>CM031962.1:17139041-17504041 GCA_018749465.1 Paracanthobrama guichenoti | reverse complement strand
TGGCATGCATCCATTTTCTTTCAGAATTGTTTATATTCACATAAGCCACAAGCGACTCTTTACAAGGATATTCCCTGACAGGAAATTTGACATTTGTTTGAGTGTATGTGTCTGTTCAAGCACAAATATTCACGGAAGAGAACTGAATAAACTTTGCAATTAAAACGAGAATCAAATGCAGAAATCTCCACAGCTGAACTGTGAATTTGTGACAATTATGCTAAAACAATATATCGTGCAGCCCTAGTTTAAATGAGCTAATAGTTAGATAAAGTGGTTGAGGAGTAGAATTTTTAGACAGATCGAACCAGCCAGTGATAGTGACATAAAAACATAAACAGATCAAACTCCAGGTCTAGCATACCAGTCCAAATTCATATTATAACTTGAGCAAGTTAGTTACAATAGTTGAGACTAGCATAGCCACAGGAGTCACGGGTTGATTAAATATACTTGGTTGGAGGAAACATTGGAATGGTCTTCAGGTTGGAGCTGCTCACCACATCTTGACATCCTTGAGCTCTAGATCTCCCGCAATCTCTAGCACATCCACACAACTCAGATCCTGTACACGGTGCTTGTAACTCAGCTGGTGGAACCCGTTTACTGCCACTTTAAACTCCTGAGCTTCACACAGGATGATCATCTGCCATGGAAGAGCATGAGGTAGAAGTCAGGGTTCAAAGAGCAGATACTACTCAAAAATGCAGAGCTACAATGGATAAGATGCACATGCAGGAACTGATGAAATGGTTTTGTAAGCCATTATACTTTTGTAATGTGGCACATTTCAAAGTGAAGCAAAAGCATTTTTACACATTCCATGTTTTCTCATTGTAAGCATCTACAATGTAATGTAATACATCTAATGTACAATTATTCTAGCTTTCTAGCAAATGTTTGTGTCCTCCTGTTTAAAATAGTGATTGAAGGTCTTTTCACATAATGTACTGAATTGATACATCATTTTTTAAAACTAATTTTAATTACGAAAAATGTTTCCAATCGTTTTGGAACCTGGTGCGTTTTCTCCCTTGGGTCGGTTTGTTTAGGCATATGTGAACACGGCAATCAAGCTCAGACCTGCACCAAAACAACTGCTTTGAGACAGTTTGAACGAGGTGGTCTCGACCCGACTGCAAACAAACTCTGGGGCAGTTGTCTTGAGGTGTGAAAGCAATCCGACCCAACGGACCAAGTGGTATTTTAATTCATAACGGTAAATATGCTATAATAGCAATAGTGTCTGATTCTGTGAGTGAGCACATTAGTTATCACAGTTGAAAACCAAAAGAGTTGTCATCTCATCTTCATCTTAAAATGCTGTGTAATTGCACTTCTCTTTACGAGAATTCTGTCCCGATGAAGCCTTGACAGTGTTTGAGTGTGTCTTGAAACAGTTAACCTCTAGACAGTGCTGGGAGATCCAGAGAGAGCGCATTTGAATTTGCTGCAGTATTAATATGAATGTAGTATATCATTTAAGAGCGGGAATGACAGCTACATTCATATAGTTTGCCCGTGTCTCGACAGTTAAAAGTAAAGCCACAATAAGCTCATGGAGCAAACTTCAATCATTCTGTTGGATTACCGCGAGGAAACTAACCAAGAGGACAGTTGTACTCGCGTGTGACTTGCATAAACAATTTGGTATGCCTTGAAATGTTGCCTTGTGAAAGCGAACCGAGCCAAGAAGAAAATGCAACAAATAAAGTCCCTGTTTTGGAAAAAGGTGTGAAAACAATGTAAATGACTGATACCTCAAAGTATTGACCAGGTGAGAAAGGAAAGCTGGTGAGGGAGCGCTCCTCGAACCCCCAACACCCCGACAGGAAAGAGTTTCGAACAAAGGATCCAGTTTTGAAACGAGGGTTTAAATGAAAAGCAATGTCCTCTGAGTTACTGATGCGCAAGTTTACTGTGAAACTATGGGGATAAAAGAAGATATAAAAAGACTTCAATAATAATTTAATGAGAAATGGGTTAAAAATGACAAAAAGCATTATATATATATATATATATATATATATATATATATATATATATATATATATATATATATATATATAATATTCCAGTGGTATTCCTGCTGGTAGTTTCCTTCTCATACCTTTCTGGGGAACCAATGATTTGCCCCTTCACCATAATGGAATCTCCTGGACTCAATCCTTTCGCAAGTTTGCTCTTAAATGGAAGACTCTGAAGTGAAAAAGGAACACATCTGACAATGGTTTCAGATTCAGCAGAACGAAGACTCAATTCACCCAATAATAATTAATTCACAGCTTTTAATACCAGGGTGTTGCTATGCAGTCACTAAAGGCTGGAATACACTACATGACTTTTAAAATCAAAATACTAGGCATCACACAATTGCTGAAAAATCTGGGCATCATGCACTAAACAACTGAGCATCACACACTACTATACTTTTCAAATTGTTCCAACAGCAACAACAACAACAACAAACTCACATAGAATGTGGCCTTGTTGCATGACAAACAAAAACTGTGTTCAAAAATCTGCTCAAAATATCAAACATTTTGATAGTATCATACAACTACTTTGATAGTAAACTACAACTGCCCAAAATCTGCAGACTGGCTCTGACTTTCAGCAGCTCGTCCAGAATGCAAACGGGGCAAAATGTGTTCAAAATTCATGTAGTGTTTTCCACCCTTAAGGCAGTGATCTTCAACCCTGCTCCTGGAGACCCACTGTCCTGCAGAGTTTCGCTCCAACCCAAATCAAACAGATCTGAACCAGCTAATTAAGTTCTTTAGGACAGAGATGGGCTGCATACAAAATTGCATACTTTCCATTTAGTAGGCGAAAAACTATAGTTTGTCCAAATTCACAGTAAAAGAGTAGGCAAGAAGTTGCTCTACTACTTCCGACGAGATTCTGAAGTAGGCATACGATGGACACTTTACTATCCCATTTGGTCTTATTATTTGGAGATAAGAGGGTCTGTGGCTCTACCATTGGAGAAAGCATAAAGGCCAACTTGGATCATGTGTACCTTCATAACAAATCACATTACAGCCTTGACATTGAATTGAGTTGTGCGACAACCTATCACTGTTTGCAGATACCATAGAACCATGAATAAGAGTTGCCGTGAACTAAATGCTACCCGTCGCAAATTATCCATGACTTCTCTTTTTAAAAAAATGTTTTTGGTGTAAATTCAATACCATAATAATTCCATAACAAACATTTAATGGAAAACATGTTGAAGATTAGCCAATAGGCTGTCACTTCATTAAAAGATGAGCTGTTTTCCCCACAAAAGTAGTTATTCAGCAGAGTGAAGCCTGTCCTCCATTGACATCCATTCAAAAAAAGCCTCTGGTCTCCTTTCCTGCATACCACAGCATTGTCTTTAAAGGCTTGCCTTAAAGCGACTTTGTTTTGGAGCAGGGTTGAAGATCTTTGCCTTAAGGGCTGCATTTACACTGCAGGTCTTAATGCACAGATCCGAGTTTTTGGCATTCACTTTAGACATGACTTGTATCCGATATCTGTGTTTACATTAATTCCAGCCCAAAGTGATTGTCGGTGATCCCATTACTATGCACATGATAGACTCTCTGGTTTTGAATGGCCATGCTATTGAAATTATCTTTTTAATTCATGTCGAGTGGCCATGATTATTTGATTATTTTCAGATATAGACTGAAAAATAATTTAATTTAAAAGTAATTTCCGGTTGTTGTTTTTTCTATGGCTCATTAGAAGTGAAATAAAGTAGCGCAATTTGAATGAATCAACGAGAGAGAGAGAGTAATAGTGAAGCTTGTTGGTTTAATTACAGTGACTATATCTCCTCATTGCTGAGAAATATAATGTAGCTTTCAGTAGTGCAGCTTTATTTATAAAACTAACGGAAGAGCTTGAAAACCAGCTGAATGTTTCTGTGTGCATGCAATTTCTTTCCTTTATAAAGCTGTGAGCGAGCACATACAGGCACATCTACTTCATAATACGACATTAAAAAGCTTTCTTTGTGAGCAAATGTGTCGCCCTTGCCTTGTGGTGGCTTGGAATTCAAAAGGGAATTGGATATACTTGTTTAGACATAGGTTGGATATCCAGATATCGAATATGTATCTGAATTAAAACCACATTTGGAAGTAGCTCAGATCACATGCAGATTTTTGCATTTACATGTGTGCAACAAATTCAAATCTGTTTCAGATGCGAGTAAAAAAAAATCAGATTTTTTGTGCCAGTGTAAACGCAGCCAAGGTGTTCCAAGTGCAATGCAATATTATATGGTTGCTAAGGTGTTGCTAGGCCATCTGTTAGGGTGTTATGGGTGGTTCCCAGGGCATTGTTAGCTGGTTGTTAGTTTTCTGATGGTTAGAGTTTACTAGTTGGGTTGGGATACCCAACCCATGCTGTAGTAACAGAAACCAACCCATTGATGTCGATATGTCGACATGCAATGTCGTCTCCATCATGCTTGGTTAGAACAAATCTCAGATTTACATGAAAGCAATTATCAAATTACATCTGGTTAGGTCATGGTATAAATCTAAAAGTGATGATACACAGGGCAACTTTTTTTGAGAAATGTTGCTTGGGCACTTTCCCATTGAGAATGGGCAACAAATTTCTATCTGGATACTTTAGATCAGTCGTGGGCCCTGTGTCTCACCTGGTTGCCCGTTGACGGCAACATTGCTCAACAACATTGCTCAAAAAGTTGTTTCAGTTGCTCATGTTGTTTCAATTCTGTATGAATTTCTTCTTTGAAACACAGAAGAAGTTATTTTGAAGAATGTTAGCAACCAAGCAGTTTGGTTACCATTGACTTCTACTGTATGGACAAAAACTGAAACATTTCTCAAAATATATACTTTTTTGTTCCATGGAAGAAAGAACATCATACAAGAACAACATTAGAGAGAGTAAATTATGACAGAATTAAAATTTTTGGGTGAACTATCCCTTTAAGTATGACTCCCAAGAATGAGCAACAGTTATAGTGATGCTTGACTTAGCAAACACCATTAATAATAAGACACTATACACCATTTCTTGAGGTTGTACTCTACCTACAAGTTCCTAATCAGTAAAGGCCGGATTTAAGGGTCAAAGTGACCAAATAATAATGCCAATGTTCTGGTTTCTGTCCAGACTGCGAGGCATCCATCTCAATTTGATTTCAATCATTCTGATATTGAGTTATCCAGTTTGATCTGTAGTCAAAAGTAATGCTGCCACATAAAAACTGTCATCGCATGTGAAAACAATTTCATGTTTGGCCTTTAGGAAATTATTCAGCCTGACATGTACTCACCGTGTCACCCGACTCCGACATGACTGACTATTGAATGAAAGAGGAGGGGAATTTTATAATTAAACAACTTCAGTTAAACTATCTATTTTACTGCAAAACAAAGATATCACTTCACTAACACACGTGTACACACACTACTGTACAAAAGTTTGGGGTCATTAATAAGTATTTGTTTTTAAAGAAATGAATACTTTTATTCAGCATGGACACATTAAATCAAAATGTTTTTGTTTTTACTTCAAATAAATGCTGTTCTTTTAAACTGTCTATTAATCAAGAAATCTTGAATATTAAGCAACACAACTGTTTTAAACACTGATAATAATCATAAATGTTTTGAGCAGCAAATCAGCATATTAGAATGATTTCTGAAAGATCATGTGACACTGAAGACTGGAGTAATGATGCAGAAAATTCAGCTTTGACGTCACAGGAATAAATTGCATTTTAAAATATATTAGGCTACAAAACATAAATCATAATAATATTTCACAGTATTACTGTTTTCAATGTATTTTTAACCAAATAAATACAGCCTTGGTGAACATCTTACTAAAATCTTACTAACCCCAAACTTTTGAACAGTAGTGTGCATATATACATAACACACACACACACACAATTACTAAAAACAACATTAGCATAGTCACTTACATAAGGCTGTGATCTTTTGCTCACAACTACGTTTGAAGGTGTGATGGGGTTCTGAAAATAAAATTATATTATAATGTTTACATCCCAAAATGCAGTACCAACCACATCATAACAAACAGTAAATGTATAATGATGAAATAAACTGTGTGCATCATGTACCATGTACCCCTGACCTACAATCTACAACTAATCTAATAGTATCCTCTACATATCTACATATCTTACACTGCCTGGCCCAAAAAAAGGGTTTAAAGGGGTTTAAATAGACAAATGGTTAAGCCAATGATTGGATCATTATTTCAATTATGTTTCTAGCATGTTATATGTTTGGCAACAGTTCTTGTAACCCTAATTGATGGCGTGTGTAGCTTTTCACAACAACCATGTAGGAAGACACATCGTGGCCATATTCCAGGATGACAATGTCAAGATTCATCAGGCTCAAATTGTGAAAGAATGGTTGGGAGGGAGCATGAAGAATCATTTTCACACATGAATTGGCACCTCTGAGTCCAGACCTTAAATTCATTGAGAGTCTTTGGGATGTGCTGGAGGAGACTTTGCAAGAGTCGAGCACTCTGTATTGTCAGTATGTCAACTTTATTTATATAGCACTTTTTACAGTGCAGATTGTTTCAAAGCAGCTTCAGTGTTAAACAGGAAAATAATGCAACATATTTTGATTTGGCTGTACAGCCGCTCTGGAGAAAACAGTGATTGTCGTCTAGCTCATTTCAATTATCATATATCAATGTGGGCAGATCAGTAATTTAGTTGATACAGTAAATTTAGTTTAGTAATTACATTTATTTGGATATTTAGTTGAAAATTTAGCGTCCCCAATTGAGCAAGCCAAGCCGAAGGCGACAGTGGCAAGAAACCCAAACTCCATCAGGTGGCATAATGGAGAAAAATAAACCTTGGAAGAAACCAGGCTCAGTCGGGGTGCCAGTTCTCCTCTGGCCAATTAACAAACAGTGTATGATTATTATTCTGGCAACCTTACAGGTCAAAAGTCATATTAGATCTGAATATTCGAAAGATCAGAAGCATCACGCCGGAGACGGGTTTATTGAGGATGACGTGTCTATTAAATAATTATTAAATAGGAATACAAGATATTGACCAAAAATCTATGCACCTCTTTATTGGAAATAAATGTTGTGATGTTATTTCAAGAGGTGAGGTCATCAAGAGGTGCATCAATTTCTTTACATGGTTGTTTAAGAAATGAAAAGCTACACAATCCATTAATTAGGGTTAGAAGAACTGTTGCCAAACAGTTAGAAACATAATAATCACTGCAATAATGATCCAATCATAGACTCTTAAGAAATTGTATATTGTATATTTAATTGTATATACAGTGTTTGTGAATATATCTGTCCCACTATCTGTCAGTTTTAAAGCTGCTTTAATGCAAATGCAAAAAAAAATGTTCTTAAAATGTTTGAGGCATTTAAAATTTTAATTGGAAAAAAGAAAAAGAAAAAAAATGCTTGTTACCTTACTCACTGAACTGGGAATAAACCCAATGGCCTGAATTTGAACCTTCCCTGATATGGCCAGCGTGTCCACCTTCTTGAGCTCTAACCTGTGCCTGTACTCCAGCAGATGAGAGCCATTTACCGCCACCTGGAGGCAATAAAACAAACGATATCCTTATTTTAAAAACAACAAATAGTCACAAAACCTTTTTCCTGAGCACTTCCTCTTCTTATAAAGGACAAACAAACTCATGCTTGAGAGTGCTATCACCTGAAAGTATGTGAATTAAAAACACAATGGGAATTTTTTTGCTGACGATCAATCTCTATGATTCAATTCTAATATCATATTTAATGTGTGAAAATAAATTACAACCTCAATAGAATCATATGGAGCCCCTAAAAAGACAGTGATGGACACAATATGACATGGGAGCAAAAAATGTCAATGTTTGCTCATGAAAATGTTGCATTCCCTTGAGAAAATTAGCAAACCTTCTACGTTCTCTCAAAAACTTTCCTAAAGAAACTTTTCATTTGCTCACAAAACCTTGTGTTCACTTGCAAAATATATGAAATATAGTTTTTCTATCCATCTCATATTAGTTCCATCACCAGTTATGCCTAACCCTAATGAAAAGTTCTGCAAGTGAATACAAAGTTCCTTGGGGAAATGAAAAAGTTTTGCGAGCGAACGTAAATATATTTATTCTTCCCATCTCATTTTTTTTCATTACCACGTCCCTTTAGAATTATGTGATTTTAATCATATTTCTGAAATCATGTCTGTATTTGAATGATGGACAAGACACAGATTTTGGGAATTAAACTCCCTTGACATTAAATGCAGTAGCATTTCAAATGCATCCATTTCATCTGTAACAAAGAACATGCAGTGTCTGCTTTTGCTAAGTTGAATAGATCTCTATACCACAATGAGAATTTTTTATTTCTCCCCTGACTGCAGCCGCCTACTCTCGTCTACATTCAAGATGCTTGGCATCTCAAACAAGTCTAATGTTTTGATCTACAGAGCCACAGTGTTTACACTTTAGGGACAGCTTACCTGCTGCATATTAAGTAGAAAGTATTTTAAAAAGTGCAGTAAATGATTTCTGAGAAACACTGTTAATTTCTGAAATCAACCCAAACAAACACACCCCTCCCTTCATTGCGTCGCCCCCAAAATGAACAAACACACAATGCAAGAGTGGATGGCCCTGTCCCAAATGGCACCCTAACACTCGCGGTCTTTCTACGAGTCCGCACTTTCGTGACGTAACGCCGCTTTGTCTGTCGGGAAAAAGTCTGCAGCAGAGCTCACTTCAGTGTGGGCTTGGAAAATGTGTGCTCGTGAGCTCCCTTCTGAACCCTAAAATGTAGTGTTGTAGTCAAAACCACCTAATCCGAGACCAAGTCGTGACCAAGACCAATGTGTGTTGAGACCAAGACAAGACCAAGACTAATGTGTGTTGAGACCAAGACAAGACCAAGACTAATGTGTGTTGAGACCAAGACAAGACCAAGACCAAGGCAGGGCGAGACTGAGTCAAGACCAAAACTTAAAGGGATAGTTCACCCAAAAATGAAAATTAGCCCATGATTTACTCACCCTCAAGTCATCCTAGATGTATATGACATTCTTCTTTCAGATGATATGCAAGCCATATGCAAGTCGTCTTACGGCAAAAGAGTAACCTTCAAAACAGAACTTCCCTTTCACTGCCATTATAAAGCTTGGAAGAGCCAGGACAACTCTGATTGTATTCGTCTGAAAGAAGAATGTCCTATACACGTAGGATGACTTGAAGGCAAGTAAATCATGGGCTAATATTAATTTTTGGGTGAACTAACCCTTTAACAGACACGCGCAGACGGCAGCCACTGTAAGTCCACAAGACCGAAAGTGCATATGATGTGTGCCATTTGGGAAAGGGCCAAGAAGTCTGCTGCAGAGCTCGCACCAGTGTGGGATCGACAAAGTGCGCATCAAGGGTGTATATCGACCACAAAGGGGCCGCTCTCGAGCACCCTTCTGAAACCTAAAAGGACAAATGGGACCCCCTACGGTCTCATGGGCTTAACGGGCACGCACATGTGGCAGCCATTGTACGTCTACAAGACCGAAAGTGCATATGAAGTGTGCCATTTGGGTCAGGGCCGAAGTCTCTTTATCATAGCTAAAGCGAAGATGACAAACAAATGACAAGCAAGAACAAAAAAATAAACATACAGTGCACAAGAGTATATACAAGCAAGAGTTAGCTGTTAGTCGCCAAAAGCACACATGCTCCAGACAAGCAATGACATTCAAAACTGTCCTGTTACTATAGCTAATATTACAACAACAGCATATCTTGGTTCTGTGAAACATAGCAATGCCAATGTTATTCAACTGCAGCGTTCATTTTCTTCTGTCTCTCCAGCACTGGAAAGCTTTTCTAATATTAACGTGGGTCCTAAAACTCTTTTCTGATCATAATCCTCATCTTTTCTGATCATATCCTTATTTTTTTTTTAAAAAAAACCTTTTCTCTTTTGTAATGTCTCTCAGCCTCCTCTCTTTCTACAGTCTTTCTTCAAATCTCCCTCTTGCTCACTCTCTCTCCTCCACCATCATGAGAGGACACGCCCCCCTACTGCTGATTGGCTGCAAGTATGCTGTGCCACTTCGATTGCTACTGTCCCATCAACAGCGTTTCTCAGAAGAAATCACTTACTGTACCTTTAACATCTAAAAATGACACACTTTACCTTTTCCTTTATAAAGTCAGCTAATATAAAGTCGCTAATGTTGTATCATTTCAAACAAGACAATGAATTAAAGTTGACATCATATGGCACCAGAGATAGATGTCACTAAACAGAGGAGGCAAAGTGATAAAACTCAAGATTATAACCTTGAACAAATCTTTCTGTACGAGTATGATGATCTCAAAGGCAGCGCCGTGCCTGAAGGGCATCAGGTAGTGGATCTCCTCTTTTCCCCAGCTCTCCTTCTGCAGCGTGTTACAGACGATGTAGGGGGAGCGCTTGAAGCGAGGATTGAAATGAAAAGCCACATCTGCCCGAGGCTTCACACTGCTGCCGCAGGTTAGGTCAACCTGAAATCTGCAAGACAATTTACTGCTTCTCACTGTTTGGACTGGATGTGGATAAAATTCAAATGTGATTTGAACATATACCAGGGTGTTTCAACAGATTTCAACTGTATTCTTTTTGTTATATGGTTGTTAACTTGGAAACTTTGACCATGCCGTCATCATTTATTTTTGCAACTATTAATGAATAGATTTTATTGTTTTACCCCTGTTTAGGACACAGACTTTCAATCTTAACATTTTAGTCTCTTCATCTAAACAAAGAATAAAATAAACTATCTCAATCAATTTTGTGTGAAAATTATTCATTATAAATTATTATAAATCTTTACACATACACACATGAACACGGCAGCCACTGTAAGTCCACAAGACCGAAACTGCATATGAAACTTTTCCTCAGTTGTGCTATCATTTTCAACATGGTCAACAATTTTACCACTAATAAGGTTTTGTTTTTTCAAACATTACTGTACTTGGTTACCATAGAGATAACAGTGTTAATGAAAAGCATGCTGGAGATTAGATATGAGACGTGATGTGTGAAGAAATTTAAGATTAACATTATTTATAAACAAATTATTTTTATTGTGCATCTTTAAGTTGTGAAAATATCAATTGTGTATACAAGATCCATAACATTCTAGCCATGAAGTTAGGCAAAAGAGATCCATTTTCTCCCAAAAAATGTAAAATGCCTGTAACACTTTAGTTTAGGGTCCAATTCTCACTATTAACTAGTTGTTTATTTGCATGCATATTACTAGGATATTGTCTGTTTATTAGTACTTATAAAGCACATATTAATGCCTTATTCTGCATGACCATATTTTACATCCCTTAATCTTACCCAATACCTAAACTGAACAATATTAATAAGCAGTAATTTGTTATAAGCAGAGTTTGTGGGAAAAGTTGAAGTTAATAGTTAGTTAATATAGTGAGAAGTGGACCCTAATCTAAAGTGTGACCAAAATGTAATTTCCATCACAGAATGTTATCAAACACATCATTTGAGATGGAAGATTGGAAATTACATTTCGTTCCAGAAAAAAAAAAGATACAATTAAAAATTAAAGAACTCGAACTTAAAGTGATGCATTTGTGTCCACATAGTTAGTTGACAGTAAAAGTTTGTGTGTGTATATACAGGTATATGTGGTTTATGAGGACATAAATGTGTATAATGACATGGGTATTACAATGTAAACATGGTTTATAAGGACAGTTCCTGTGTCCTCGTAAACCAATTGGCTTAAAAAAAACATACTAAACTGTTTTTTGGAAAAAGTTTTGTGTGATGGGTAGGTTTAGGGGTAGGGTTAGTGTATGGGGATAGAATAGAATACACGGTTTGTACAGTATAAAAAAACATTACACCTATGGAGAGTCACCGTAAACTACATATTCAAGCTTCTATCATCTCTGATTTCTATTGATATAATATTTCCCTGCTTGAGTAATGTCAGCATATTCGATATAAAGAGGAAGGTGGCTTATAACTAGAAAGACCCCTTCCGCCTCAACTGTTACAGGACTACCTCAAGTACTTTCTGTCTAGTGACTGTAGTGACATTTAAGATGGAAATGATATGGATGCTTTTTAAGTCCTCACCTGTCAGAATCACTGGGTACGCTGCCCTGGATGAGCACCATCTCTCCGGGTTGAAGTCCGCCCAGGATGGTACCAGCATAAGGAATCGTCTACAGGCAGAAATTGGGACACAGTGACTCAGTTTTTCCTATCTTACAAGTCTACAACATAGAACCATTTACGCTTTCATTAACAGATAAACAAGTAACTTGTCTACGTAGTGTAGAAGTATTGACCCATAAAAGCAAAAATAAGTATAAATAGGGTAAAGCTTACTGGATTCATTACTGTTTGTTTCGCATTTGTGACAGACATATTTGCGATGCTGTTCATAAATTCTCTTTATATGCTGTTGTTAAGAGTTAATCACCAGCTGAGGAAGAAAATATAAACGCATTCTTTACTTTCACTTCCGCATGTATTCAGTGACCAATCAAAGTGCGATATGAGCGCGACTCGTTCAGTGACCAATCAAAGTGCGATATGAGCGCGACGCGTTCAGTGACCAATCAAAGCGAGAAGTTAGCGTAATGAATTCAGTGACCAATCCATACGCGATATGAGCGCAAAGAATTCAGTGACCAATCAATGCGCGATATAAGAGCAACGCATTCAGTGACCAATCAATGCGCGATTTGAGCCCACCGCATTCAGTGTTCACCTACCGAAATACTTAATAAAAATGTTTTTGTTCTTGAACCAATGAGCTCACGTTTACCTCCTGCTTGTCTGATTAAAGAACAGTGACATAAGAGGAGTTTCAAATTCACGTGAATGACACGGAAGTAGCTGCAACATCATAAACAGCCTCATGACAGGCTTCAGCAGCAGTTCATAATCATCCATCAAAACATGCAAACTCTGCTGTTCATATTCTCCGGTATTTTTGGGTGCTTTGCTCAGTTTTATGTTATAGATGATCGAATTGGGTTAGGGAGAAAATTTGATGGAATAGGTGGATTAAGCGGAGGAGGAGTAAGTTATGTTCTCTTTTTAAAATGAGTCTCCTGCTTGCGAATTGTTGATAATTGGGTTGCGGTTGACAAACTGTCGCTTTTGTTCTCAGGCCACTTCGCGACTTCTTGTCAACTATGAAGAACCGTATCGGAGTCAGATATTGGATTTCTTATTCAAGGTATTGGGTCGCATGAGCTAACGTTACAGATGTGTGACATTTAATGATTGCCATGTATTGAATAACCGAGTGTGTTATGTTGTGGGTTTGGTTTTATTCAGCCCAACTTTGGAGCTTCGCTGCACATCTTAAAGGTAGAAATAGGAGGCGACGGTCAAACCACAGGTAATACAAAGTGTCTATCTGTCTTGTCTGGATCTATTAATTTATTAAGTAGTGCATTACAATGTAATTCAGGTGAGCATAAAGTAAAATATGTCAGGGTTATACAACTGTATTTATGTCATAACGAAGAGAAAATGCTAATGAAAAGATTCCTGAGAAGAAACCCCTATTAAGTAAGTTTGACATAATATTGTATTGTTTCATAGCAAACCTTCTTCCTTGTCCATGTGAAAAAAGGAAAAAAAATGTGTCTGTGTCAGGTCATATGATGTGAGTCATGTGGTACATAAAACAGGAAATGCTCCAGAAATGTTAAAGCCTTAAAATCCATAACATTGTCTACATCTTACATTCTTTCTTTCCTATAATGTACAGGTGACTGTATGCTCTGTGACATTTTGCCTGATTGTTAATAAGTGCCTCTTGAGACACCTCTATTTTATATAATGTAATTTCAGTGGTGGGCTGTGAGGGCCATCACAGGGCCTTCTCTGCTGGCCCTGTCAAAATCAAAAATATATATTTTTCATAATTTAAATTAATGTGTGTCTGAACGTGTCTAAATGCAATCACTGTCTATTTCAGTACGTTACAATTATATTTCCAGAAAGAATGTGGTTATTTTTTGTGAGGCTGAGCTGTATTTTCCATGTCATCATCACAGCTCCGCGGACCAGCACTAGTAGTACAGCTAGCCTTCCGTTAAAGGCTAGCTGCCAATTTCCATTGGATCATAACTTTTGACTGACGTGGGTCATCAGCCAATCAAATTTTGATGTGTAGTGATAGAACGCCCCAGAGGCCCAGCGATGTGTCGATGATGTCACCAGCCGTTTTAACTTTTCGCAGGTTCAGAGTGATCTATGTGAAATAAGCTATGGCCGCTGCGCATGACGGGCTCCGTTCTTATGAGCTTTGTGTGCATCCTGATGTCAAGCTGGTAACGTTAGCTGACAAACTGTGTTTCTTTTGATGTTCTTGTTTGATTAAGAGTATTTGTGCCAGTGAGTTGATTGATTAATTTCACCAGTTGCCTAAGCGGTGACACGTGAGTGCAGTCGCGCGTGTCCTTTTATGTTGCTTATGTTCCCAACGAGCACTTTGAAAGCGGGGTTCGTAACAGTAGTGCATGATTGTATTTTGTATGTATCGGTGGCTGTGTCTCATTTAATTTAATTTCGAAGGCTGCGTCTTCCGGAGGACACATCCTGTGAAGGATGTATACGGAGTGTCCTCAATCAGAATTAAACGAGACGTCCTTTGTAGGACACACAGGCAGGAAGTATTCATTCAAGATTCAAGAGTTTTATTTGTCACATACACGGTTATATACAGAATATACACCTGGCAGTGAAATGTAAACAGATCCGCTCCATGACAGTGCAAATTCACAGTTAAAAACACAAGGAGGAAATTATAATAGAAATAGGATAAAAAAGTACTATATATATATATATATATATATATCTGTAGAATTATAAATAATCAAGTCAAGTAGAAGAAAAAAGTAAAAAAAAAGAATAAAGAAGTGGAATAAAATAAGTGAGGTAAACTGTGCAGTGAATAAACTGTAGACTTATAAATATGTGGTTAACAAATGTATAAGAGTATAATGTGCAAACAGGTTTATAACAGGTACACAGTAACAACGAGAACAGAACAGAAAGTGCAGTGCAATGTCAGTGTATCGATGTTTATCCAGAAGTGAAGTCACGTGATGTTAAGTGACTGAGTTCAGGAGTCTGATGGCCTGGGGGAAGAAGCTCCTCCTGAGTCTCTCAGTTTTGGCCATCAGGCTTCGGAAGCGCTTACCAGATGGCAGCAGCGTGAAATGAGGGTTTGCAGGGTGATTAGAGTCCTTGATGATCTTAGTAGCTCTACCTTTGCAGCGTTTGGTGTAGGCGTCCTGCAGAGGCGGGAGAGCTGACCCTGAGATACGCTCGGATAAGCGCACGACTCTTTGCAGGGCTTTGCAGTCATGACTGGTGCTGTTCCCATACCACGCTGTGATGATGCACTGAGTTAATACACTTTCTATCGCCCCTAAATAGAAAGTTTTCAGGATAGCTGGTGAAACCCTGAATTTCCTCAGCTGGCGCAGGTGGTACAGTCTTTGCCTGGCTTTTTTCACCTGTGTCTGAATGTGAGCAGTCCAGGTCAGGTCCTCGGAGATGTTTACTCCCAGGTACTTGAAGCTGCTCACTCTCTCTACTGGTGACCCGCTGATCATGAGAGGGGAGTATGTCCGTTGCTGTCTCTTCCTGAAGTCCACAATCATTTCTTTGGTCTTCCCAACATTCAGAGAGAGACAGTTGTCCTGGCACCATGATGTTAGATGCTCCACCTCGTCCAAGTATGCCGTCTCATTGTTGTTGGAAATGAGGCCCAGGACAACAGTATCATCAGCAAATTTGATGATAGAGGTGGAGCTGTGTGTGGACAAACAGTCATGCGTGTAGAGAGAGTAGAGCAGGGGACTCAGGACACAGCCCTGTGGAGCTCCAACACTCAGGGTGATGGAGGAGGAGGTGGACTGGCCTACTCAATCCAGTGGCAGAGAGAAGGATTCAGGCCGAGATCCAGGAGTTTGGAGGTTAGCTTGATGGGAACTATGGTGTTAAAGGCTGAGCTATAGTCAATAAATAGCAGCCTTACGTAGTTCCCACTTTTGCTGTCGATGTGAGTGAGGGAGGAGTGGAGGACATGAGATGGCATCTTCAGTCGATCTATTGGGACGATAGGCAAACTGAAGAGGGTCCAAAGTGTCAGGAATGAAGGCGCAAATGGTGTTTTTAATGAGTTTCTCAAAGACCTTCATGACTATAGACGTGAGAGCCACTGGACGATAGTCATTTAGGCAAGAGGGTTTACTGTTCTTAGGGACAGGGATGATGGTGGATTTTTTGAAGGAGGTGGGGACCACAGATGTAGCGAGGGACTCATTAAAGATAGATGTAAACAACCCGGCGAGCTGATCAGCACAGGACCGCAGAACACGGCCTGAAATACCATCTGGCCCAGCAGCTTTCCTGACGTCCACACGCTTGAGTGCCCTCCGAACTTCATCCTCCGAGACAGAGATCACGTGGTTGTTGCCGCTCACGTTGCTATGCCAACACGTTCAGCCTCGTTTCGCTCTCACACCAGTTTTATATATAACTTTAAAATGACTATGAAATGTTTCTTGTTTTTACCGCAAAGTACTGTTCTAAACGTTTAAATAGCACTAAACACTTGTAATCCTGTTTACCACAACAATCTGTTTAAGGTAATACATCTTAAAAAAACAAAAACAAGATTGAAACTACTTACATTTAAACACCGCATCTACGCTTGCATGTATATCTGGCGGTGGTGACTTTTTTCTTTTTCAAATAATATAAAAAAACGACTGTTGTTAACGGGCGACGCAAAGAATTGTGGGTTATCTGCAGCAGCGAAGGTTACACCTCATGCAGACTCCAAATTCCTGTAAAGGGCGCATTCGAAGGTCGCTTTTGGAGTGTCCTATTTACTTTTTTTAAATGAGACAGCCTTATCACGCATGTAGCCTTCGAATGCGACCTCGGAGGACGCAGCCTTCCGAAATGAGACAGCTGGTGTGTGTGATGTTATGGCGGCGGGGTGGGGTGTGTTGAAGGCCCTGACTGAAACCCGACGGTACGATACGGTGTCATTTATATTACCCCTGACCCTTTTATGCATTTTGTTTTGCATATTCGTTCTTTTTGTTCTCTTTATGATGTTGTCAAAAGTGTTGTTTACATTCCTATATTTGTGATAACTCCAATAAAAATAAAATCATAAATAAAACAGGAAATTACATGACAAGGACCGCCACATATTTTCAGAAAATCTCTTACATTTGACCTTTTTATGACAAGGTAAGGTTCATTCAGGTTGTAAAATGTAATATGAATAAGATAGATAAATATAAATGTTGTAAAAGTCTGAAAAATAAATGTAAAAACTTTCAAAAATAACAATTTAAGATGTGTATACTTTTTAAGAAACGGAGCATCTAAGTGCAAATAGCCTGCCTTGCTGAAAAAGGCTTTTACATCAACTGCTTCGTTGTCTAGTTGAGCCAAACAAAATTACAATAGAAGCCCATCAGGTAAAGGAGCAATGGGCTGGATCCTATTCTAATCTTTTCCCATAATACAGATTAATTTAGGAGGTGTTTTTACAGTGTCCTTGTTACATATGTTGCATGTACTTGCATGTAAAGTATGCATAATTGCATGCAACTAACCCTAGACCAAACCCTATTCCTAACCAGTGTTTGGTAAGTTACTCTAAAAAAGTAATTAATTACTAGTTACTAATTCAATAGTGTAATTAGATTACTGTTCAAATTAATTACTCTCTCCAAAAGTACTTAATTACTTATTACTAATTACTTTGTAAATCCTGTATCAATCTTGAGTAAGTTAAGTGAATTCAAGGATAGACATGAAATGACTCTTCATTCTTCTATTCATTGATTCAAATAAATAATATAAAACAACATAAATTATTCTTATCAACTGACCTAAGTATTACAAATGTGAGACGGATACATAAACACATACATTTTAAAGTTAGACTTTAAGTTTTGCTGTTAATTCAACTGTTGTATTTATATATAATTCTACAGTCTATACACAGTATTTAGTTCAATTAAATCAAAAGTAATTAATTATATTACAGAAAAATAAGTGTAATCCCTTGCTTAAAAATAGTTAAATTACAGTAACTAATTACTTAGTAACTAGTTACACCCAACACTGTTCCTAACTCTATAGTACATGTAGTTAATTAATTTGACTCTGTACTTACTCTAATAAGTACAATGTTACTACGCCACCTTAAAATAAAGTGTAAATAGTAGTTAGATGCTATTTATACTTAGTGAAAAAGTAAATTACAAGAGACAACTTCTCACGTTGAGGACATGAGTGCATAATTTATTTTTGGTAGTAGAAAACTCTAAACCAGAATGTCACTGACAAGTGTCCCACGTCATCACACATTTAGAACATTTAAAGATACACGCCGACTTTTTGGGACTTTGGCTTATTCGCCGTATCTCCCAGAGTTAGACAAGTCCATACATACCATTTTCATCTCCGTGCATCCCATAACACTGTCTGACCCACTCACCGCTAGCCCAGTTTAGCACAAAGACTGGAAGTAAACGGCTCCAGCTCCTGCTCAAAAAGTGAGAAAATAACGCCAACTTTTTCCTATTTACGTGTTGTGAAGTGTATAGTCACAGTCTGTACAAATCACAAGGTTACATGAGACACAGCCATCTTAAAAACGTGTACATACTGGGGACTATATTCTCAGAAGGCGAAGCACTGCTACTTCTGCGGAGTGATTTTACCGTTGTTACTTCCGTCAACAAAACCAGCGTGACTAGGTAGCTAGTAACAAACGTGACTGTTGATCATGGCTGACTTTGAGGAATCGTCAGAGGATTTTTACTTGGTATCAAACCAAAATCCAGAACCATATCGTTTTGAGCCAGAATACACAGACGAGGAGTTACAAACTTTGGAAGCTGATAGACAAGACACCGAATTACCGCTCATCATACAGGTGCTGGTCATATAATTAGAATATCATCAAAAAGTTGATTTCACTAATTTCATTAAAAAAGTGAAACTTGTATATTATATTCATTCATTACACACAGACTGATATATTTCAAATGTTTATTTCTTTTAATTTTGATGATTATAACTGACAACTAAGGAAATCTCAAAATTTATCTCAGAAAATTAGAATATTGTGAAAAGGTTGAATATTGAAGACACCTGGTGCCACACTCTAATCAGCTGATGAACTCAAAACATCTGTAAAGGCCTTTAAATGGTCTCTCAGTCTAGTTCTGTAGGCTACACAATCATGGGGAAGACTGCTGACTTGACAGTTGTCCAAAAGACGACCATTGACACCTTGCACAAGGAGGACAAGACACGAAAGGTCATTGCAAAAGAGGCTGGCTGTTCACAGAGCTCTGTGTCCAAGCACATTAATAGAGACGAGAAGGGAAGGAAAATAACCCATTCAAAAATGTGGGGGAGATTCACAAAGAGTGGACTGCAGCTGGAGTCAGTGCTTCAAGAACCACTACACACAGACTTATGCAAGACATGGGTTTCAGCTGTCGCATTCCTTGTGTCAAGCCACTCTTGAACAACAGACAGCGTCAGAAGCGTCTCGCCTGGGCTAAAGACAAAAAGGACTGGACTGCTGCTGAGTGGTCCAAAGTTATGTTCTCTGATGAAAGTCAATTAGGATTCCAGAGTCTGGAGGAAGAGAGGAGAGGCACACAATCCACGTTGCTTGAGGGCCAGTGTAAAGTTTCCACAGTCAGTGGTGGTTTGGGGTGCCATGTCATCTGCTGGTGTTGGTCCACTGTGTTTTCTGAGGTCCAAGGTCAATGCAGCCGTATACCAGGAAGTTTTAGAGCACTTCATGCTTCCTGCTGCTGACCAACTTTATGGAGATGCAGATTTCATTTTCCAACAGGACTTGGCACCTGCACACAGTGCCAAAGCAACCAGTACCTGGTTTAAGGATCATGGTATCCCTGTTCTTAATTGGCCAGCAAACTCGCCTGACCTTAACCCCATAGAAAATCTATGGGGTATTGTGAAGAGGAAGATGCGATATGCCAGACCCAACAATGCAGAAGAGCTGAAGGCCACTATCAGAGCAAACTGGGCTCTCATAACACCTGAGCAGTTACACAGACTGATCGACTCCATGCCATGCCGCATTGCTGCAGTAATTCAGGCAAAAGCAGCCCCAGCTAAGTATTGAGTGCTGTACATGCTCATACTTTTCATGCTCATACTTTTCAGTTGGCCAAGAGTTCTAAAAATCCTTTCTTTGTATTGGTCTTAAGTAATATTCTAATTTTCTGAGATACTGAATTTTGGATTTTCCTTAGTTGTCAGTTATAATCGTCAAAATTAAAAGAAATAAACATTTGAAATATATCAGTCTGTGTGTAATGAATGAATATAATATACAAGTTTTGAAATAAATAAACTTTTTGATGATATTCTAATTATATGACCAGCACCTGTAGACACTGCTCATCATCGACACCGCTCATTTGTTACTGTGACAGAGCGCGTTTGTGACAACACAATATTAACATTATAGGGGATACATGGAGCACGGGAACAACTGCAATACAGTAGTGACCACCCTATTCATGTAATAGTGTCACTAACGTTACATTAGATCTAGCAAATGACACTGTTAGAGTAGGCTAGTCATCTAAAAACATAACGGAACACTTAGCGCAGCCGCAGGTGATGGTATTACATTTTTTCCCCCGTTTATTGTCGCAGTTCTTTACAATACAGCGAACACCCATGATTGTAAACTATCTAGTAATTGCTGACTCCATTACTCCAACTCTGAGCGAACTCTCTGCTCCTCACCACGGGGCTTCTCAGGTGCTGCGAGCAAATCACTCCGCAGAAGTAGCAGTGCTTCGCCTTCTGAGAATATAGTCCCCAGTATGTATACGTTTATAAGATGGCTGTGTCTCATGTAACCTTGTGATTTGTACACGATGTAATTATACACATAACAACATGTAAATGGGAAAATGTTGGCGTTATATTTTGTCGCTTTTTGAGCAGTAGGCTAGCTGGAGCCGTTTACTTCCAGTCTTTGTGCTAAGCTAGGCTAGTGGTGGGTGCGTTAGACAGAGTTATGGGATGCACGGAGATGAAAATGGTATGTATGGACTTATCTAACTCTGGGGGATACGGTGAATAAGCCAAAGTCCCAAAAAGTCGGCATGTTCCTATTAAAGGGACACACATTGTGGAGGGAGTTTAACAAAGGGAGTTTAACAACAAGTCTTCCAGAGTCGCGGCCAAAGCCGATTCGAAAGACCGCTGTTCGCCAGCTTCTTTGTTTTTAAGTAGCACGTGGAACCTCGCCAACTCTGCCGTCATTGTTAAGCCCGCCCACCGACTCTATACATGATGTGATTGGCCTGTCCAGAGTTTGTTTTTTCCAGCTCGCAGGTCTACCGAGAGTTGCTAGACTACACTCGTGGCAAATTAGATTTGCTGCCGCTAGGGTGCGTCTAGATTTCTAGGCTAATATTTATTATAATCATAAATTAATGCTTCCTTATGGTGATCTTACTTGTCCCTTTCTCTATAAAGCCCACATCTACACCTACTCTTATCCATATTGATCAGTAAAGATGTCCTTGAAGTCCCAGGAAGGGAGCCATGGTATCAACAGCATGGCAACAAAATGAGCTGCATGTGTTGCCGTCAATGTGGCAGCCCGTCTGATTAATATGAAAACACCAAATCCAATTTAGTTATGTCTATGCCTGTTAGGTACTTAAATGGAAACCAAAAGGAAAATATACTAAAAGTGTAATTTAAGAACACACACATCGGCCACTTTATTTTAAGGGGTCCTTGACTCCTTGTTACAGTGTAGTTATACATTTAAGTACTGAGTGATAATAATTTTCTACTGTCCGGATTCACAGACAAGGCTTAAAGGGATCTTTCACCCAAATGAAAATAACCCGAACCCTCAATCCATCCTAGGTCTAAATGACTTTCTTCTTTCAGACGAATACAATTGTAGTTATGTTAATAAAGGCCTTCTGAAGCGAAGCGATGCGTTTAAGAAAAATATCTTATTATATTTAAAACTTTAGTAACTAAAATAACTCACCAACAGATGGCCTACACAAGTCAACTTGCGCCAAAAGAGTAACCCCTGACAAGAGGATTGACGTAGGATGTAGTAGTGTAAGATTTGACGCCTCTTGTGGTTCACATAAATAGGGCTGTGCAACAAACTCAACAAACTCCTCTTTTGTTTTATCAAAATTCTCTGACATTTTTCCTTAATTCTTGTATTAGATTTCTAATTTGTGACCTGTGTTTTGTTTTACTCTATCCTTTGCACTTCCATGTTCATCAATATGTCTTTCGCCATACAATCAATGTGTACTATGACCGTCTGTCAGAAGCTAGTTATTTTAGTTCATAAAGTTTTAAATATGGATATTTTATACACAAATGCATCGCTTCGCTTTATTAACCCCCCAGAGCCGTGTGGATTACTGGAATGATGGATGGATGTGCTTTTGTTGGGCTTAAAAATCAATTCACTGCCATTATAAAGCTTGGAAGAGCCAGGGCATTTTTAATATAACTCAGATTGTATTCGTCTGAAAGAAGAATGTCATATACACCTAGGATGGCTTGAGGGTGAGTAAATCATTGGCTAATTTTCATTTTTGGGTGAACCCTTTAAGCCTAGTCCCAGACTAAACTGCATGTTTGAGCTGTTTTAACTGAAAGCAACTTGCACTGGCATCATAAAAGTTCTTTAAGAGATTTATTTTTTTCTAAGGCATGTTTATAAAAGCTACTTAAATGTCATAAACTAAGGCCTAATCCTGGCTTAATCTAAACCCTGTCTGTGAAACTGAACAGGGCTTAGACTATAGACTGACTATAAAGTTATTGTTAGGTTAAGGTTTGGTTTAGGTTAGTTTCAAGATTCAAGAGTTTTATTTGTCTAGTTACTTGTAATTATGCATAATTTACTGTTATTACTATAGTAAGTATATGGAGTAACATGTAACAGCGTTACTTTAAAATAAATGACCAAAAATACTTGGCATTTAACTTGGTAAATGGCATTTAACGCTGTTTGCACTTAGCAAATAGCCTCTGCATTATGTAGGCTATATGTTTTTTTAATAAGAACATTTACATTTTTTTTGGTAATGGCATAAAAGTTTGTCAAACCAAAATTAATACAAAGACACATTTCTTTAAGAACTTGGCACAAGTTTTAAAAATGCCCTCTTCTTTATTTTTGATACACTTAATCTGCCTTCCTATTGCTGCTGTTTTCTAGTATGTGGTCCTACTCTGCCATGCTATCTAGATGTATCAGGTGGCGAACCACTGTTTATTTGCAAAGTTGTGCTGATTCTAACATTGTTGCATCGCCAGTGGTCGCTGACACTCGTGTTGCTGTAAACTGCCATTTCTCATAGCCCTATTCGGACGTGACTAGTTTTCTAAACGACGTTTGAGTTATAATTCTTACTCAATGTCTGTGCGTTTTCTAGATGTGGGCTTTACAGAAGGTCATGTGCTGTCCTTGAGTGCATCACATATGATATGTCTTTTTAATTCATTATTTGTTAATATAATTTTAATTTATTATGAAAGAACCTATTAAATAAACTTCACAACTTTATAGCAGTTGCTGTTTATCATAAACTTGCATAAGTGACCAAAGAAATAATAGGAAAAGTATCTTACTCGTACCTGACACTGATATTAAAATGGGAAGTCTTCGCAGTTTCCGCAATTTGGCTCTATTTAATGAATGTAAATATTATTTTCCTATTGGATACCATCCATATTGAAACTAAATGAAAGCATTCCAAAGATTGGTGCGCAAACGGTAACTCAGGTAGTCAAAAACACATAAGGAGAAGAGAAGTGTTAGAATAACCTTAGCAATCACAGACAATCACATTCGGACAGGATTAGATTTATCAGAGAGTTTGCTGAAAAACATTAGGTAATTTGCCCTGGAATTTTTACATAGATTGTGTGAGGAAAAACTGATTTAGCAGATTCAGATGGGATTAAAAGAGCAAAGTATGTCTGTGAAACATGACTTTTTCTAACATCCAACTGGAAATGTCCTGTCCAAATAGGGTAGCGATTCACCACGACATTGACCCAATGATAGTGATGCAATGATAGTGTGGAGTTATAAACAAATATAATGTAAAAATGTTTTTATACTCAATTATTTAATACTTAGAAATGCATTTTAGACTAAAACAAACCATTGTACAATGCCCAGTCTTGGCAATTTAGGTTTCCCAGAAACACAATTAAGAAACTTCAATTTGGATTACTTCCTTTTTTTCTTTCCATTTGTTTGACAGATGGCACAGAACCCTCTCACATGCACAGTAAGGATGAAGGGGATTTTTTCCGTGGATATGAGTGGTGGCTCATGAAAGAAGCCAAAAAGAGAAATCCAAACATCAAGCTGATAGGTAATCGATTTAGTCAATACTGCATTTGCCATTTATATTATAAGGACTGAAATAATGTAGATGAGATCACAGATATTTGACTTGATTCAATGCTTTGATCTTGAAGGCCTTCCCTGGGCATTTCCAGGATGGGTTGGATATGGATCCCAATGGCCCTACTTCTTTCCAAATGTTACTGCCAACTATGTTATTACATGGATCATGGGAGCAAAGCAGCATCATAACCTTGACATTGATTATATTGGGGTATATATGCTTTAGCTTATAATTATGATATCTGTTACTGATGTCTATTTTTTGGAGGGGAACCTTTATTTGAGCTTCTCGTTCTGATATATTTTTCAGATATGGAATGAAAAAAATGTGATCCAACATACGTTAAGGTAAAAAATAGTCATCTTCGTTCCAAACAGCCTAACTACCTTGGCAGTAACATGATTAATATGTCTGTCTGTCATTTCCATAGGTGCTGAGAGATATTTTGGACAGAGCTGGTTATACAAATATCAGCATCATAGCTGCAGATGGAGACTGGTCCATTGCAGCTGACATGCTGAAGGATCCATATCTGAATGATGCTATTGAGGTGATAGGGTGAGCAGTTTGGAAATGTTGGCTTTATAAACCCATATAATCAACCAACTAGCTGAGCTATTAAGTGTAAACTAAAGTGCAGTTAGAGTTTACAGTCTTTACAGTGTCCACTACCCAGGCACCCACACAGTGAAGGAAGCTCTATTGACGGAGAGGAAACTTTGGTCATCTGAAGACTACAGCACCTTCAATGACGACATCGGTGCCGGATGTTGGGCTCGCATTCTAAACCAGAACTACGTGAACGGCAGAATGACCTCGTGAGCTGTTTTCAGAAACCTTTCGCTAGCTCTGCAATACACATCCTTATGCTGATGTGCTCAGAGTAAGACTGTTTTGTTTTAGGACTATATCCTGGAATTTGATAGCAAGTTACTATGAGAATCTGTCCTTTGGTGGAGATGGGCTGATGACCGCGGAGGAGCCCTGGAGTGGACATTATGTAGTGGAATCTCCGATATGGATGACTGGTAACATGTTTCTAATAGTCTACATATGCTGCTACATAAGTTGTGAACTTTGCACCTTTAGTTTGGTCTATTCTGGGGTCAACTTTTTTTTTTTTTTTTTTTTTTTTTTTTCTGTGGTCAGGCATGATCGTAACATAATCTGAAAACATTTGGGCAAAAAATATTTAAAAAAAAAATAATTAAAAAAATAAAAATCGAAGATGGGGGAAAAAAGTAATATAGTCAAACCTAAATTTATTCAGACACCTTCAAACATTTCTCACATTATCACAGATTATTCGCTATAGTTTAGAAAATGGTAATAAAAATATGACAAGAACTCAGAGTTAAACTGTGTGACAAATTCATCTTGATAATGTCCGATAACTTTGATAGAAAGACATGTAATGGATTACAATCAATTAATCAGCTGTTAAATTTAAGCGCACAATTAAATAATACCAATTTAGGTCAACCAATTACCAAGCGATGCTTAATTTTGTTCAGTCTGGGATATAAAAGGTGGCACTAGCAATTAAAGAGAAAACACTTAAGCAAAACAGGGTCAGGTCAAAGTGTCTGAATAATTTTGGTCCCAAATTTTTATCAATTTTACTGGTAATCCACTGTATGAAGAATTTTTGGGTATAATAAATCACAGTTTACTTTTTGTTATACTCACTTACATAAATGAACTAGTGTCCTGCACCCATTAGTAAAAAAAAATATTTCTGGTGTCTGAATAATTTTTGGTTTGACTGTGTATGTATATACATAGACAGTCATAGCTCTGGAAAAAATTAAGAGACCACTTAACATTGAGAAATCAATGTTTTCAAATCAAATGAAGTCCCTTCATTTTTCCAGAGCTGTAGATAACTAACCATTCACATAGAAATTGGGTTATCCTCCTTTTTTCTATACCCCGTGACGCTTTGCGCAAATTATGGGAGTAACTTCCGTTGCACTGTAAACAATCAGCGAAAGTATACACGTTTTCAAAAACTGAGAGTATTGGGTACAACATTAAAAAGAAATTTAAAAGTGTAAAAGCATGAACAAATCAACTACAACAGACCATGAATTACCCCAAAATCTCCACAGCAATATTATGGACGTGTTAAATATCACTGTATTATGTAACATGCGTTGCCTAATAAAAAATGTTAACTGTAGGGGTGTAACGATACACCTATGCCACGGTTCGGTTCACATCATGGTTTTGGAGCCACGGTTCAGTTCAGTTCTGTTTGCTGTGGAGTTACGGTTCATGGCAGGGCACCAGCAAAAATAACACTAGATTCACTTTTAACTTAATAACAACAGCAATAATTTAACTTTATACATTTGCTTCACGTTTTCTATAGAGCAGTTAGCATACTTGAGTAAACTAAAATGAAATAAATGTCTGCACTGTAGACTAGTCAGAAATAATCTACTCATTTTATCATTTACCCTAATGTAAAAAAAGCTAATTTATTTAATACAAATTGATGACACACACAAGTAATGTCCCACTGTAGCCTTCTTAAACACATTCATTTTATGAATGACTAATTCTGATTAATAAATAGGCCTATATTTATTATATGGCAGTATTAACATATTAAATGGCAGTTTTTGTTAATACTATAGTCATACATATAGTTAATAATAGCCACCACACTAATTTAAAAATAAACAAAAAAACATAAATTGGCATTTTGTGGTTATGGAAACAACAGTTACCGTGGCAAATACGCAATACTTCATGAACTGTTAATGAAACATGAAAACTTTACTTTTATTTCATGAATTACAAATTGACATCGTAACGCTGCATGTTCGTAGTTTCTCTTGCTTGTAATATACGGCGTAATAGGGCGTGTAACTAATGAGTGTGCGCTACAGGTGTAGTATAATGGCTTACAGGACAGGAAAGCGGTGTTTTTTTGGGGGGGGGGCAGCAGGGGGCGTGGCGTGTTCGGTTCGACATGAGTATCGCGGTTCGAACCGTGGGTGGTGTATCGCATTTTTTCGGTCCGGTTTGAATATTGTTACACCCCTAATTAACTGGAACGTTGAGTGATAATATTTCAAAGTGAATTCTGTCATTTTGACAGACAATAAATACGGTATTTACCTGCTTTAGAAACATTCCAGTAAACACTACTAGGGATTAGATGTGAAAAGAGGAGACATTGTAAAGCATCCATGTGAAAACAAACCCTTAAAGAGATGAGAGGATCTGGGGAGAAAAACAAGAGATTCTCAGTGTATTCCAGTGAATTATATTAAATTAGGAGAGCAGAGCACAAACGCATAATGCATGTTGTCTTTTTTCACACTGTTACAGCAGAATACAAAGGAAAAAAATAATCAGGAGGAAAAGAATGCAGCTACTGAAGAGCTCTTGCCACAGATATTCTTATCACATCAAGTGTTATTCTCCTGACATCTGAAAATAGACCATGAAGGAAATTCTTACAGCTCATTCAGTCAAACTGACGGATAAGGATTATTTGTAGCACAAAATTATGATTCTAAATGATTTGTGGAAATTCCCCAAACCGTACGTGCCTTCCATAATCTAAAACGCAGTAGGCTCCTAGGAAAAAGGTGGATAGACAGCCCTTTCGCAAGCATCCAAATGACTTCCACTTACCATCTGATTTTCTTTTCCAGATTACAGAATGGTATAGATACAGTAATAAATGAGTAGAATGAAATAACTTGAATTTTTTTCAAGTCAAGTCACCTTTATTTATATAGCGCATTACACAATACAGTTTGTTTCAAAGCAGCTTCACTGTGATAAACAAGAAAATAACGATCAATGATGCACACACTTCATATATGATACAAATTCTGCTGTAAAGCAACTCTAAAAAAGACAATAGTGTCATTATTCAGCTCATGTCGGTTCAGTGTTGATTAAGCTCAGTTCAATAGCTGTAAAATTCATAAAATTATGAAATTAGTTAAATTCAGCTATAAGCAGCTCTATCGGAGACAATAGTGTCGTTATTCACTTTGATTGAGTTCAATAACAGTGTCAATCAAGGGCATAGCCAGAACTTTTTTTCAGGGGTGGCCAGGTAAAACCCAGTGATTTTATTGGGATGGCCAAAAAAAATCCTAGAAGAAATTACTGCATATCCTGCGTGGAATACCTTAAAATGAATGTGGAATGGAACAATCATAAAACGGATTTCTTCTCTTTATAACTGCATCTCAACAAACTGGTTAAACTGTATAATCGTTCCTATGTAATGATTGCAGTTTTGCCTGGCATAAATCCTCTTCCATATGAGTTAACATATACCGTAACAAGTAGAGCTCTTTGAGTAGCCTATAACATAGTTGTCATTAAACATTGCAAAAAAATTGTAAACGTTTTTTTTTTTTTTTTATGCAAGGGCGAGTTCATTTATATTTTCGTTACAAAGTGCAAATGCAAATGGCTGTGCTTTCTTTGTGCTATCACAGGTTATGTGAGTAATGTAGGTGGTGTGAGTGAGCGTGTATAACCATGTATAATATTTTTTTGTATAAATGTATAAAGAGTTTTTTTTTTGTTGTTTGTTTTTTTTTTTTCACTGTGCTAATTTTCTATGTAAACGTGCTTGAAGAAAATTTGACTGTTGCGTTCGCGTCTCACTCTGTTGTTTATACTCGTAAAGCTGCTTCACCAATCGCACATTTGCAGCGTTGCCGTGTCCATTTATTATAGGCATCTTTGGACTTGTTGTTTTTCCCATATTAATAGGTAATGTGACAACTTAGTTCATCTGGAGTGTGTACATTGCCTTTGTGCCTGTGTCAGTTCTTTTTAACTGAGAAAAATCAGCTGTTAAAGCTGTAAAAAAAAGCATGCACCAGAGGGGTGGCCAAGCTTCAATCATAGGTACACCCCTGGTGTCAATGTCAATTATGAAATGTCGAAACCGCTTTAAAGCAGCTTTGCTTGGTGTCATCAAGTTTTGTTCTCATTGAATCATATAAATGCAGTCAAATCAATATTGCTGAATATTAAGTGTCTTATAAACCCCAACTAAGCAAGCCAATGATGAATGTGGCAAGGAAAACATCAGGTGACAGTTATCTTCTCCCAAAAATTAAAATTCTGTCATTATTTACTCACCTTCATGTCATTCCAAACCTATTCTTATGGATACCTGAGAGTTTTCAGACAGTCCCTCTATTGAAAGTCAATTCCACCAAAACTTTCAAGCTTCAAAAAGGTTATAAAGACATTGAAAAAGTAATTCAAATTGTATTGAATCAAGCTGTTCAATCCAAGTCTTCTAAAGAGACACAATTCCTTTATATTATGAACAGATTTCATTTAGGCTTTTATTAACATATAAACATTGATCAGCACAATTACATAGTGCACATCATATGGTAAAAGGAATCTCAACCATGCATGCTTGATGTGTAAGAACAAACCTCAATGGTTGTCACACACCAAGTAAGTTTCTATTTGCTATTTCTTTTTTTCCTGTAGCACACACAACTCAATTTACACAGCCAGGCTGGTTTTATCTACAGACAGTGGGGAATCTCACCAGTGGAGGAAGTTATGTGGCTTTAACAGACAGTAAAGGGAACCTAACAATTGTTATTGAAACCATGGTAGGTGGTTAGGTATTTTCTTAGGTCTTGTGAAGTTTCAGTGAATAATTTATTTATGACCTCTATGCACAATATTAACACTCCTCCCTGTCTCCTTTGGTAGACCCATAATCACTCTCAGTGCATTCGTCCTCCTCTACCCCACTTTGACGTCTCCCCTCAGAAAGTCACATTTCAGCTCAAAGGTTCTTTTGTAAGTGCAGTTCTGTCTGGCCTTGATATTTCTATCCATTTATTTCTTAACCTTAAGGCTTCATTTTCTGCTTTCATCTTTTTTTCAGGCACATCTCACTGACCTTCAAGTGTGGTACTCAAAATTGGATTTTGAGACCAAAAATGATACGCTCTTTGTGCGGAGGAGTCCTGTTAAGGTATATTTCAATTACTTCAGTCTATGTTTCATGTCTTAACACAGTGCAGAATTGGCAGTAAATGAACCTTCCTGTTTCCACACAGGTCTATAATGGTGTCTTCACCTTAAAACTGGATGTCGATGAGGTTTACACAATCACAACAGTCACCACTGGACAAAGAGGTTTCTACCCAGAGCCTCCCAAATCCCGCCCATTTCCAAAGAAATACTCTGATGACTTCAGTATTGGTAAGCAATATTAGCAGGGCCGTAACCACCATAGACTTTGAGGGGGACAAGAATAATTATTGGCTCCCAATAATTAGAAATGGCCAAATAGTCTCCCCCAGTATTTGAAATGATTGCACTGCTCTCCTGCACTCCATTACACAGCGCTCTGTATGTTAGGATGACAAAGGTTTAAAAGTTACATTTTAGTCTGGTTTGCCTCGGCACTCTAACAGCGCTCATCAATGTCAAAATGATTGAGATGGCCAATCAAATCAAAGTAGGCGGGGTTTATGTTCTCTTTTGGCTCATGCAGTCTTCACACACAGACGAGAGCGTCAATCTATCACTTAATGCCGTTGCGGAGAGAGGCTCTATTCTTTCCGGTGAAATCACAAAACAAAATGCACACAAACGTGTCCCTGCTCTTAATATACAATCATTGATGAACATCTTTGATTTTATTGGAAGAACAAAAAAAACTATAGGGTGGATTAGAACCCGGAACCTTTGGTGTGGTTTACAAAAATTCTACCACCAGACCACAAGGGAATTTGAATGTCGATAGAAGATCTATGCATTTATTCACTAATGCAAAGAATCTCGGGACAAATTAATTGATTAATTGAAAAATTAAGATTAATTGACGCAAATTAATCCAAATATTGTTTGCAAATAGTCCTAAAAGGTTTATTTCCCAACTAGAATTAGACCTAGGATTTCATTTACTGTTCTGTTTCTTTATGCTTTATAAAAAATGTAAAAAATTGGTTCCCCCCAATGTTCAAGACATGGTCACGGCCTTAAATATTAGTGTCAAAAGGATACTATTTGCATTGACTCGGCTGACATTCCTAACAACATTTTTTTTTCATTCCAAGATATCCCTCCATTCTCTGAGGCTCCATATTTTGCTGATCAAACCGGTGTGTTTGAGTACTTCAGAAACAGCACAGATAATGGCTCGCATGCCTTTACCTTACGACAAGTGATCACTGAACGGCCGGTCACTTGGGCTAGAGATGCTGACCAGACCATCAGCATCATAGGAGACTACAGCTGGTATGTTTGATATTTTGATGAGCCAGCGAAATATGGGAGAACACACTTTTTAAACTTGTATCATCACAACATTTTATTTGCAACATTACAGTCAATCAACCTTCCTCAGTCTTACAACACACACAGTATCGGTTCATTTAAAATGTACTCGGTAAGAGAACTTACAGCTGGTAATAATAGCAGTGGTCACAACTCCAACTACGCAGCCAATATATAATTCAAAATTAGAAAAGAAAAGGTTCAAATACCTGTTAGAAATAATCAAAAAGAACACAATTCTGCACCCAACCGAAGTTTTTAGAATTAGAATTTAAATTATTGTTCAAGACACAAATAGATCCACATAAAAAAAAATATGTATATCATTAATCAGTGGTGTGCAGTGGTGTTCTGAAAGAAGGAGGCAAAGTCCTCATAGTTTACATGTATCGAGGCATGGACTCCACTAGACCCCTGATGGTGTGCTGTGGTATCTGGCACCAAGATGTTAGCAGCAGATCCTTTAAGTCATGTAAGTTGCGATGTGGGGCCTCCATGGATCGGACTTGTTTATTCAGAACATCCCACAGATGCTCGATTGGATTGAGATCTGGGGAATTTGGAGGCCAAGTCAACACCTCAAACTCGTTGTTGTGCTCCTCAAACCATTCCTGAACAATTTTTGCTTTGTGGCAGGGCGCATTATCCTGCTGAAAGAGGCCACAGCCACCAGGGAATACCGTTTTCATGAACGAGTGTACATGGTCTGCAACAATGCTTAGGTAGGTGTTATGTGTCAAACTAACATCCACATGGATGGCAGGACACAAGGTTTCCCAGCAGAACATTGCCCAAAGCATCACACTGCCTCCATCGGCTTTGCTTCTTCCCAAAGTGCATCCTGGTGCTATGTGTTCCCCAGGTAAGCAAAGCAAAAACAATTTTTTATTTGTGAGCTGATGTTCAGCTGTTCTTTTTAATAGTCAGCTTATTTTCATATCCAATCATTACCGATAATATCTAATCATAGTACGATGGAGGCATTGACTCCTCTCACATGACTTTCCCCCATTCATTCTCAATTACCCCATCAAACCCTCCCATTTAAACCCACCACCACTTTGGGGGTTCTGTTAAAAGTCAATGGGCTCAGGGGAGGCAAGCGTCATGCTGTAACTTTACCTGTGGGTGTAGCTGTTGGACAGTTTTACTTTATAAAAACCAGTGATTTTATACTTTTTTTTTTTTTGTCACATTTTGTAATATTTGCATTATTTTATTTCTGTAATATCGATTATTTTCTTTCTACAATGCTAATAAATTTATTTGCTGATATTTTTGTGTGTTGTAAGCCTGAGGAAGGTCAATTGACCAAAATTTTGTGATGCAAGTTATCCACCACACCTTTGAAGTGTGCGAAGCTCTATATTTTCTATTTAGAACAATACTGCAGTTTTATAGTAAATTCTGCCTCATAATTAATCACATAACCAAACTTCACTCTTGTCTAACTAGGACAGACCTCAATGTATCCTGTGACGTCCTCATTGAGACACCCATCTCTGGAGGTGTGTTCTTGGCAGCCAGGGTTGATCAAGGTGGAGAATCCGTCAGAGAAGCAAAGGGTGTCTTTTATTGGCTTTATGCAAATGGAACCTTTAAAGTGACAAATGACATAGGTAACAATTTTGTATTTCCCTTTCTTTGAATACAGTGTGTTCATGTTTGGTTATATCGTTACAAACAGGGTTTGAAATTAAGTTTTTAATTGAGGAGCACGATCATTCAAATATACTACGGATTCCTACTGATACAAAGCTTAATGCTAATCGCTGAAGTATCCCTTTAATAATTTTAGTAATAATATTATTAATAATAATATTAATTTATTGTATTGTTATTAGTCATTAAAATGTTGGTAGCACTTTATTTTACAGTCCATGCTATATGAAATTCTTTTCCCCTGATTACAATCTTAATTTTGTTTTAATTTAGTTTGGTTCATACCTGAATTTACCATTTTTATTGTATTGTGACTGAACTTTGTCTTTCACACTGAAGCTGGAAAGAGAGTTCTTGCTGAAGGGCTGTCAGGAACAAGGGAAGGTGTATGGTATACCTTAACCCTTAGTGTCAAGGTAACACCTACACGCACAAGCAACCTTTTAACTATTCATTATGTCTTTGTTCTTAAATGTGCATCTTTTGGTCTGCAGGGATATTTTGCCTCAGGGATGCTGAATGGCTATACGCTGTGGGAGAACGCTGTTGTTCTCCAACCCAAGAATGGCTGGGCTGCACTAGGAACTTACTCTTTTGAATATGCACAGTTTGATAATTTTGAAGTAAATGCAGACTGATTTCCACTTACTTTGATACTTTCATCACATTCATGTTTAAATGATTTTTACACACTTTAGGTGTTTTCGCGTCATGTCGGAATTACCACAATTACGAGATTCTGACCTTCACGTCATCATAGAACTCTTATTACTCTTATCTAATTACAACAAGAGCTCTGACTTGTACCACATGACCACTGCCACCTAACCACTGGAGATTAATTTTGGCATATAAACACATAATTCCGAGGTTGTGAACAGCTCCGTCACAAGTTGTCATCTTGTAATTACGGTAATTACAGCATGGCGTAAATGCAGCAATTATTTTTTATTTTAGTGCACAAATAACATACTGTGGTGAATGTCTTTTTATTTAATTTGGTGATTTGTCTTTTCAACTGGAATGATTGGTTTTCTTTTGGAGATTTATAAATGAGGAATGTGAGGTTAAATGTTGATCTTCAGAAAGGGACATTCTGTGCCAACTAACTGGGCTGAAAAATATTTAATAACTTCACTGTGATACACTGTACTCTCACTAAATTCAGTTCACACATCAGTACTGTCCTGATAGTTATACCACAACTTATTTTGGGAAAATGTAATTTTGTATAATTTTTATGATTTTTTTTTTTTTTTTTAATGAAAAAATTAACTTGACTACTATGAAAAATATATTTAATAACTTGACTGCAATGCACTGTACTGTAACCAAATTCAGTTCACACATTACTGCTGCCCTGATAGTTATACTACAACACATTTTGGAGAAGAAAAAAATATTTTTGCATATGTTTTATTTTTTTTTATTTTTTCATAATGAACAATATTCAATATCTTGACTAGTATGAAAATGTATGTAATAACTTTACTGTAATACTCTGTACTGTCACCAAATTCAGTTCACACATCACTGCTGTCCTGATAGTTAGTTATAATACAACACTTATTTTGGGCCAATGTCTTTTTGTATAATTTTTATGTTTATTTTTTTTTATGAAAAATATATTCAATAACTTGACTATTATGAAAAGATTGAATAACTTTACTGTAATACACTGTATTCTCACCAAATTCAGTTCACACATCACTGCTGTCCTGATTGTGATATTACAGTGAAGTTGTTAAATATTTTCTTTATATATATATATATATATATTATATAATTTTTTTTTTTTTTTTTTTTTCAAAATAAGTGTTGCAGTATAAGTATCAGGACAGCAGTGATGGGTGAACTGAATTTGGTGAGAGTACAGTGCATTACAGTGAAGTTATTAAATATATTTTCCATAATAGTCAAGTTATTTAATTTCTTTTCATAAATATATAATTTTTCCAAAATGAATTTAATCACCATTTTAATGAATCGAACAGAACAAAGGAGGAGGGATTTGAATGTGATTTCTGGCTATGAATTGTTTTTGACTATTTTAATAAAAATGTTTAATGAAATGTTTGGCACGTTTATAACGTAAACAATAAGCAAAACATTGATATGTTTGATATGCATATCAACATGTTACACTTTTAAAATGAAAACATTTATAAATATTTTGTCGTGTAGCCTAACGCATTTATAGTGTTAAGTGTACACATATTTCAATAATAATAAAGTGTTGGACAAGGTTTTATAAAATATATTGCGTTGATATTTCGTGCCATCCAAAAATGTGCGCGCTGTGTTATCTTCCCAAGTCTCTATAGCAACCAAACGACAAACATGGCCAACCACAGCGAAAGCCGCTCCAAACGAGTCTTTCTCAACAACATCGACTCATACTCGTCCAAATATATCGCGCAGGTAAAAAAAAAGTCTACTGACCGAGATATTTACACAAAGTACATGAATATAATAAGCGCTGTGGTTTAATGTTGCTTTGTTTAGTTCTTGTCGTCATGTGTCGTCGGAGAGTCTCTCGTTGATGGAGAGGAGGACGACAAACACGAACAGGCTTCACGAGAAGGCGCACATTTTCAGATAGTCGGAACAGTTGCAAATAAAGATGCAAAAAAACAACGTTTTGCACTGGAGGAATACAGGGTTAGTTTATCATTTATTTTGTGGTATTGTGGGTAGATGTAATTTATCTAATATCTAATCATTTATTTTTAAAAAGTGTGATTCACACTATAAACAGCATCATTTGAATTGCTGAATTAAAATTCATAAGTTAGTTTTTGGAAGCAAAAAGTAAAAACATTTGAAGGTGATAGGCTACAACCTGCTTTAGAGAAGGAAAAAATAATAATTATAGAATTAAATTCTTTAGTTTGGCATCATTTTTATTATTTCTTCCAAAACAAGAATTTAAACTTTTGTCTGCCAAATCAAAGCCATGTTGTGCAACCAACATGCTGAAAAAGGTGTGTCTCTATCAGCTTTCTAGTTTAACAGTCAAGGCAGAAGGCACTGATTGGGGAATCTGCCATTTTAAGGGCTCTCTCAATTCCAAATCCTTTGAGTGCTCCATAAAAAGTCCCACAATGCACCGTGAAAACCATTGAGTATCGAGTACCGACACCATGACACAAGATAGACGTATTGAAAAAAAAGTTTAAAAATATATACATTTGATATAAATTATAATTAAATCAGCATAAACAAACATTGATAGACAGGTAGTGAACATAATCTAGCTACTATTGAAACTACAGCTGAAATGTTAAAGGTATATGTAACAATCTAATGATTTATCTTAATGTACAAAAAGGATGTGAGTGACTTGTAGCTAAGCATGGGGTCTGATACTCAAAATTTGCACTGCATTTCACCCATATAAGTGCACACACAGAGAAGAGAGTATTGAACACACTCAGAGCAGTGGGCAGCCATTTTTGCTGCAGGGCTCAGTGAGCAATTGGTCAAGGGCACCTTAGTTGTGGAGTAATGAGAGTGGAAGAGAGCGCTGTTCATTCAGTCCCCCCACTTACATTTCCTGTCAGAACGGAGACTTGAACCCACGACCAACTCTCAAGTCCAACTCTCTATCCATTAGACCACATCGTTGTCATGTCAGCATGTCGCCAGAAATATAGTGTAGTGAGTAGTGAGCGAGGTTCTTTATTGTTACGTATTAAGCAAGGATGAGGAGAGGTGAGACCCCAAGTGCAGCAACAGTTTATTCAAAAAACAGTATGTTGGGCCAGGCCTGTGTGGCAGAAGTGAATCTAGTGACCAAGGTGGAGCAGGAGACCATAGAGACAGAGCACATTTAAGCCACGCCCACCATTGGGTGCATACAAGCCAACGCTCTCCATTGACTTTGTATTGCGTAAAGCGGCCTCCTTGTCATTTCTGACTTATAACAAAAAACAGAACAATCTCTAAAAGCTGATATGTGACACCCTGTTTGCACAGCAAACAAGCTAAAAAACACAGAACTAAGCTTTTATATGCTGTCGACCCAAAAATAAAACACGAGTGTTTAAGGAGTCAAAAGTGGATACAGGCAATGTCACTGTTAAGTCAAATATCCAAATGTCAGTTTTATCATATTTCCTATCGCTGGTTACGTTCCCCTCTAGTGGGTGTAGGTCTCAGTGTATAGCATGTCGCAATTGCCTGTATCCACTTTTGTGTCCTTAAACGCTCATTTTTTGGGGTCAACAGCTTACAAAAACTTCTGGGTTTTTGGTTCTGGGTTTTTTTTGCTTGTTTGCTGTACACCTTGTCACATATCACCTTTTAGACATTTTTCTGTCTTTTGTTATAAGTCAGAAATTACTAGGAGGCCGCGACACGCAATATAACGTCAATGGAGACGGTTTGATTGTTTTTAGAGTATGACGGATGCCACTCTGTCTCTATGGTGTAGAGTAGGTGAACAGGGTTGAGCCGGCAGAGTGGGTAGCCACTAAGGTGGAGCTGACAGGGGAGTTCAGGGACAACTTCCGTAGTCTTGTAAATGAAGACTGGGAGTTCTGGGACAACCTCTGTGGTGATGTCAGACAAGATGGAGTTCAGGGATGACCTCTGTGGTCTTGTCAAAGAAGACAGGGAGCTCAGGGACGACCTCTGTGGTCATGTCAAAGAAAACAGGGAGTTCAGGGATGACCTCCATGGTCTGATCAGAGAAGACAGGGAGTTCAAGGACAACCTCCGTGGACTTTTCTGGGCAGGCAGAAACTTCAGGTACAAACTCTGTGGTGTTGTCAGGGCAGGCAGATAGTTCAGGGACGGTCACTGCCTCGGGAGGAGCTGTAGATGTGTGCGGCCTAAACACATAAGGTGGCTACTGCCATTACAGGAAGCAGGAGTGCTGTGTTCCTCCTCTGCAGCTCCCACAGTAAATGCAAAGCCAATCAGTTTCAGTGCCAGATCGATATAAAATTCCAGAGTCCAGATAGCAGATAGCAGCAACAGTTTATTAGAAAAGCATAGACCAAGATAATCGAAAACAGAGACAGGAACATAATACAAACGGGTACCAGAGACGTAATCCAGACAGGGGAACCCAGGAACACAACAACTTACAAAGAGAGACATGCAAGAACAGCGACTGACAAAAGACAACTGAAACACAGGGGTATAAATACACAGGGAACACAAGGGCTAATGATGAACTGGTATAGATGATAAGTTACTATGGAAACTAATGAGGGTAACTACGGAGACAAACAAGGCAACAAGACAAACAGGAACTAAACACAGGAAGAGAACAGGGAAAATGTGCATAGAAAATAACTTCAAAATAAGAGCCCATATGACTACATCGATGAACACAATCCCAGGGAACAGGTTACACTTATTGTGCCTGAATTCATGTACATGCTATATTGATTCACAAGCTAGGGAGCTGATTGAGATACACCCAAAGAAAACAAGAAAAATCATAGATGACCCCTGTGCATCAAGTCTCATAAAACAAGGACATTTTTTTTATGACAAGGCAACACTTCTATCAAGTCTCAGGTGTGTCTATTGTTAATACAAGATGGCTACGTAGAGCATTTTTGAGCATCTTGTTTCATCATATTTCAGTGTGTGAGTCGAGAGGAGCTCCTGAAGTGTCTTCTGCAGTGTGATGTTATTGTGTATAATATCACTGAACACACTGATCTCATATATGAGGCAACATGGGCCATTTCAGGTAACAATTCCTCAGATTTCCAGACAATTTATTTAGGCTGCATCTCAAAACATGGTGAGGCATGTTCAGATGACCAACATTCTGCCTTATTATGCAGCTCACTATGTTTTCTTAATGCCATTTAGTTTCTTTTCAGTTTCTTTCTTTATTCATACCAATCTATCAAACTGTATTAAATCTGAATTTCCTATAGCTCTGCACTCTGAAATTGAACATTTTGGGTCTTCAAAAATATTTATCCTGCTGTCAACAATCATGACATGGGCAATGACCAAACCAGTTGATCCTGTGAGTGTTGCTTTTAAATATTTATATCATGCAGTGAATTTTTTTTCTTCTTCAAATTGTATTGACGCTTATTTCCATCATGGCATTAAAACAATAAAGAAGGTATTTGTCTTTTTGTCTTACAAATTACTTTTTTTTAATTTTTTTATTGCAATTGCAATTGTGAGCATACATCTCGCAATTCTGAGTTGTGAGATATAAACTTGCAATTGTGAGTTTATATCTCACAGTTGCGAGTTATAAACTCAGAATTGTGATTTTTATATCCTGCAATTCTGACTTTTTCCCAAAATTGTGACATATAAACTCACAAAGTATGAATTGTGAGCTAACAATTGCAATTTTATACCTCACAATCCAGACTTTATAACTTGCAATTGTGAGTTAAAGTCAGAATTGTCATTTCATGTAAGTTATAGCTCTCAAAGTTTTGAGAAAAAGTCAGAATTGCAGCGTATTGTTACAAGCGGCTCAGGAAGGAAGACAAGGACAGGTAACTACTTTACTCAACAAAGTTTACTAAAGAAGGTTTCTCAAAACAGCAATAGATTCAAGAGTTTTATTTGTCACTTACACAGTTATATACAGAGTATACAACCAGCAGTGAAATGTAAACTAATTTGAACTACCAGGAGTGGGGTTTGAACCCACAAGAACATTTGTCCATTGGATCTTAAGTCCAATGCCTTAACCACTCGGCCATCCTGGTTTTCCACCATCCTTGTTTTCCAATACACGTGATACATAACTGTTTAACCATAACAGTGACAAAACAAGGACTGAATGAACATGGGGAACTTAATACAAACACAGATGACAGAATAAACGAAGGGCACAGGTGATTCAAGTGATGATTAACTAAACAGCTGAAATAAACTAGACTAGAGGGTAACCAAGGAAACAGACAAGTGGCGGGAAACTAAGACAAAGGAACGTGACCAATGCCAAAACACAACAGAAACAGACAGATATGTAACACGTATAAACTTGCAGTTGCGTGAAAAAGTCAGAATTGTCAGTTCATATCTTTTTCCCCCCTCACAATTATGAAACAAACTTACAATTGTGAGTTACAAAGTCAGAATTGTGAATTCATATTCATTGCAATTCTGACTTTTTCCTCAGAATTATGAGACATAAATTCACAATTGCAAATTACAAAGACAGAATTGCAAGATATAAACTCTCAATTAAAAAGTTATACTTGTGTAATGTAAACACAATTGCAAGAAAAAAGTCAGAATTGTGAGATGCACAATTACCTTTTTTATTTGGCGGAAACAAGCTTCAATAAATTTGACACCACATTGAAATTCTTTTTTTTTTTTTTTCAATTTAGTTTTTTATTATTATTATTATTATTGTAAATTGAAATAAATATGCATTTTAAAATGTACACATTTCTATTTTCACCTTGTCTTATGCTTATATTATCAGTTAGAATGTGCTGTACATTGCAGTGACCATAAACAGACCAGACATCAGTACTTTCGCTACTTTTTCTGATTTTATCTTAAGGATGATCCTGACATTCCCTTGACTGAAGACGACTACAAAAGAAGAAGGCCACATCCAAACTTTAAAGAACACACAAGCACAGAGAAACTTGTGCTTAAACTGGGGAAGACTGTAATGATCAATCCAGAATCCAGCCTAATACATTTCAAATAATTTATTATATGAAACAAGTTTATTACCTTAATATATGAAACAAACCAAGTATTTTCTCTTTCAGAAAAAGTCAAAGCTGTCTACTTATGTTGTAACATCTGGGCTACAGTATGGAATGGGCGAGAACATGTTTCACTTCTTCTTTGAAGTACTGAAATGTCAACAGTATCAGAGCATCATAATTGTCAATATGAATTTATAATCACATTTTGTTGCCTAACTTGTTCACTTTCCCTCTAGACAGCTTGGCTCGGAGAGCTTAGCAGCATTCCTGTTTTTGGACCTGGGACAAACATCATTCCTACCATTCACATCCATGACCTTGCAAGGTTTGAGAAACTGCAGTTATGCCATTTTCTCAGATGTTGATTGGTGTTTTGATTAACTTTTTAATTTCATTCTCATCTCATATTTTTGTCATCATTTGTCTTTTCAGAGTGGTGCAAAACATCATCGATCACAAACCAAAAACACACTACTTCATCGCTGTGGATGATTCCAAGAACACTTTTGAAGACATTGTGAAAGTATTAAATCATTACACACTTCATGACGTATTGACTGTAATGCTCACACTTTAGTTTTGGAATAGAGTGGTGTCAGAACTCGGAAAATTAATTTGCTGCTGGTTCCTTTTAGATTTTCCTATGGGATTTCATAATGGGGGTTTTTGATTTATGTGTAAAATAGAGCCTGCTGTAAACATAACTTAACTATACTAAATTACACACACCCATAGCAAAAACGTGAATTTTGAAGCAATTATGTTCCTTTATGAAAACGTACGTTTTTAATAATTAACAAGATAAGGCAGCTTGGGGTGTGAGTGTGTGTTGTGTACGTTGTAGAACAGAACATCAAAGTATCGTCAAGTTATGTTTACCGCAGGCTTTATTTTACACATAAATCGAAAAGCCCCATTATAAAATCCCATAGGAAAATCTTGAAGAAATCAGCGGCAAATTAGTATTCCAGGTTCTGATGTCATACCTGCACTCTATGAGAAAACAACACTAAAAATCATTAGTAAACACACTGCTGTCTATTTCCTTAGGCCATTGCCTCTGCCCTGGGTTCTGGACAAATAGAAAAAGTCCCAAAGGAGGATGCCTATGGCACAAAGGCAATTACGGTAGGCTGTTTTAGCTAAACACACATTTCTGCCATGTCTTAATATGTGAAGGAAATATATCACATTGTTGTGTATTTTCACAGAAAACCGACCTGCTTTACCTCAGTGTCCACCTTCAGACTGAGTCTGTTTTCTTAAAAGACCGATTAAACCTCTGCTGGGATTATGAATCTGGAATAGTTGATAACATATTTCGTGTGGTGGAGGAATACAAACAGACAAGGCAACTGTTGGTAAGCTTTGATAACACTGGTTGATAGAGGCTTGTGCCTAGTGTAAGAATAAGAATTTATGTCAGAAGTAAAATCTCTCTCTCTCTCTCTCTCTCTCTCTCTATATATATATATATATATATATATATATATATATAGAGAGAGAGAGAGAGAGAGAGATATTATTTGTTTTTGGCAATCATTTGGCATTTGGCATTTTCTAAACAATATAGCTTTAGAAAACATGTTTATGCTCCTATTTTTGCATTTAATTCCTTCAGCCAATAAAAATCTGTCTTCTTGGGCCCCCTGCTGTTGGCAAAAGCTCAGTTGCAGCAAAGTTGTGCAGATATTACAAACTTCATCATATTAATGTCAATGAAGCCATCAGTGAGAAAGTCAGACAACTGGTGAGTGAGGACTGCATAACAGCTTCTTTTTTATTGGTATTTTAACAATGTCTGCAGCAATTAAGAACAATTGTTGTGTTGCATACAAACCATAAATAAAATAAAATAAATTTAAAAAAGGAAAATTTTGACAATGAAATAGAAATATACACTCACCTAAAGGATTATTAGGAACACCATACTAATACTGTGTTTGACCCCCTTTTGCCTTCAGAACTGCCTTAATTCTACGTGGCATTGATTCAACAAGGTGCTGAAAGCATTCTTTAGAAATGTTGGCCCATATTGATAGGATAGCATCTTGCAGTTGATGGAGATTTGTGGGATGCACATCCAGGGCACGAAGCTCCCATTCCACCACATCCCAAAGATGCTCTATTGAGTTGAGATCTGGTGACTGTGGGGGCCATTTTAGTACAGTGAACTCATTGTTATGTTTAAGAAACCAATTTGAAATGATTCGAGCTTTGTGACATGGTGCATTATCCTGCTGGAAGTAGCCATCAGAGAATGGGTACATGGTGGTCATAAAGGGATGGACATGGTCAGAAACAATGCTCAGCTAGGCCGTGGCATTTAAACGATGCCCAATTGGCACTAAGGGGCCTAAAGTGTGCCAAGAAAACATCCCCCACACCATTACACCACCACCAGCAGCCTGCACAGTGGTAACAAGGCATGATGGATCCATGTTCTCATTCTGTTTACACCAAATTCTGACTCTACCATCTGAATGTCTCAACAGAAATCGAGACTCATCAGACCAGGCAACATTTTTCCAGTCTTCAACTGTCCAATTTTGGTGATCTCATGCAAATTGTAGCCTCTTTTTCCTATTTGTAGTAGAGATGAGTGGTACCCGGTGGGGTCTGTTGTAGCCCATCCGCCTCAAGGTTGTGCGTGTTGTGGCTTCACAAATGCTTTGCTGCATACCTCGGTTGTAACGAGTGGTTATTTCAGTCAAAGTTGCTCTTCTATCAGCTTGAATCAGTCGGCCCATTCTCCTCTGACCTCTAGCATCAACAAGGCATTTTCGCCCACAGGACTGCTGCATACTGGATGTTTTTCCCTTTTCACACCATTCTTTGTAAACCCTAGAAATGGTTGTGCATGAAAATCCCAGTAACTGAGCAGATTGTGAAATACTCAGACCGGCCCATCTGGCACCAACAACCATGCCACGCTCAAAATTGCTTAATTCACCTTTCTTTCCCATTCTGACATTCAGTTTGGAATTCAGGAGATTGTCTTGACCAGGACCACACCCCTAAATGCATTGAAGCAACTGCCATGTGATTGGTTGATTAGATAATTGCATTAATGAGAAATTTAACAGGTGTTCCTAATAATCCTTTAGGTGAGTGTATATGTACAATATGTTAATTATAACCAGTGTTGGGGAATGTTACTTTTAAAAGTAATGCGTTACAATATTGTTACCCCCTAAAAAGTAACTAATTGCATTACTTTTTCTCACCTGGGCTGTGCTTGCTTGTTTGGTTTATAACAACAAAACCCCCCAAAAGTTCTAATTTTGGCAAGTGTACGGTGGGGTCCAAAGGTCGGAGACCATATATTGTACACAAAATCTTGGAAATAAACAGACTTTTAGGATTTTAATATTGTTTTATCCATCCATCCATCCATCCATCCATTATCTTCAGCTTATGCGGGACCGGGTCGCGGGGGCAGCAGTCTAAGCAGAGACGCCCAGACTTCCCTCTCCCTAGCCACTTCCTCCAGCTCTTCCGAGGGAACCCCAAGGTGTTCCAAGGCCAGCCGGGAGACATAATCCCTCCAGCGTGTCCTAGGTCTTCCCCGGGGCCTCCTCCCGGTGGGACATGCCCGGAACACCTCCCCGGGAAGGCGTTCAGGAGGCATCCGAAATAGATGCCCGAGCCACCTCAACTGGCTCCTCTCGATGTGGAGGAGCAACGGCTCTTCCCGACTAACTGAGCTTCTCACCCTTCCCACCCTTCCCTCTCCGGTTCCATCCTTCCCTCACTCGTGAACAAGACCCCAAGATACCTGAACTCCTCCACCTGAGGCAGAAACTCTCCACCAACCTGAAGTGGGCAAGTCACCCTTTTCCGACTGAGAACCATGGCCTCGGATTTGGAGGTGCTGATTCTCATCCCGGCCGCTTCACACTCGGCTGCAAACCGCCCCAGTGCATGCTGAAGGTCCTGGTCTGAGGAGGCCAACATGACAACGTCATCCGCAAAAAAGCAGCGACGAAATCATGTGGTTCCCAAACTGGACACTCTCCGGCCCTTGGCTGTGCCTAGAAATTCTGTCCATAAAAATTATGAACAGAACAGGTGACAAAGGGCAGCCCTGCCGGAGTCCAACATGCACTGGGAACAAGTCCGACTTGCTGCCGGCAATGCGGACCAAGCTCCTGCTCCGGTCGTACAGGGAACAAACAGCCCTAAGCAAGGGGCCCCGGACCCCATACTCCCAGAGCACCCTCCACAGGATGCCACGAGGGACACAGTCGAATGCCTTCTCCAAATCCACAAAACACATGTGGATTGGTTGGGCAAACACCCATGAACCCTCCAGCACCCTGGAAAGGGTATAGAGCTGGTCCAGTGTTCCACAACCGGGATGAAAACCACTGTTCCTCCTGAATCCGAGGTTCCACTATCGGCCGAATTCTCCTTTCAGTACCCTGGCATAGACTTTCCCGGGGAGGCTGAGAAGTGTGATCCCCCTGTAGTTGGAACACACTCTCCGGTCCCCCTTCTTGAAAAGATGGACCACCACCCCGGTCTGCCAGTCCAGAGGCACTGTCCCCAACTGCCACGCAATGTTGCAGAGGCGTGTCAACCAAGACAGCCCCACAACATCCAGAGACTTGAGGTACTCAGGGCGGATCTCATCAACCCCCGGTGCCTTGCCACCGAGGAGCTTTTTAACTACCTCGATGACTTCAGCCCGGGTGATGGATGAATCCACCTCTGAACCCTCAGCCACTGCTTCCTCAATGGAAGATATGTTGGTGGGATTGAGGAGATCCTCGAAGTATTCCTTCCACCGTCCGACGATATCCCCAGTTGAGGTCAACAGCTGCCCATCTCCACTGTAAACAGTGTTGGTAGGGCACTGCTTCCCCCTCCTGAGGCGGTGAACGGTTTGCCAGAATCTCTTCGAGGCCAACCGATAGTCTTTCTCCATGGCCTCACAAACTCCTCCCAGGCCCGATTTTTTGCCTCCACAACTACCCGGGCTGCAGTCCGCTTGGTCTGCCTGTACCCGTCAGCTGCCTCAGGAGTCCCATAAGCCAACCAGGCCTGATAGGACTCCTTCTTCAGCTTGACGGCATCCCTTACTTCCGGTGTCCACAACCGGGTTCAGGGATTTCCGCCTCAACAGGCACCGGAGACCTTACAGCCACAGCTCCAAGCAGCCGCGTCGACAATGGAGGTGGAGAACATGGTCCACTCGGACTCAATATCTCCAGACTCCCTTGGGATCCGGTCGAAGCTCCGTCGGAGGTGGGAGTTGAAGATCTCTCTGACAGGGGGCTCGGCCAAACGTTCCCAACAGACCCTCACAGTACGTTTGGGTCTCCCGAGTCTGTCTAGCTTCCTCCCCCACCATCGGATCCAACTCACCACCAGGTGGTGATCAGTTGACAGCTCTGCCCCTCTCTTTACCCGAGTGTCCAAGACATACGGCCGGAGGTCAGATGAGACGACCACAAAGTCGATCATCGACCTCCGGTCTAGGGTGTCCTGGTGCCACGTGCACTTATGGACAAGCCGTGACTAGCACAGAAATCCAATAACAGAACACCACTCAGGTTCAGATCGGGGGGCCGTTCCTCCCAATCATGCCCCTTCAGGTATCACTGTCACTGCCCACGTGTGCGTTGAAGTCCCCCAGTAGAACGATGGAACCTCCAGCTGGAGCACTTTCCAGCACCCCTCCCATAGACCCCATTAGGGCCAGGTACTCCGCACTGCCGTTTGGCCCGTAGGCACATACGATAGTGAGAGACCTATCCCCTACCCGAAGGCGCAGGGAAGCGACCCTCTCATTCACCGGGTTGAACTCCAACAAATGGCAGCTGAGCTGGGGGCTATAAGCAAACCCACTCCAGCCCGCCGCCTCTCACCATGGGCAACTCCAGAGTGGTAGAGAGTCCAGCCTCTCTCAAGAAGTGTGGTTCCAGAGCCCAAGCTGTGCGTGGAAGTGAGCCTGACTAACTCTAGCCGGTACCTCTCAACCTCTCACACAAGCTCAGGCTCCTTCCCCGCCAGCGAGGTGACATTCCACGTCCCTAAAGCCAGTTTCCATGTCCAGAGATCGGGTCGTATTGTTTCACTGATAGCATATTGTATAATTAATAATATATTTTAAAAAGTATAAAATAGAAGCATTTTCACGAACAGCCTCAAACTTTTTGGCCCCAGTGTATATGAAGCTGTCTTTTGAATGTACAGTATGTGTTCTTCAGGAGGAATTGCTTGGGAGAAGTGAGAAGACAAAGGAGAATGAGGAAATGCTAATTGGTGCTGAAGAGCAGCTTAAAACTCTAAAGAACAACATGCTTCAGAATGATGGTATGCATTGAATGAAGTTCAACACAATCGATCGATTCAAATTTTGATACAAAAATGTATCTAGAAATATGATTGTAAGATTTTAACAGATCTGATATAGTAAGTGTTACTTAATGCAATTTTGATTATGTTTTCTCACAGGCCAGTTGGATGAGCAGCATGTGAGGCATATCATAAGGGAGAAGCTAAACTCAATGCCTTGCAGAAATCAAGGATTTGTTCTGGATGGATACCCAAAGACCTATACACAGGCTAAAGAGCTTTTCCATGGTCAGCTGTCTTACTTTCAAACAAAAAACAAAACAAAAATGGAAATATAAAGTCTTCATCTTTAACTTCTAAAATGTTTTCCAGATGCAAACATGGAAGTACAAGATACCAGATCTACAATACCTCCGTATAGCAAAGTATTGATTCCAGGTTAGTCATTTCAGAACATATGTACAGATATATTTCATTACTTTTGCTTGTAAAGATGTTTAATTGCATGATGCAGCCTTTAAACATCTTAGTAATATCATAATAATTTAATGTTCATGCAATAAAAGAGTTGTTGGCAATAATAATTGCTTTTTCAAGTAACAAGTAAAGTAATTATTGAGGCTGTCTACACTGGACGCGACAAAATAACCGTTGCAAAACCATAGTTGTGTCCCAGATGACGTACTATACACTATGCACTTATTCACTATGCACTTATGCACTATGTACTCAACCATGTAGTGTGTGAATATAATGGGTGCGTCTCAAACAGCTTTCTAGTTCAGTAGTCAGGGCACTGATCAGGGAGTCGTACTGTCTCAATTGCAGAATCCTTCCAGTGCAAAAAGTCCCACAATGCACTGCAAAACCCAGGTGCATCGATGCTCTCTACGTTCCCTTAACAGAAGTTCTGAAGCGCGAAACTCAAATCACGTGAGCCAGCTCACTACTACACATTGTTAATGTTCATGCAATAAAAGAGTTATGGCAATAATAATGATACATCAGAAAATAATTATTATAATTATTAATAATTTCACCTGGAAATACAAGAAGCAGCCTTTTTTTTTTTTTTTTTTTTATACAATAAAACTTTTATTCCACAGTGACACAATAAATTATCAAAAGTGATATAAAAGTTTTACACTGTTACAAAAATTTATATTTCAAAGAAATACTGTTCATTTGCATTTTTTTTTTCTGCTGAGCAAAGAATCCTGATTTGATTTCGTTTCCACAAAAATATTAAGCAGCAAATATTATGACTGTTTTCAACATTAAGAATAATACGAAATATTTCTTGGGCAGCAAATCAGCATTTTATGCTGATTTATGAAGGATCCTGTGAGACAAAAAAATGCAGCTTTGCATCTCGGGAATAAATTATACTTTTAAATTTTACAGCTTTTTTATTTGTAATAATATTTCAAAATATTACTTTTTTACTGTATTATTAATATTGAATCAATTCAGATCTGGTGAGCAGACTTCTTTCAAAAACAAAATATCTTACTGACCCTAAACTTTTGAACGGTCGTGTGTGTCACATTACAAAAGTAAAACTGGGTTGATGAATGCTGTTTCATGTTAACAACCATTGGCTTTTTCCTTCAGAGTTCGTCTTCTCACTGGACGCCACTGATGAATTTCTTAAAGAGCGTGTTCGGAGTCTTCCACAGATTGTAGCAGAGGAAATGCACTACACTCAAGATGAGTTTACAGAGAGTCTTGCCAAATTCAGGGAGACTTTGGCAGAAGACGAGTCTGTGCTTGACTATTTCGATGAACTGGAAATCCATCCCGAATGCATTGGTTAAAACCCTTCACTTAAAACTATCACTTATTTTTATGCTCACATAAGAAAATGACACTCCATCAAATTGTTAAATTAATAGATAAGCTGATTTTTATGAACCAGGGTTGTATTGTTATTAAGAATAGTGTTTTCATGATGTCATTCTCAGACTGTGAGAATGTGGCCACGTTCGAGAAAATTATTGCGACAGTGGGGAAGCCGATGAACTACGGTCTGAGTCCAGAGGAAATGGAGGAAGAGAGGAAAAGGAAAGAAGCTGACTGGCACCAGCAGCTGAAACAGGAGGAAGTTGAGAAGGAACTCAGGAAAATAGTGGAGAATGATAAAATGGCCGCTCTTTTGGAGGAATGGGTAAATTTGACCTAATGTTCAAACAAAACTTCAATTCTTTTCCCTAACACTGTGTCTACACCGGATGTGACAGTTGTTGTAAAGCGACAGTTGTAAATCCTTTTGTTCTTCGTGTGAGTGCGACAGAAACGGAACAGGGCATCAGTTTACAGTCAGAGATTTGTTGTGTCGCATCGTGCCACAACAGCTTATTGAGGCTGTCTACACTGGATGCGACAAAGCAACCATTGCAAAACCATAGTTGTGTCCCAAACAACATACTATACACTATGCACTTATTCACTATGTACTTATACACTATGTACTCAACTATGTAGTGTATGAATATAATGGGTGCGTCCCAAACAGCTCTCTAGTTCAGTAGTCAGGGCACTGATCAGGGAGTTGGACTGTCTCAGTCGCAGAATCCTTCCAGTGCACTGAAACGTTCACTCCCTAAAAAGTCCCACAATGCACCGCAAAACCCAGGGTGCATCGATGCTCACTATGCTCCCTTAACGGAAGTTCTGAAACGCGAAACTCAAATCATGTGAGCCAACTCACTACACATAATGACAGATATATATTTTTAAAAATAGAAACCATTTTTATTATATTTTAGCATAAACATACATCGTTACACAGGTAATGAACACAATCTAGCTTACATTTATAATTTATTTGCAGCTGAAAATTTGCACATACACTCACCTAAAGGATTATTAGGAACACCATACTAATGCTATGTTTGACCCCCTTTCGCCTTCAGAACTGCCTTAATTCTACGTGTCATTGATTGAACAAGGTGCTGAAAGCATTCTTTAGAAATGTTGGCCCATATTGATAGGATAGCCTCTTGCAGTTGATGGAGATTTGTGGGATGCACATCCAGGGCACGAAGCTCCCGTTCCACCACATCCCAAAGATGCTCTATTGGGTTGAGATCTGGTGACCGTGGGGGCCATTTTAGTACAGTGAACTCATTGTTATGTTTAAGAAACCAATTTGAAATGATTCAAGCTTTGTGACATGGTGCATTATCCTGCTGGAAGTAGCCATCAGAGAATGGGTACATGGTGGTCATAAAGGGATGGACATGGTCAGAAACAATGCTCAGCTAGGCCGTGGCATTTAAACGATGCCCAATTGGCACTAAGGGGCCTAAAGTGTGCCAAGAAAACATCCCCCACACCATTACACCACCACCAGCAGCCTGCACAGTGGTAACAAGGCATGATGGATCCATGTTCTCATTCTGTTTACACAAAATTCAACAGAAATCGAGACTCATCAGACCAGGCAACATTTTTCCAGTCTTCAACTGTCCAATTTTGGTGATCTCATGCAAATTGTAGCCTCTTTTTCCTATTTGTAGTGGAGATGAGTGGTACCCGGTGGGGTCTGTTGTAGCCCATCCGCCTCAAGGTTGTGCGTGTTGTGGCTTCACAAATGCTTTGCTGCATACCTCGGTTGTAACGAGTGGTTATTTCAGTCAAAGTTGCTCTTCTATCAGCTTGACTCAGTCGGCCCATTCTCCTCTGACCTCTAGCAGCAACAAGCCATTTTCGCCCACAGGACTGCCGCATACTGTATGTTTTTCCCTTTTCACACCATTCTTTGTAAACCCTAGATATGGTTGTGCGTGAAAATCCCAGTAACTGAGCAGATTGTGAAATACTCAGACCAGTCCGTCTGGCACCAACAATCATGCCACGCCCAAAATTGCTTAAATCACTTTCCCATTCTGACATTCAGTTTGGAGTTCAGGAGATTGTCTTGACCAGGACCACACCCCTAAATGCATTGAAGCAACTGCCATGTGATTGGTTGATTTAGATAATTGCATTAATGAGAAATTGAACAGGTGTTCCTAATAATCCTTTAGGTGAGTGTATATGTAACAAACAAAGTATTTATCATAATGTACTTTAAATAGCATTACAAGTAATGTCAGAAAGATATCAGCTCTGCTGTTGTTCATAAAGGTACAAGTTACAAAGTACAATGAGGAAGTTGTCACGTCGCTGGAAATAGAGTCATCAGTGTCCCAATGTGTAGGGACCAGTGTCCTTTACTATCCTTACCAGTGCCCAAATTCATGAACACAATTTACTGATTCATGAGCTTGTGAGCTAGAGAGCGGATTGAGACGCACCCATGGTTATTTTGTCATTTAACATTGCAACCCCTCCCTCTCCGTTGTTTTTTCCGGTGAATTAAGTGCGTTATCTGAGTATTTAAAGTGCACTTTTTCTTTTCGGAATTTCCAGTGCGAATTTTCACTACTCACACTTTTTCTACTACAAAATGTCATAATAGTGCACAAGTAAACACATTGAGTCGCACATAATTTGTTCTTCGTGTCAGAAGTAGTGCAAACGCTTTAAGTACGTCAGAAATAGAACAGGGCCAGTGCAGGGCTCGACATTAAGCCTTTTCATGTGCTTGTCCTTCGGACAAGTAAATCTGTCACTCACTTGTCAGAGTAAAAAAATGGCTTGTCTGGATTTTACCTTTTATAAAGGGCATTTTTTGCATAATCTTATTAAATATAGGCTATGCTTCAGCTGTCATTTTATTTTTATTTGATCTAGAAATTAAATTAGAATAAGGCACTATAGGGACTATCAAATTAAATAATTTGTACACACACAAAAATTACAACTGCATTAAATAATGTCATGAGATTGTTTTAAATGTTTGAATATATAAATAAGAAATGTTGGAAAGATTAAACTTTGACATTTTTATCAGGATACTAATAAAATTCTCTTTCACTTGCCCCTTCAAAAAATCCACTTGTCCCGGACAAGCGGACAAACGTTAATGTCGAGCCCTGCAGTGTAGACAGCATCACTTATAATGGATTATACTGTCTATTTCCATTATAATGGGTTCTATTGGCGTCGTGTTGTGCCGCTCACGTCTGGTGTAGACATGGTGTAACACCACAGGTGAACCACAAATGTAGTAGCAAATAGACATTTTCCCTAGAGAAATATCACAGTTTTCTCCTGTAATACTTATTATTTGGCTGTTGTGAAATACAATATTTGATGACTACACATTTTATAACAGCTTCAAAGGTCACTGTGCACAATATACACTACCGTTCAAAAGTTTTGGGTCAGTAAGATTTTTAAATGTTTTTAAAAGAATTTTCTTATGCTCACCGCTATAAAAATACAGTAAAACAGAGATATTGCAAAATAGTACAATTTAAAATAAATGTTTTTATTTTAATATATTTAAAAATGTAAATTAAAGCCGAATTTTCAGCATGATTACTCCAGTCTTCAGTATCACATGATCCTTCAGAAATGGTGGTACTCAAGTAACATTTTTTATTATTATCAAAGTTGTAAAAACTGGTTACATTTTTGTGGAAACCCTGATAAAAAAAAATTCAGGATTCTTTGATGATTAGAAAACCCAAAAGAACAGCCTTTATTTGAAGTATAATTTTTATAACAATGTATTTTATGTTTAGTTTTATTTGGTCCATTTCCTGTTTCTAGTTTTGCAGTCCTGTTTGTAGACAGTTTGGGTGTGTCTGATTACCTTGTTTAGTTGCCTAGTGTATTTATTAAATCAAACTAAACATAAAAGTTCAGATGAGACACATGACATTTACTGCCCCCAAACATTTGAACAGTAGTGTGTGAATGAGCAGCAAAAGCATTCTCTTTCCCTTGGAACGACTACATTGTTCAGCTTTTGGATTGTGTATTTGCAGAACAGGAACTTGGCCGAGGTGAAGAAGCAGGAACATGAACTATTAGAGACACGATCTGTCCCCATGAGACACTACTTGATGAAATACGTCATGCCCACTGTCATACAAGGACTGGTGGACTGCTGTAAGGTCAAGCCTGATGACCCTGTGGACTTTTTGGTAACACTTGTATTATGGTAGTCATATGTGTTTTATTTAACAACAAATTATTTAAACTTAATTGGTGTCATGTTCTCTTTACTCCTTTTCAGGCTGAATACCTCTTCAGGAACAACTCAGATGATTAGCTCATTCTGCTATATGCCTAATAATTAACAATACATTTAAAATAAAGAGTGGCATTAAAAGTGTGTGCTGTCTTTTTTTTTGTTTTGTTTTTTGTTATAGATTTACAAAACCTTCACAAGGGGCCAAATCGCATGATGAAGTTATTAAGTTAAATTTATATGGTACATTTCCATGCTTAAGGCAATATACAAAAAATCAGCATTAAATGGAAGTTGCAATAGTCTTTCATTTACTTTTGTGACACATCCAAGTGAAACGGCTACTCAAAAAAATGTGGGGCAGGATTTTGTCCTTGGGGAATTGGTTGTATGGTTGTGGTTCTTCTTCTTCTACTGCTTTTATTGGCAGTTGGCAAACAACTTTCGGGTGCATTACCACCACCCACTGATCTGGAGTGTGGACTAATGATGGTGGTTCTCAAATCTATCCTGGGGACCCCTCACCACTGCACCTCTTGCGGTGTGTGTGTGTGTGTGTGTGTGTGTGTGTGTGTGTGTGTGTGTGTGTGTGTGTGTGTGTGTGTGTGTGTGTGTGTGTGTGTGTGTGTGTGTGTGTGTGTGTGTGTGTGTGTGTGTGTGTGTCTCTCACCTAACACACCTGATTCAACTTATCAGCTCATTAGTAGAGAATGCAAGACTGCAATTGGGTGTGTCTGATGAGGGAGACATACAAAAGGTGATGCGGTGAGGGGTCCCCAGGACAGCTAAACCAAATTATAGGGATAAAGAGAACAAAAATAAAAGAGGGGGGAAAAATTTAATTCTCAAATTCTATTCATTAATCTGTATGCATTAAAATATGGTCCACTGTTTCTTCCTCTCCACAAAATTCACACTTTCCATCATTATGCTTTCCAGTCATGTAGAGAGAACTGTTTAGACCAGTATGACCATTCCTTATTCTTGTAATAACCTTCTCCTCTTTTCTATTTCGTCCTCCAGACCATGTACTCCCAACAGATTGTTTTTAAACAGATATCTTCTTTTACTTTCTTTGTTCCATTGATTCTGCCACATATTTTTTATTTGTCCCTTAATCACCGCTGTAGCTTCTGACTTACTGATATTTATGTGCTTATTCCCACTCTTCAAAGCCCATTTTGCTGCTTTATCTGCTTTTTCATTCCCATCAACTCCAACATGTGCAGGGACCCACACAAAACTAACAGACAAATGCATTTGTTGAATTCTGAATAATGACTGTAGTATTTCATACAATATATCCTCTCTACTCCTGGAGTTGCAAAATTTTAAACTCATTAATGCTGCACATTAATCTGATGCAATTACCTCTCTCTCTGGCCTGACCTCCTCTACCTATTACAAGACAATCACAATGGCCATTATTTCACATGCAAATATCATCGGTAAGTCTCTTTCCACACTCAACATTAAACTCATGGATTACTGCTGCTGCTGTTTCTACTTGTCTTAGGGTCTTTAGAACCATCTGTATAAATTTGTATGTAGTAGTAATTTCTTCTGATGTATGAATGAAAGATCTTTTAATTTCCCCATGTATATTTCTCATCAATTCAAGGAGACTAAGATCTATCTCTGGCTGCCAAGGAGGTATAGCTGGCAGAACTACAGTTGGGTTGGAATGGTTGTGGTTTGCTATTGGTCGAACTCATATGAGTGACAGGTTGCCCCACCCTTGTGCCAGTAAACAAGTTTACTCCCTCTCTCTCTCTCTCTCTCTCTCTCTCTCTCTCTCTCTCTCTCTCTCTCTCTCTCTCTCTCTCTCTCTCTCTCTCTCTCAAAAATATCCATTTAACATTTCAGAAGATACAAATGTTTCACATATACTGCTTTGAAGAATTCCATAAGATCATGAAACATTCATAAAAATTTTAACATGCAGGTATCATAAGATGAACTTTAAGGATAACATTCATATCAAAGATATTGAAGATTGAAGAGAAAGGGAAGAAGAAAAATAACAAAAAAAATGGTATACGTGTGTACTCAAATTAAAGAAGAGGAGTTTGATTTTTTGTAAATGTCCATTGTTCTTGTTGCTTTGCGGTTTGAGAGTCCTTGTAAAGTTTTTAAATAAATCTTCATGTCAGCCTTGAAATGGGATACTGGGAATCCTATCAGACCATTTACATTTGTGTATGTAGAACTTACCAAGTAATATTATACTTACCAAGTAATATACTTACCAAGTAATATTATAAGATTTAATATAAAAACATGACTCTTTTCTATATCTTTTTTTTCATAATAAAAATAGCATCTCTTTTCTATGTTAATTTTGGTTCCACTTAACATATTAAATAAATATTCTACATCAATCCAAAAGAATTTAACATACATTCAAAAAAGATGCAAAATAGTTTCAGTATCCATTTTACAAAATACACAACATTCAGAAAGATCGTTTTTCTATCTTTTTAGAAACTGGTTTGTTGGATAAACTGTATGCATCATTTTAAAGTATATTTCATTAACTTTATTATTAACACAGTATTTGTTATTATAAGTCCAAATCAATCCCCAATTAATATTCTCAAAATGGTCATTCCAAAAGTATTTATTTCGAAATGTTGCAGGGCAATGAATCAAACATCTGAAAAATGTATTATTGCATTTTCTATCTTTAATATCAACATCACTTAACAAGATCTGTTCTTTAAACATTGAATTTTTCTGAGGTTCACTGATGCCTAGCAAAAGTCTCAAAAAACCTGGTGGTATTGCATCAAATACAATACCATGTTCACATGGAGATATTGGAATACCAAATGTCTTAAAATCATTAAAAAAAAAAAAAACAATTTAAAAAAAAACAGTATATGTAAATAAATAGCCCTCTTCATTTATTAATTGTGAGACCATAATAATATAATTTTTAACCCAATTGTCATAGAAGATTGATTAATTCTTATATTTAACAATTGTATTATTCCATATTAACTGTTTATGGGGGGCATTTTAAGAGGAACTCTATCAAATCAAATCAAATCAAATCACCTTTATTTATATAGCGCTTTTAACAAGTCCAATTGTTTCAAAGCAGCTTCACATTGTTAACAGGAAAATAATGCAACAGAATTTGTACAGCCGTTCTGGTGAAACGGTGATGTTATCCAGCTAATTTCAAGTATCATATAGCGTCAATGCGGGCAGATCGGTAATATAGAAGAAATTTGGTGTCCCCAACTGAGCAAGCCAAAAGCCAGAGGCAACGGTGGCAAGGAACCAAAACTCCTTCAGGGTCAGAATGGAGATAAAAAAACCTTGGGAGAAACCAGGCTCAGTCGGGGTGCCAGTTCTCCTCTGGCCGACGAACAAACAGTGTATGATTATAATTCTGGCAACATAGCAGGTCTTAATTCATATTAGGCAAATAGATATTTGTTAGATTATTCGAGAGATTGGAGTAAATCACGCCGAAGACGGGTTTAATGAGGATGTCGTGTCGATGCAGCATTTATGGGGGGAGTTTATTTGACATGTTCTCTGCAGACACTCCAGGGATGCGTTGGTCATGTCCAGGCGCTGGTCCACCATCTGATCTGGATACGGCCTGGATCTGGCTGACTGCAGTAAACCTCGGTATAAACAGAGAGACTAACATTAGCGTAGATGCCATTCTTCTTATGATGTAACGAGTACATCAGGTGTTATGGGAAGTGTTCCCGGTTCCGGCTGACCTAGTTAATGCAGCCTAACAATCATTTACTGATTTGAGTAATAGAAATTGATAATGTTTTATGTGTAAGCCATAGTAAAGAGATGCGTTTTTAGTCTAGATTTAAACTGACAGAGTGTGTCTGCTTCCCGAACAATGCTAGGAAGACTGTTCCAGAGTTTAGGCGCTAAATAGGAAAAGGATCGACCGCCTGCAGTTGATTTTGATATTCTAGGTATTATCAAGTGGCCAGAGTTTTGAGACCGCAATAGACGTGATGGAGTATAATGTGTTAAGAGTTTGCTCAAGTACTGGGGAGCTAAACCATTTAGTGCTTTGTAAGTAATAAGCAAGATTTAAAAATGTATACGATGTTTAATAGGGAGCCAATGAAGTGTTGACAGAACCGGGCTAATATGGTCATACTTCCTTGTTCTAGTAAGAGCTCGAGCTGCTGCGTTTTGGACCAGCTGGAGTTTGTTTATTAAGTGAGCAGGGCAACCACCCAGTAAAGCATTACAGTAATCTAGCCTTGAGGTCATGAACGCATGAATTAACTGTTCAGCATTTTGCATCGAAAGGATGTGCCGTAATTTAGATATATTTTTAAGATGGTAGAATGCAGTTTTACAGATGTTAGAAACGTGGCTTTCAAATGAAAGATTGGTATCAAAGAGCACACCCAGGTTCCTAACTGACGACGAGGACTTGACAGAGCAGCCATCGAGTGTTAGACAGTATTCTAGGTTACTACTTGCAGAGTTTTTTTGTCCAATAATTAAAAATTCAGTTTTTTCTGAATTAAGTTGCAGGAAATTACTAGACATCCAATGTTTTATATCAGCTATGCATTCCGTTAATCTTGTGAATTGGTAAGTTTCATCAGGGCGTGAAGAAATATAGAGCTGAGTATCGTCAGCATAACAGTGAAAACTAATGCCATGCTTCCTAATGATATCTCCCAGTGGTAGCATGTACAGGGTGAAGAGCAACGGTCCTAGCACCGAGCCCTGCGGTACTCCATACTGAACTTGTGATCGGTGTGACATCTCTTCATTTACTGCTACAAACTGATAACGGTCAGATAAGTATGATTTAAGCCATGCCAATGCAGTTCCACTAATGCCAACATAATTTTCGAGTCTATTCAAAAGAATGTTGTGGTCGATAGTATCGAATGCAGCGCTAAGATCGAGTAACACTAATAGAGAAATACAACCACGATCGGATGATAAGAGTAAATCATTTGTAACTCTGATGAGAGCAGTCTCAGTACTATGATACGGTCTAAATCCTGACTGGAAATCCTCACAGATACCATTTCTTTCTAAAAAGGAACATAATTGTGAAGACACTGCCTTTTCCAGTATTTTTGACAGGAAGGGTAGATTTGAGATCGGCCTATAATTGACTAATTCTGTAGGATCAAGTTGAGGTTTTTAATAAGTGGTTTGATAATAGCCAACTTAAACGTTTTCTGTACATATCCTAATAACAAAGATGAGTTAATGATATTAAGAAGAGGATCTATGACCTCTGGTAGCATCTCTTTTAATAGCCCAGTCGGTATAGGGTCGAGCATACATGTTGTTGATTTAGATGATTTAACGAGTTTAGCCAATTCTTCCTCTCCTATAGCAGTGAATGAATGTAATTTTTTCTCAGTGACACAACAATGCTCTGTCTCATGTGACACTGTAGTAGACGGCTGCATGGTTATAATTTTCTATACCACCAACTTTTTCAAAAATAAGATTTGGAATTATATACCATAGCTTATCTTTATGCTTAATATCCCTCATGAGCCACATATTGAATTTCTTTTTAATTTTCACTGCAAGGGGTTGGAAGTTGGATTGCACTCTATGATATTGATACCAAGATAAGTAAACAAGTCATCAGAGAAGAACAGACCCGATGATGCAAGAGGGAGGGGAAGTTATTTTGATTAAAGATTAAGAGGGAACATGATTAAAAAAATATGATTTGCTCAGATAAATCATTTATAATAAATACTGCAATACTGCATACAAATAAGAATGGTCCATTTTGATTTTATGGTGACTTTACATACAAAAACAAAAAACAAACAAAAAAAAACAGATAAGAGAACCAAACTTGAAGTGAAAAAACAACAATTACTTGTACTCTAAATACTGTTTACTGAAAGCAGCTGAGATAGTGGAAAATGTATTTAAATTTGTAGTCACATTAATTTCAGTTAATTACTACCCAAAACTGCTGAACACTGTATTGCAAAAATATACAGTATGACAATAATATGTGAAACAGTATGCAGTACTAAATGTTTCAATGGTATGTTAATCAACCAAACCAATTTCTTATAAAGCAATAACTCAGTAGCTAAATAAAAGAAAATCAGTTGAAATGGCCAGCGTAGCGCCGCTTTAAATGATAAAAAATAACAAATGTAATATAATAAAAAACACGTTTTGAAATGTTCGTGAGGAAGTTATGACAAAATAGGCCAATACACTGAATTGTAACTCGTTGCTGCCCCTTTAAATACTATTATTTCGTAATAGGTTACAAAAACAAGACGCAAGTCAGCCAGCGTCAGCAAGGCATGCGTCATGGCGTCACTTCCTGTACCAATTGGCAGTTGCTCTTGCCGGAGCGCCATGTTATTTCAAACAAAAGAAACAACTTCACTGCCTTCGTAACAGTTCATGGCAGGCTGAAACACAATGGCGGAATATAACCTGCTTCTCTGCTTCTCATAAACCGGAGATTTTCATAATGCCTTTGTAAGTATGTCGATGGAGTTTAAGGACAAATGTGGTCGAAGCAAGCGCGAGGTCCTGGGCCTTATGTCACGAATCGGTTGAAAACTCGACGCGTTGATAAAAAGCATTTGATTGTGCCGTTTACTTGTTGAGCTACTCCACAATGTAGTAATTTTGTCAGCAAACTTGTTGTCAGTATGCAGCTAGTAATGAGATGAATTGATTATAAGGCCGTCAGATGTAGCGGTTGCGCTCATAGCAAGCACGCCGACTTGTATGTATAGATATTAAATGCATAGCATTCAAGAGTTGCTGACCTTTGTTCAGATGTAGTTCAATAGTGCACTTATTGATGTAGGTCAGTCATTTCACACTAATATATTTCAAGTGGGCGTTCACACAAGACGAGTTCTAGCGTACAAAACAAACAGGCGTAGCAGAACGAAACGGAAGGCATGGACCCCTAGACCCGTTTACTAAACTATTTTTATATTGGCATATGGCGTCTGCGGACGCTGAATGCGCGAGACCCTGGGAAAAAAAAACAAAAACAACGAGAAATGACGCAAAGGTCAGATACACGTACATGCATTATTAAACTTAAACGCGTGTGAACTGCGAAAAAACACCAGTAAGCGCAATAAATACGTCAAAATATGTATTCTCTGAGCTGTTCACTACTTTGGACTCAGAACGTGTTTGTTTATTTGGGAACGTCTGCACTAAACCGGGTACATGTGTGCTATCGTAGAAAATACACAATCACTTATGGATTCTCTTGCAAAGTGTTAAAGAAATAAGATGTTCACGAAGTAGTGCTGTCAACAATAAATTGACATAAAATGGTAACATGTAAAGGTAGCTTCCTAAATATCTTTAACTTATGGTGTGTTCAAATCATGTTTATGAGATCATATATATGTTGAACAAGCATGAATGCCACAAAAATGTCGTAATTACGAGTGGGAAACTCAGAATTTTCCCCAGATTTGAGGAGTGTCAGTGAGGAAAATATGGGGGATGCAATAGATGCAGTGTATTGACAGTAAATTTGGTGAAATTAATAAACTTTTATTCATACTCCATAGTATTTTGTACATGCCAAGCTGCATGAGCATACAATTACGTAGTATTACGATAAATTGTATTACAATTATATTTACAGCACCTTCATAAATTGAATGAAAACATAAAGCAAAAACGCTCTTTATGCGCATTCATTTGGTAAAGATAGTTAAAATGTAAAAGTTAAGTTTTGTAGAAAAGGTACATTATCGCCCTCTGACTAAAGTGAACACATGAATGATGTTATAATTACGACTTAACAACTCGTAATTAAAATATGAACTTCCCAGGAGGACTGGAATGCACCTTTAACCATTTTTTTTGTGGTCAGGTGGTTGAAGGCTGAAATTTTGTGACATGAATTTCCAACTAATAATTACCAGCTCAACAAAGGCATGAACGACTCTTGTGACTACATTCTACTTAGGATGTCCCGATACCACTTTTGCACTAACGATACCGATGCCACAGCTTTGGCTATTTGCCGATTCCAATATCAGTCCGATATTTTTATTTTATTCTTGAACTAATACTAATAATAATAATAAAATAAATGGAAAGTAACAAGCCAAAATAAGGGACATCTTTTATTAATTTACTTAAATTATTATGACTATATTATTATGTAATTATGTGTCCCATTTTTATCTAAATGTGTTTTTAAATGTCAAACTTTTATATGACAGAATTATTTATGTATGATTAATATAGCCTAGCAAAATTATTAAGCTATAATCTATTAATTAACCTGTCTAAAAAAAAAATCGATTCTGTCTGACAAGCTCTGATAATGTATGGAATATTATATTAATATATTATCCATAAAAAACAAAAACAATAGCCCTACCTTTAGAAGCAAGGATGTCAGCGCATGCTGCTTTAAGTCAGACAGTCTGAGACACTGAAATGCTGCTCTGCAAAGTCTGCAGTTAGCCTGAGGTTCATCATGAGTTACGGGACAGACAAATTGATACCTTTTTTTATATTTAGCCCTATATCTGGAGAACCTCTTGCGTTCGTCAAACGGTGGACGTGAGCTTTACAGCGCATATGTTCTCGAGACTCCACCGCTATGGCTACAAAGCCGCTAAAACTCAATCATGCGCAAATGAGCTTCTCTAATACTTATTGAGAAATTGATTTCTTTATATTTGCTATCAGTATTCTCCACGCTTCAAAATCCTTATGTTTATTGAATTATGTGTGGACCTATGTAAAATATGGGACAAATACACTAGGATGTATTCACGTGAAATACGGAATCGTCCCGTATGTACAAGCAAAATGTACGGGGACGGGTGGCAACCCTAGTCGCAGCAAGGGAAATGCTAATATTCAAGTATTTAGGCGATGGTTTAAGCTAGATTTTCCCATGGTTTGTGTTGGATGGGTATCGGATCATATTTTTTTTTCTCTGCTCTGATCTAGCATTCTGGGCCAGTATCGGCACAATACCGATGCCGTGGATCGAATCGGGACATCCCTAATTCTGCTATTGCAGAATATGCTTCTGTTAAATCTGACAATTAATGTTTGACTTTTTCACAGTCCAATTACCAATCAGGTGCAAACAGTACAGCAGACCCCAAAGCATTATGGGATCACATCTCCTATCAGCTTGGCACCGCCTAAAGAGGCTGATCTGGTTCTTGCGCGGAAGCTGACAGAGACACTCCGACCCTTCGGCGTCTTTGAGGAGGAGATGGAGCTGCAACGGAGGTAAATGAAACATGCATTACTAATCACAAATGTATGTGGATATGCATCATGACAGTTAGTGTTTGAGACCATCAACTGGTTCTTTAACCGTTACTCAACTTTTGAAGTTAACTTCTTAAACTAATATGCATAAGGTTAATCAAATCCAATGCTTTTATTTACTTTTTTTTTGTTTTCCCACATAAGGCCCTGATATACTCATTGCAAAGTTTTTTTTTCGTCTCTTCTCGTGGTGGTAAAAAAAAAAAAAAAAAAAAAAAGACCGATATTCTGTTAGCGAATATCCTGATGCCACCCATACTGCTGAGAGTGGCGTTTAGATGAATATGTGGTACGCGTTTTCCTCTCAGTAACAAAATAAACAACAAAAGTGACAGCGGTGAGAGAATGGCAATTAAGAACGCATCTGATCATAGTGATGTGGATGTGTTTGCACCAGCTCTGCAATTCGGGCATCCCAGTAAAGCCTTGTCACATTTATTTATGTAGCACTTGTAATGTAATACAACAGTTGTTAAAAGCAAGCAGCTCTCCAGCATGTTCATGTTTTTACAGAAGAAGGAGGTCAGAGAAATCAGAGAAGGTGGAGCCTCAGTGTAGTGATTGACCGGGCCGATATACGGTTACTGCGTTCGCCGATAGTTTTTTTCCCCGGCATTATTTATAGGCGTCCACAGGTAGCTCTGTGTTGCTGGAGATGCTGCAGTTCACGTGCAGACCATGCACTGCCTCTCCCCCACTAGTTGGAATCTGGTCTTCAAGACAACGGTAAGTTTTAAACTTTCAAAGCATTTTTTAACTATTTGACTTAGCTGAAATATTGCCATACACTTTGAAACGCATTGCTCTATATGTGCTTGCAACTATAGCTATGCAAGTTTGTGCATCCAAAAGGAAAACACAAATGCTGAATGCCTCGTCTATAAAACTGCTTGCCATTTTATTTAGGGAGCTTCAAATAGCTAAGTTGTAGGCTGTCCGCTGCATACGGTAGCTGTTACGAACACTGATAGGATTAAGTAATGCAGACGTTGTTCCGTGGTATTTGTGGGAGTTTTATTCAGCGACCACCTGGCTGAGGTTTGGACACGTGTGGTGTGTGTCTCTCCAGTGTTTCCCCACACATAGACTAATTTGTGGCGGTGCGCCACACAATCAACACCTCTCACACAGAGAGAGAAAGAGCGAGCGCACGCGTGTACTCACCCTCTTCAAACTTGCTCTCCCTCCCTCGCGCATATAAATTAATTGAGAATTGACACGATGGTAAAAGGTCGGAAGACCGAACTTTCACGTGGAGCATTGGGAGAATTTTTATTTTTATTTTTTTATTTTTATAAATATCTTCCCTGAATTACTGCTGGGTGTGAATTGTGCTTAAAAAAAGTTTCCTTATCTTCTCCACGACTGAAAAAGGCATGTGTTGAGGATAGATAGACATAGGAATGTAAGATGATAGCAGAAGTGACACTGATCTGTGTTTTTGTTTCTTTTTAAACATTTGTACATGTAGAGCAATGTGTTTCAAAGTGTATGGCAATATTTCAGCTAAGTCAAACAGTTAAAAGATGCTTTGAAAGTTTAAAACTTACCGTTGTCCTGAAGAGCAGATTCCAGCACATGGTGTTATTTTTTTTAATGTAAATTGAGGGAGCAAATATCGGCTCAAGAAAATCGGCAGCCTGTCATCGGCTAAGGCTGATGGAAAAAAAATCGGTATCGGCAAAAATCCATATCGATCGATAGCTATCGCAGAGCCACAACTACCTATTATGTAATTGTCACGGCCAATGGCAATTTGAAGGTTTTCTTTCTGAAAAAAGGTTTCTGGAAAGTTCGCTTTGGCAAGCTGTTTCTAAATGTCACACCAGTTTTTTGCTCGACTATTCGGGCCTTTACTACTTGGAGGATGATGTCCCACTAAGCAACTGGCTTGTTAAAGAGATTTTACAAAAGATTTAAATAATTTTAAAATGATATTGAAGACATAGTAAAAATGATATAAATTGTTGGCAATTTTAACATGTCCAAGAAGTTTTGTTTTGACAAACTGAAGACGCCACTAGGATATTTCGTTTTTTTCACCAGGTTGTAATAAAACTTTGCATAGCACCCAGGCACAGCGATGGCAACAGTTTTTTTTTTTTAATTATTAATACAAGGATGCATTAAAATGATAGTAATTTATAATGTTTAAGATTTTTATTTCAAATAAATGCTGTTCTTTTGGACTTCATCATGTATCATGGTTTCCATGGCTCCTGAGATATGAAGTACATTTTAAAATGTATTTAACCAGTTATGCTCTGGGACCATTTTTTAAAAAAAAAAACACAAGTATGTGTTGTCTGAGCTGTAATAAACATTTTTGAAAGTGTATAACTCAGGCCATGTGTGCTCTAGCACCCTGCAGACTTGGCTGTTTTGGCTGTTTCCACTAGATTCCAGAAAATACTGGAATTTTTTTTTTTTTGTCTGTATTATGTTGTATGCAAGATTTATTTAAATGGATCTGAAGGGAGGAATATTAACTTTTTATGTAATTTCTGCCTACCCCCACCCTCCTCCCTCCTCCCCATATGCGCATACAGTGCTATAAATGCAATTTATACCACTTTTTACAGACAACATATACATATAATGTTTATCACTTTTAGCAGTGTTTTATGTAACTTCAAAGGGTTTCCTGTAAAATGACACCAACATTTTGTATTTAGACCACTGTATGTGGGTATGGGAAGCTTTTCAATTTAGGTAGGCCAAATCCAGGCGGAAATGGTCCCAGAGTAATTTAGTGTAAGTAAGTTACTTTGCGTAAAACAAATGCCAAAGTGATGCATAGCTCCAGAAAATAGACATTCTAAGCTTTCATGATACCACATATGAGGTCAGAGCTCCTCCACAGACATTTCAAATTTAAAGTATATACTTGATAACGTCATTCCGGACCATGAGCAGGGTCCACAGAGTTTAAGAGGATACATGGAAAACTATTTCACAATATTAATAATATTTTTTTTTTTAAATGTATTTTTCATCAAATAAATGCAGCCTTTAAGCATAACGGACTTCTTTCTAAAAAAATAAAATCTTTCTGCCCCAAACATTTAAATGGTAGTGTTCACTATATATACATGTATGTCATAGTCTTGACCCATCTTTAGACTTCACAAATTGCTGTTGTCTTAACATGCTGCTTTTGCCCACAGAATCCTAGTGCTTGGGAAGTTAAATATGTTGGTTAAGCTGTGGATCCGTGAAGTCAGTGAAGCTAAGGTACCTTATTGTTTTAATTATAATACATACATAATCTTCTGAATTATCACTCACAGATACAAGTTCTATATTTCCATATATTTCCAGAATATTCCAGCATCAGTGATTGATAGTGTTGGTGGAAAAATCTTCACGTTTGGATCCTACAGGCTTGGAGTTCATACAAAGGGTGAGTTTTCATAGACCAGCGCTAGATAGATCCATTCATGTACTTCACATAATCTCTGAGTGTCTGTGATATCTCATTCACTATCCTAATTGTTTAGGTGCTGATATTGATGCTCTCTGCGTTGCACCCCGACATGTGGAGAGAACAGACTTCTTTTCCTCGTTTTATGAGAAATTAAAGGAGCAGGAGGAAGTCAAAGACCTGAGGGTATGGAGCCTTTTCTGAATGATGTGTCCTCGCATCACAATATCTATGAGGCTTATTGATCTTTTCTTTTGCCTTCTAGGCGGTGGAGGAAGCATTTGTACCTGTGATAAAGCTGGCATTTGATGGCATTGAGGTATTTTTACATACTTGCATATAATAAAAGTGGATAGTTCGTGACCGATTTTAAAATTTGTCATTTTTCTCCCTCATGTCATTGTGTATGTTTTGAAATATGTTAATATATTTGTGGCAGATTGACATACTCTTTGCCCGACTGGCGCTACAAACCATTCCAGAGAACCTGGATTTGCGAGATGATGGCTTATTAAGGAACCTTGACATTCGTTGCATCCGGAGTTTGAACGGTAATTGGTCATAATTGATAAACCTTGTAAGGGCTGGTTATTGACAATGATTTCGCGAATCAATTCAGCTTTAATATCGGTTTTTGATTAGTGCCGTGCAATTTAATTGAAATTGAGTTTCAATTTATATTTTAGCTTTCAACAATTATGAAAAAATACAACAATCAAGATAAACCGAGTATTAGGCCGCTTTCCTTTCCTTTATAGTGGTGTGCTTTTGCTCCTTAACAGCCCAAACTTAATGTGCAAATCAGTACAATCATGTAATGTGACTTTCATAAAATGGGACATGCTTGATACTAAAGCCTTATTAAAAGCACAAAAGAGAACTTGCGCTGTTCCTCACGTGACTTACTGTGCACATGCTCAGAGACGGAGCGGAACACGGACAAGTGTGAGTTTCGGTTGTGCATCTAAATGGTCGAATACACGCAAAAATATGCCAGAATGACCGACTTGGTGAGTATGCACTCAAACCCAGTCAGTTATGTCTTAAGTGAATGTAAACCATTGGGAGAAAATAGAATGTGTTAGTGTATTAGTTCTATGCGTTCGGCAGCCTAATATTCCTGCTGTGGTCTAATGTCAATCAAACAACAAAAGACAGAGAAAATCACTCACTGCTCTTGACTGAATGACTTTTGTAGATTTACAAAAAATCAAAGCAAGTTTAATTATCAAAGGGTACATAACACACAGTTTCTGCCAGTCTCATGTTAATCTTGAGTACCTATAGAGTAGTATTGCATCCTTCATATCTCCGAAGAGTCTTTAGTTTTATCAAATTTTTAAAAGACAGATACGCTGTACCAATTCTTTCCGAAAACAGCCGAGCTTGTGGTGGTGGGGCTTAAGAGTCACGAGCACACATATAATACATCATGGCATTATCCCTGATTCACTTTTTATTCACTATACATTCGTGTTTACATTTATATGCACCAGGCTCATACTCAAAAAAAACTTTCCGAAACTTATTTGAATCCTGAAGCAGTGTATTTGGAAAAGAAATATTCAGTTTTTTTGGTCATGTTTCATTGTTTGAGAATCCAACTCTTTAATGCTGCGTTCACACCGAACGTGAATTGAGCATCAAAATTGTGTATCACGTCTAGTTGGACGCTTGAACATTTTGAATCCACTTGTGCGTCCAAAGTGAGTGTTTGAAGCTAAATAGATCGAGGTTCGAGGCTAAATTTGCTTCTTGTGGGACGGGCAATTGCTGCTAGGCAATGTAATCTCAAACTTCACCATTTGCTCCAGGAGCGGTACTGAAAGTGCCCAGTTTGATGACTTGTTGTCCTGCATGGGAGCAAGGATCAGCCTCCAGGACAGCAACTACAGGTGCTCCATCCTAGCCCCGGAGCGCCTGTCCATCTGTCTTGACAGCAGCAAGCAGGCTCCTGATTGGTTAACGCAGCGCAAACAGACGACAAAGTTCAGATTTTTCAACTTGGGCGTCAGATGCGTAGTCGCTTCAAATGTGTGAATGCACATAAAGCACCAAATAAAATCGCATCCATCACTCCACGCTAAATGCCTCGTGATGGACCGCAGGACCTCCAGACGCGCCTCAAGGCATCTTTACATTGACTTAACATGGAAATGACTTGCTCCAGACGCTCTTCATGTTCAGTGTGAGCGCAGCATTACAGTGCAAATAAGTCAGAATGTATGAAATGGCATTAGACCCCCCACATATGTGTCGTTTTTCACACATCAGAAAACGACAGACTTAAAAAATTGATCTTTTGAATTTAAGAATCAATTAATCAAAATTGAGATTAAAATCCATTAATAGATATTGTCAACCCAGCCCTAAATCTTTTTTGTTTAATGACGTTTTCCCTTGGTAATCTCAATTTATATACTTTTTCTATTACTTTTCTGTTTTCTCAATGTGCTAACATACAGGTTGCAGAGTGACTGATGAGATTCTTCACCTGGTGCCCAACATTGAGAATTTCAGACTGACTCTTAGAGCCATTAAAATGTGGGCCAAACGTGAGTAAATGTTTGTCTGTCAGCCTTGCATTGCATTTGTGGAACATGCCACAAAAAAAATTAAACCCTACAATGTCCTGCTGTGTTTGTGGGTATTAGTGCAGTCAAAGAAAAGCAGCACTGCAGCATTGTGCCTCAGGAAATTTGTTTGGCTTGCATTTGCTGCCTAGAACCCAGTGCACTCATGCTTGCACTTTAGTGAACAAATGACAGATTCTTGTTTGCCACTTGGCCTTTAGAAATGCTTCATTGTGACAAATGTCAGGTCAGTTGATTTGCAGGTTTACAGAAAAAAATGAAGAAATAAATGACATTATTTGAAACGCCTACAGGTCATAATATCTACTCGAATATCCTTGGTTTTCTCGGGGGGGTGTCGTGGGCCATGCTGGTGGCAAGAACCTGCCAACTCTACCCCAATGCTGTGGCTTCCACCCTGGTCCACAAATTCTTCTTGGTTTTCTCAAAGTGGTGAGTTCCTCCAAACTGACGATGACATAACACAGAATTTGAACTTTTGGTCTTTGCATTCAGAAAGTCGTTCTCTTCAATTTCATTCATTTATTTATTTTTCCTCGTGTGTTCAGGGAATGGCCAAACCCTGTCCTTCTGAAGCAGCCTGAAGACTGTAATCTCAACCTCCCAGTCTGGGATCCCAGAGTACTGTATTCATTAATTTATCTGACTTTAATTTATTCATTTTTGTATTGCAAGGCAATATATCTAAAATAACTTATGTATTATGTAGGGCTGTCGATTTAATGCATTAATTTAGTTATGGGAATAATTAACGCATTTAACGCACCCGCCCAAACCTACATAGTTCAACTTACATTTCATACAGTTGATTGATGATGAACATGAAGCAGAGCAAAAGCTCACTGCATAATGGAGCCTATAGAATGCAGTTAGAAGGCCTCTAAAATTCAAGATATCAGGGCAAAAATACCCCTGTATGAGTTTGTCTCATAACAACACACAGCAGTGTTTCATTTCTGAGTGAGTCAGTGTTTTGAGTGAATCAATCAGGTGAACCAATGATTCAAAGGCCCATTCATAAAGAGAGCCATTTACTTCATTCCTGAATAAATAAGCCGTTTGAATGAATGGAATGAATAAATGACTCTTAACTTTTTCATTTAGACATATTGCTATCTACTGACAGTTTGTTTATTATTTAGTGTCATTTCTTTAAACAATTTTCACATTACCTTTAATCGTTTTTTATTAATATGGAATAGTTCACCCAAAAATAAAAAAATTCTGTCATTTACTCACCCTCATGGCCATTGAAGGGCAAAAGTTTGTGTAATAAATTCTGTTGAATCAAAATGTTTTTTTTTTTCTAAAGCTACTTTTTGTAATGTATATTTGATGCTTTTCTCATAACACACTATTGACTTTAAATGTATCTTTTGGGGAATTAATTTCTCAGCCAGATTAATCACCACATTGTGTAATTCTTTTAATTCATTTTAATGACTTGACAGCCCTAATATTTTGACAATATTCAATATTTTCATGAATGTATTTATTCTGAATTGCCTTAAAATGTGATTGCCTCAAACCAGTAATTTAAACCAAAAATCCATTGTTGGCAAGTAAATTGTTACTAAATTGTTTAATGTTAGAAATTCAAATATAGTTAATTAACTGAAGGAAGAATTATACTTAATCATCTTTATGATACCAGCATAATAGGATGCAAAAATACAACCGTATTTACATATATATATATATATATATATATATATATATATATATATATATATATATATATATATATATATATATATATATATATATATATATATATATATATATATATATATATATATATATATATATATATATATATATATATATATATATATAAATATATAAATAAATATATAAATATATAAATATAAATAAATTGTATTTATCTCTTTACAAAACTGTTAAAGCATGTAAACATTTGTAGAATTGTGAAAATTGTCAAACTTCAAAGCAATGTGAGGGTTATTGGCTGAAATGAATAGTCTCTGGCACTAGTAATACCAAAGGGAATTAAATGTGTCAGGTTGCTCATACATAAGGCCAGCACATTATTATTCTCTGATTACATGTTTTAAATCCTTTTTTTTAGCCCACACATAATCAAAAACAAAATTGTCATCAGACATAAATTATACTCAAGGTTTCTGCACAGACTGCTTAGACTGCCATATTTAGCATATCATTTATTAAAAGGTACAGTGATTTGTGTTTTTTTTTTTTTTTTTTTGTTGTTTTTTTCTGTACGATCTCTAATTATTCACTTCAGACTTCAGGCTGTTTTTTTTTTTGTTTTTGTTTTTTTTCCCTCAGGTAACTCCCAGTGACCGGTACCACCTTATGCCAATCATCACGCCAGCTTACCCTCAACAAAATTCCACTTACAATGTCTCAGCATCTACTCGGGCCATTATGGTGGAAGAATTCAAGCGGGGTCAGTCTCATTTCTGAAGAGCCCTAGAATCGCATTCTGGTAGAATAAAGAAGCGTGCTTTGAAAAATGTCAACATTTTCTCACCATCATGTTGTTCCAAATATGTATGACTTGACTTTCTGACTTTAGAGAAAGTTCACCCTGATCTTTTCGAAACTGTGAAAGTGAATGGAGAGATGGCAAAAAAAGGGCCATAAAACACACCCACATACAACTTGTGCTATATTCAAGTTTTCTAATGCTACTTCTATTTAAGGAACAGACCGAAATTTTTGTTTAAATTCATTGAAAGGCTTTTAAATCTCATTTGTGTCTAAGTACATTAAAATATGGATTCAGGTTGTCATAAAAGGTATAGTGCAACAGTGTTTGTTCGTCCTTTAACAACAGTGTCCATCCCTTTTTGTGCTCCACTGCTAAAAAAAAAGTCATGCATATTTGGAATAACAGAAATTATATATATATTTTTTTTTTTTTGTGTGTGAGCAATTCCTTTTAAGCTGAAGATACCGTGCAAGGCTATTGTGCCACTCTTTGATTCACATTCCAATTGTTTAACTCCTCACAGGTCTTGCAATCACGGATGAAATATTGCAGAATAAAGCAGATTGGTCCAAACTATTTGAAGCACCAAACTTCTTTCAGAAATACAAGTATGTATTAAGCTGCATATCCTGTTGGACACTCATGGTGAGATTTAATCATTTCAATAAAGATTTATTTTCAAAACTGCACTCACATACATTCATAGCCCTTTCACAAGTACTACCTTATGTAATCAGTGTCATCGATTTGAAATAAAAGCAGAATTTTGCATATTAATTTATGCATATGGAGTACAACACCATGGCTTTTATGGCACTTCAACGTTTTTGACAATTAAAATGTGTGATAGTCCTGCTGATCAAATTACAACTGTAGAGCATGCCTGAATTGTAAGAGATTTAGTTAAATTTTATATTTTTCAAAGGTAGGTATTTCAGTTTAAAGTGGCTTTCTAACGTGGTTTTCTTGTGCTATATTAATTTGTGTACAATTCAAAAATAAAATGTTTTAGTTCACAATTCGTACAATGTATTTCTTGTTAGTCTGTGTTTTCATAGTGTTCCTAATTTTCTATTTTATTTTTCAATTTCCGTCAATGTTTAGCATTTAGTCTGTATGTGTTTTTTTTTGTTCATTTTTAGTTAAAATTCATTGTTATGATTTAGTCAATAGGTGAGTTTGATTTGAAGCGGCGCTGCTCAGACCGATGACAGTACCGTGAGAGCGATTCGAAAGCATGTAGAGCCGACTGCTCTCTAATCTCTCTCACGGTACACTGATGTCATATACCGATCGGTTTGAGCAAAGCAGCTTCATGTCCATCACACCAGTCAAAGGATACAGAAAAACTGAAAAAATAAAACTGATATTTTTCTATGAATAATGGATGTCTTAAATGGCTCATTGCTTTGCCATGTGTTAACTGAAGATCCATTGTGCTTGAAATATGATGCTAAATTTTGGGGGGGGGGTTTAGTGGGTTGATTTTTATTTATTTATTTTTTTCTAATTTTAGCTAATTTAAATGTTTTGGAAACCCCTTCACTTTACGACTCGGTCTTCCCACCCCACATGAGGATGCAGCGACTGCATGCAGTTCATTGTGGTGCTCAATTCATAATCACCATTATTTCTTACATGTAGCAATTAGCTGGTTTCAAAGAATGAATTAAAAATGTTTGATTTGCAGTTTCTCATTCTTTTCTGTCCTGACAAGCCCCTAAAACATAATCAGAGTGGGGAACTGTCAAAAGGGTGGTGCTCTGCAAAAAAAATACCCCAAAAATATCAACAAAGGATAAATTGTGAACGTTTTAAGCTGCTTTTAACTTTTATGTTGCGGTCAAAATATACATTATCTTGCTTTTTGCTTGGGTCCTTTGATTAATCTGAGATATGGGAGCTATTCCACTTTTTTTTTTTTTTTTTTTTTTTTTTTTTAAACAATAGAATGCTGAAATAGTTTGTACACTATTATATTCTATTAGACAGATTAGATCTATTCAAATGGCAAGTAACCCATATTGAGTCACTTTGGACAAAATTATGCAGTTTTGCTTCAAACTAATTTATCTTATGACTATGAATTGGGGAAACAGGATGAAAAATATTAACATTTGTCTGTCTGAAATAATTGATCAGCAAAAGAGGACTAGATCTTTTCATTTTGCTAATTAACTAAAAAGTGCTATGAATCTGCTGTTAAAGATTAGCGTTCTAGTGTGAAAAATAACGTAATCATGGCTGGATATGATTAGAATAATCCCTGCTCTTTTGAATGAAGTTCGTAAAGATATGTTTGTCTTTGGAGAGAGGTGTAACGGTACTTTTTCAGTGAGATGGGGGCGGGTCGGCCCTGTAAGTTTTGCCGGGTTTGGTTGAACAGCTCTAGTCTAAAGGATGTAATGGCATTGTTCTGTCTTTTATGTCCCAAGGCATTATATAGTGTTGCTAGCAAGCGCACAGACAGAGAAGCAGCACTTAGAGTGGTGAGTACAGCTTACAGTCTTCATCCAGCACTGTCACATGCTTTATCGGACCGATGTTCTGCTCATGTCCCCTGCATCTGTTTAAAAAACAAATTAGTGGAATAGGACTAAATATACTGTTTGTCTGACAGGGTGGGCCTTGTGGAATCAAAGATCCGAATCCTGGTGGGAAACCTGGAGAAGAATGAGTTCATCACACTTGCCCATGTGAATCCACAGTCATTCCCAGGGCCAAAAGAGGGAACTGACAAGTGAGTTTAAGATGCTTTTGTCCTTCCCGAAGAATAGTCAATAGTCCCATTCTCAGTCTTCACTCGCTCTTACCTTTTGTGTGCGTACAGGGAGGAGTTCAGCACAATGTGGGTAATAGGTATTGTGTTCAAAAAAATGGAGGGATCAGAAAATCTTAACGTGGACCTGACATTTGACATCCAGTCCTTCACAGACACCGGTAAGACTTCCTCTCTGTTGGCAGGTCTAAAGAGAACATGCAGGGAGAGTCGACATTGCTTTTGTTCTCTGGATGTCTCCAGTAATCAACATGTGTTCTTTGAATGGCTGTAGTTTACCGGCAGGCGATCACTAGCAAAATGTTTGAGCCAGATATGAAAATCACAGCCATGCATGTGAAGAGGAAACAACTGCATCAACTACTTCCCAAAGTTGCCATTCAAAGGGGCAAGAGAAAGGTAAGTCTGTTCCTTTGCAAACATGATAGACAACCACTTGGACATCTAGATTAAAATGCATGTGCCAAAATTGGTATTAATGTTGTTTTCATGTTTTTGAAATGTATTTATTTGCAAGTCTAAATGTCAAGTGTATCCAATTAATAACACTAAAAATGTGCATTTTAATTAACTTTTAAAGATAAAGTATGTTTTTTTTTTTTTTTTTTTATGACACTAGTGGCGCCTAACAGAATGTTTCTCGTTCAATAGTGATGTACTATTTTGTTCTCCTTTCTTTTTTCCTTTAGCATTCGTCTGATGGCCTTCGTGTGATTAATGAAGGCAGTCTCGACCTATCGGTTGACAGTGACAACAGCATGTCAGTGCCCTCCCCCACGGGCCCTTCAGCTGCAAAGAACGCCCGTGCCTCCAGCCCTCAGGGGTAAAATAGCAAACCATTTTCACCTGCTCACCTGTTTCTCTAACGTCATTTGTCTGACTTTCTGTAACTTAGGGATGCTCCGATTAGGATTTTTGCAGCCAATAGTGATTATATTGATTTTATATTTTACAATTAATATTTTAATAGGCTTTTAAAAATAGGGTTTATGCAAAACACTATCCATATTAGGATACTCTGGCTTATTGTAGAGCCTACAAGACTTGCACCCATAAGGTGTAATTAAACATTGTCCAATATGTGACTGAGGACAAAAACAAATTAAAAACACTGCTAAATTAACAAAATGACTAGTCTGATACAAAATTGATCAGGATTATTGCTCTGCAAGTGCAGAGTATTTGTCTTTCCTTCCTATGTCCTACTTAAGTAGGTAAGGCCAGATTCTCTTTATAAATTAAAGGTTTTTTGGGAGATGGTCTATTCCTCTTTTCATCCACAACATATGCGGCTGTACTGAATAGCCGCTAACCATTAACACTTAAGCGCTAAACTTCAAGCACTAGAAATAGAAATACAAATAATAAATGGCACAAAATAATATAATAAATTGTATAAAGTAATCAAATGTACAGAAATGGTGCATCATTTTCACAAAAGTGATTTAAGCGCAATGAGAGACAGTTTGATTAACGTGAATGGCAAGGACGGCAGCAGCTTTATTATCCTGCTTTCACTTTAACACAGAATGCGCTGTTTGCGTTATTTTAAGACAAACGACTCGCAAAGACCAGGTGTGTGCGCTGACTGCGCTCAGAACCCATCTCTCAGACATCGCGCGTACATATCGGATGAGCACTGTTTCGCTACTTACTGTGTGTGAGCGGTTTCGAATCACCTTGTTCTTAAATCAAAAGGCTTATAAAAGCTTTGTTTCTTGAGACTGCATAATAACGCCACACTGGTGATGACATGACTGTGGCGCTAAAGTCTGACATCACCAATTGGTTGGTGAGATCGACCTATTTTAGTGACTCCCGATTGAGTCATAGAATGTGATTATCGGCCAATACCGATCTGCGGCCAATCAATCGGAGCATCCCTACTGTAACTTGTCTTTTGAGAATACCGGTGCACATGCTTTTTTTTTTTTTTTTTTTTTTGCTTTTTTCTAATCTCCTCTTCTCTCCCTGACCGTAGTTCCACTGGGACGTCCACAAACAGCTCGGATTTGCAGGGAAAAACAGACACTTCAAGTGGAAGCGCGCTCCTGGCTGGTGGTATGTCTATTGGGATCTTAACCCTATAAAGGTTTACTGTATTATATTTGATAGACATTACTACATGCATATCTACACTTCATGTTTTAGAAAAATCATGTTAAAATGTATCTCAAATTATGCATCAGGCTTTCGAGGAATGTTTATTTGTGCTGTCATCACTGTATTGCATTTTATTACAAGTTTTGCCCCCGACAATAAAAACTACTGTTTTTGATCATAAAACGAAGCATTATCATCATCTAACTAAGACATTGGGATATATAGAGTGACAGCTGATATTTATATGTATTTTATTTAATAGCATTTTCAATTTCTTTATCTAATAATTTTTGATAATTTAGGTAAATTGAATGCAATAGTTGAGACAGCACAGGAGGCTTTATTTGAAACTTTGAACTGAATATATAAGAAAAAAAAGGCAGTAATAAAATGATAAACAAACTGCAAATGATGGCACAAAAAAAAACAATAGAATACAGAGACAAATGAAATAAACACAGATTTAAAGGGATAGTTGTTGATAATTTTTAATACTACTACTACTACTACTCATTTTGTTTTTTGTTTTTTTTGGTCATAGCAGTGGATGGAACTAAACCTGATAATGTTGGGACTTCCGGCAGCAATGCCTCGCAAAAGGAGGCAGCTGCACTGAAGAGGCCTGCCTCACCCCTTCAGCAAGATTTGGAGAAGAAAGCCAAAGTGGACAGTGTACAACAGAACCCTGATACTAGTCCATGTTTATCTTCTAGTCCTGCCAGTAAGAGACCTGCCTCACCACTTGGGAATGAGACGTCCAAGAAAGCCAAAGTAGAGGATGTAAGGCAACGCTCTTTCATCTATGTCGAACCCTTTTTAAATTTTATTTTTCAGCATTGAGTTAAAAAGCTCCATTTGTAACCCGATCTGGCGAAATGAGTCGGAAGTCGCAATGTTCCATTTTAAGATACGGCCGATAATGTGGAAAAACAATGTAAAAAAATAAATAAATAGATTTTCTCTTTTTTTAGCTAATTTCAAAGAACAGACATTAAAAAATAATCTCCTGAAGTTTCGTAGTCCAGACAATTGAGTAAAGGAATTTAAATGACTATTAAATTTGATAAAGTATTACTAAATTCGCTGGAAATTCGCTCTGAGCATTTCCATATATTCCAGGTATCCCCTGAATCTCTGCTCTCCGAATATGGTGTTAAGTGTTATATAGAACCAATCAAAAAACTTAGAAATGAACTTTGAAATTTGGGTCACTGTGACTCATTTTGCTGGATCAGGTCACATTTCACATGACATGCGCAATGAAGGCTGCAACTTTACAACAAAACAGTACATTTACATAAATAAAATAATGTATGTGTATATGTATAAATGTATATAAATATATATTTTTTTTGGACAATTGAGTCAAAAATGCTCCCATTCAAGAATCACCCATAAACGGTATATATAAAGTGTGGATGGCATCTGAAAAGCCTAATTAAATCCTACTCTTCTAGTTCTCAACCCCAGAAGCAAAGTCCTCAGGTGAAACTGATGGCCATGTTGCTGTGGATCCAGAGGTACTCTTGCTGTTACAAAAATGCCACAATTATCTCCATTCCATCCCCTGAACTTGAAAAGGGCAGTTTGTCTGTAATCTTTGTTGTTCATCGCTCAGTGTCAGTCTTGTGTTTTTTTTTGTTCGTTTTTTTTTTCCAGATCGTAGAAGTGATTCCTTCAGATGGTGAATTGAAAACAGAGACAGAAATAACGGTACATTTAATAATAAAAATAGGTTATGCTAGTTATAATCATAAATGGAGTGAATGTGAGAACTTAAATGCTGATGTTATTCCCTGTCATTCTCAGGTGGTGGACACAGCAGAGAAGATGCCGCTTACCCAGGTTAGAACATGTTTAATTGATTTATTATTACACAAGAAGATTATTACATTATTATAATCCTTCCACCATGTCCACAACTCGAGTCATTTATCTGTTCTCACTGAAAGCTTAATACTCCACAAAGCACTAGCCAATAAAAACAGAATTTTCAAACTCTGATGTTTTAATAACAAAATATCTTTATGCATTAATAGCTATAAGGTTATGATGTACACTACAATTACTGGTTTTTGAACAAATAAATGCAGCCTTGGTGAGAGACTTTAATCTGAGCAAACTACAAAAATATATATTAAGGAACAATTAAGTATTAAGTCATATTCTTCTTAAGGTTAACAAACAGAATCTTTGACCGATAAAGGTTCATTGTCGATAGCCCAAGGCAATGCAACATTAAAACTGTCTTGTTGAAGACATGGCTGGTTCAAACAGAAACTTTTATCATAGAAGAGAAGAGATGATTACTTGTCAGTTTGTGTCACTTTAGGACCGTTCACACCAAGGACGATAAAGATGTAGTTCTAAAAATCATTCTAAATATAAAAGAATAGGAACTATAATAATAATGACACAGAGAAACTATATCGTTGGAATCACTTTCAAAGCAAATTTTTTTTTAAGCTGATGAATAAAAAAAAAAACATTGACCAATCAGGATCCTTCCTGCTTTAAAGAGCATTTAAAGCGGCAGATGACATAAACCACAGCGCCTGCTTAGAATAAACAATGATATTGTGCATTGATGTGGACACTAATATAGTTATAGTTATCTCTATTGTTCTTGGTGTGAATGGGCCTTTACACTGATTCCAGTCCGTTTCACAATTAAGTTTAATCCATTGACAATCTATGTTTTATGTTCCACAGAAAATATCCAACACTGATCTGTCGGACGTCCAGATCCTCCCGTCCAACCCCATCGCAGTGGTCAAGAACTCCATCAAGCTGAGACTCAGCAGGTAGAAGCGGCCCAATCGTTTGCCTGTCTCGTACTCAGGAGGTGAAAGTCCCCTCGGTTCCTGCCCATGTGCAACGCGGCTCTCCACAAGGGGGCAGCTCTGTTCTTCCACAAACTTCCCTGTGCCCTCTCTCCCTCTCTCGATCTCTCTCTCTCTCTCTCTCTCTCTCTCTCTCTCTCGCCATCCCTCCCTTTCCGTACACTGCAAAAAAAAAGATGTCATACACAAAAACCTCAATGTGATTTAATGTGTTTGTGTGATTTGGTGAACATGCTTTGTAAATCCGGTCATATCCTTCTGTTTTGACCTGAAAGACAGTGACGCTTTGCTTTTTTTTTTTTTTTTTTTTTTTTTTTTCTTGCTTTTTTCTTTTGTAAATCAATAAAGAGGCATGTAATTATATTCCAGGGTACAGTTGGTCTATTGGAGACCAATCCACCATATTGTACAGAGCTGAAGGTGCAGATGAGCATCAAACCGTGCTCAGTAGGTGGAGATGCATTGAATCAACCTGAACTAATGACAGTACTAATCTGACAGCAGAGGACATGGCTAGCTCATCCAGATGATTCTAGCTCACTAATGCAGCTGTAATTTAACCAAATCAGTCTGAGATTAGTGTAAACACCATCGTTTTGCTCCGCCGTCTTAGCAGGGCATTAATTATGGGTGTTGTTAGGAGTGGAATAGCTAGTATTCCCAGCATGCTTTGATTCGTGCTCTGAGGAGACCAGTGCTGGCCGTTCATTCAAGCTTATTTTACCATGTGTATATATATATAGAGAGAGACAACAATATTGAAACTTTTATTTGCTTACAACAGCTTGGTTTTCCTGTTATATGCTGGGATTTTCCTAATGTGGATGCATTTCGAATGTGATTTAATAAGGCAGGTCAACTCGTTTCCGTTGACCTGATTTTGAGGATATGGACGCAAATATGTAACAACGATAAAAGATTGATTTAAGTTTCAAACGAATGATGTTTATTGGGGTAGGAGAGTGATTTTGTTCATTTTTGAAATCTGTACAAACTTTTCTTACTCCATGTTTTGTCTTGATGGTCTGTGTTGACTGTGGATTCGTGTAACGGTAAAGCTGCCGCCCCAGGAACACTCGTCACGGCACAGATTCACTCCTGTGAAACGCCTCCTATGGCCTTGCAATGTTCTTTCAGTTCTTTCATACGCTTATTTGTAAGGACAAGGTATTGTACTTTTTCACAAATAAAAGTCTACGTTGTTGCGAAAAGAAATCAGTGTGATTGGTTTATTTGTATCGCCTCTTAACAGTGATTTATTAATGCTTTATTCTTCACACTGCACAAATTAAAACCATTTTCTATTTAAGGTAACTATAAGGCTTGAGTCTAAGGTCTAATTATAAAAATTCTGCTTTTGAACATTTACTGTAAAATAAATATTACTAATGTATAAAGTGAGAGCGTTTGGTTAAATTAACAATACAGAGAATTTAAACTGGAATTAACATAAAAAGGATTTTAAATGAAATTTTTCCAGATTCTTTGTTGTGGCATGTTGTCACGTATTATTTTATACAAGCCGTGACTATTTCTATAGGCCAAAGCAATGTTTTGATTATTATTATTATTATTTATTTTGTTTTAATGTAGCTGAAAGCCATTAAATAACCCTATTATACTTTGAAATATATGTATTGGAAACTATTCATGTCTTATTTAGTTTTCATCTTATTTATATTTTCATACATATTAGACCAGGGTTTTCAAACTATGGTCCGGGACCCCAGGGGTCCTCCAGAAAGTTCTAAGGGGTCCCCAGAGAATAAAGACAAAGCAAAAAAAAAAAGTCTACCGGACATTGTTTCATTTCTAAATGTTTCTCTCCTTTCTTGCTGTATACATACTTTCCAGAATTGTATACGTTTGCGTTGTATCTTTCTAGTGAGTTTTTCTCACCATAGTCCCCTTTATCTTGCTCTCACTAGGCAGTATTCTTAACGCATTATGTAAGCTGCTTACATTTATTGTGAAAGTTGCTAATACAAATCATTTTTAATTGAAAATGTTCTTCAGGTTTGTACATCCAACATTAAGTATAGCCAATTTAAAAATAATTTAATTTTTTATATATACATAAAAATATATAGATGGATTTTAAGAAGGGTGTCCCCCATAAAAGGTTCATCATATTTGGGGGTCCTTGGCATCATAAAGTTTGAAAACCCCTGTATCAGACAAAAGTATTCTTAATTTCTGTATGGCCTGCTATAGGTGTATTCAGAGTCTCGACTTGCCAGCACGTTTGCTGAGTGCTAATTTTGGACTTTGGGTTTGTTTAATTCAATATTTTGTTCTGGGTAGTAACAGTAGAAATGTTTTTTGGGTGAATGTATTTTTTTATTTTTTTATTTTACAGTGGGATTACACATAAGTACTGTGCAATATTAATTAGCAACATGTACTTTTAGTTTGAGTTTGAGTTAGGATTTGGTTTAGTATTAGTTGTAATTAATGCATAATTTACTGTTATTACTATAGTAAATGTAACGACACATTAAAATAGTGTTGTGTGTTTAGTCAAGGTGTAGGTAATGTAATAGTTAACTATACTTTTAGAAATACCCAAATAAAACTCAGAAAATATCTGATATAGGCCTGGTTTCACAGACAGGACTTAGACTAAGCCAGGCTTAGGCCTTTGTTCAATTAGGACAAAATATATAACAATGTTTATAACATTTATAAACATCCCTTAGAAAAAAAAAAACCATTACCGGTGTGCATCTTGAGACAAAACAATGGCACTGACATATTTTAAGATATATCAGTGCAAGTTGCTTTCAAACAGCTCAAATATGCATTTTAGTCTGAGCTTAACGGGTTAGTTCACCCAAAAATGAAAATTAGCCCATGATTTACTCACCCTTAACTCATCCTAGGTGTATATGACATTCTTCTTTCAGACGAATACAATCTGAGTTATATTAAAAAAGTCCTGGCTAATCCAAGCTTTATAATGGCAGTGAATTGTCTGATTTATGAAGTCCATAAAAGTGCATCTATCCATCATATAACTGCTCCTCACGGCTCCGGGGGGTTAATAAAGGCCTTCTGAAGTGAAGTGGCGTGTTTAAGAAAAATATCCGGTTAAAACTTTATAGACTAAAATAACTAACTTAGCTGTACACAATTCAACTTACGGCAAAAGAGTAACCCCTGATGCGATGTATAGGTGCATTGCAAGCTTTGATGCCTCTCGTGGATAGGGCTGGGCAACAAACTCAAGCCCCTCTTCTCTTATATTGAAATCCAATCTTTTTACAAATTCTAGTTTTAGACTCTAATTCATGACCAGTGTTTTGTTTTGCTCTATCCTCTGCGCTTCTGCGTTCGCCAATATGCATGTGTCAAGGGTTTAAGGATCAAGGGTTACTCTTTCTTTCTTTAAATCTACACTGAAAAAAAAAAAAAAAATTGTACTGCTTGTTCAAATTGCTTAATTAAAATGAGCTAAAGCAACACAATTGCTATACATTTTGTCCTAACATCATTTGTGTTCAGTCCACTTAAATATAAGTCAAATTGAAGTTTACTTAATCCATTTGTGTTGAGATTACATGAATGATTTGTGTTGCATTAACTGAAACTGGGACCTTTTGTACCTTACTTTCATTAATTTAAAAAAAGTTACCTTTTGACATTTTCTGGAGAAAATTATGCTTACTCAAAACATGTCACCAGTTTATTTTTTTCATTTGAAAAATCTAAAGAATCTTTTTCCACTCTAAATAAGCTTCTGTGCAATGGAAAGGTTCCAAGGATGTTAAAGTGGAAATGAAGCAGTCAGTCCACTTAAAATTATTTAGTAAATGGATTTCCACCATCTTGCAGTAGGCTACTACAACAGTGACATCATGGGGTTGACTATCTCCGTTGGTTGGATTAATAAAGATTATTATAACAGGATTGGGGGAATACATGTAATCAGGATACAAAAATCTGGTAACTAATTGATTAAACAAAGTAATCAGATTACAGTTAGTTTTTTGTAAAAAAATGGGAATACAATTTCACTTAAAACTAAATAAATGAGTATTTTGACATAATTACGCTATATTGACAGTAGTGATGCGCAGATCACGGTTATATCCGTGGAGACTGCAGATAATCTGTGGGTCGGGCGGGTCGGGCGTGTAGAAACATGGCGGTGCAAATGGTGACTTCATTGTAAGACGACCATACAAAAATGGCTCATTCTGAGGTAATAAAAACATAACAGTTCATTATGTAAGGTCTTTATACGCCACATAGTTACGTATATATTATATTGCATTTCTGTCAATAGATCCTCATAAATATTACACACTGCACCTTTAAAAGCAGCCTAGTGTAATATGTTACCATATCATGACACTTAACACTGAGAATTAGAATAACTGTAATGTGACAATTGATCTAAATCAGAGAAAATCATAGGTTCCAGTTGGTGGCGTAAAATGTTCGAGTTGGTTAAAATGATTTATATTAACAGTGAATTCAGTTGATGTTAGACTGGTTCTGGGTCATGACTCGTGTGCACCACTGTGCATGTGCAATCATTCTGCTAAATATTGTTCTTTTATTTAAATATGTGACCTTGAAGGAATCCAAAAGTAATCAGATTACATTACTTTCATATTGTGGTGCTTGGATTACGTTACTGAATACCTTTTTTATCAAGCAAAGTAATTTGTTCATTTTTAAAGTAACCCTCCCAACTCTATAAACATAAAAATAATGAAGATTATTTTTTTTTTGTTATTTTTTTCTGTAGTTGCTGCAATCATTATCTCATAATATCTGTCGCGAGTATTAAATTTGACCAATAGAGGGCGCTATCTGCCAGGCAATTCCGGGCTGATAAAAAATAGGCGAACAAAAATAACTTTTTACTCTATAAACTCCAGCAGTGAAGTTTATTTTTATTTAGCGTTTTGTACAAGATTATTCCAAAACAGCTTTTAAAGTAAGAGTAAAGTGAAGCAAAAGTCGTTTAAAATTTTACTGCACAGAATGCAATGAAAAAGATGATGGCAAGGAAGATGACTGGATTAGCAATAATGTTTGGATATTATCCACGACTCCTGATTGGTAAACGTGGAGTCACGGTAAGACATTTTTATTTTGCGGTTTGCATCTGCGTCTCTGTATGTTGTGGAATGACAAGCGGAAACTGGTTGTGGTTCATTTCCATTTCTGACAGTCATTTTGGTAACATATTGTGTATTCAATAACTATGGAAATCTTGAAGCAGTGGGACTTGCGTCTGAATGTGTATCGGGAACTGAATCAGTACGTTACTGTTCTCCGTTTCAGCTGCAGTTTATGAAAATTGACTCCTTTGTCCTTTGCTTTAACACTTTAAATCTCATTTTCTCATCCAGGGGTAATGCATTCTTCTGATGCCCTGTGGCTTTTCAGTTTCCTCCTTTCACTGTCTCTGTCTTCATCTTTCACTCTCTGTGCTCCACTGTTGTATACCGTTACCGATGAGTTCTGTTGAGCGCAAAACAACAAACCCTGTGACGTCACAGGTTGTAGAACTGAAAGATGGCAGCTCCCCAGCTACAAAAGCTATAAAACATCTTGTTTTTATGGCACAAGATATAAGATATTTGGATTCAAATATCCAGAACCCACTAGAACAATGTTATATCCCTGTTCCTGTTAAATGTAGAATTTATTTTAAAGTTCTGTTATCTGTATTTAATTCCCTTCAGAGTCAGGCACCACAGTAGGCTACCTATCTGACTTACTGCACCTTCGAGATCACTTTGATCGGGTGATTCTGAATTACTTTATGTTCCCAGGACAAAATCAAATTGTGCTTTTGCAGTTGTTGGATCTAAATTATGGAATAGTCTCCCGGCCTATATTAGAACTGCTCCTAACTATATAGATTTTTAAATCTTCTCTTAAAATTTACTTATTTTCATTGCCGTTTAATAATCCTTAATTCACTATGTTTATGAGTTTTTATATCTAGCACCTTATCCATTTTACAGCAGATAACTGTTTTCTTTGGTCAACTTTTTATTTATATATTTATATATATATATATATATATATATATATATATATATATATATATATATATACACACACACTCACCTAAAGGTTTATTAGGAACACCATACTAATACTGTGCTTGACCCCCTTTCGCCTTCAGAACTGCCTTAATTCTACGTGGCATTGATTCAACAAGGTGCTGAAAGCATTCTTTAGAAATGTTGGCCCATATTGATAGGATAGCATCTTGCAGTTGATGGAGATTTGTGGGATGCACATCCAGGGCACGAAGCTCCCGTTCCACCACATCCCAAAGATGCTCGATTGGGTTGAGATCTGGTGACTATGGGGGCCATTTTAGTACAGTGAACTCATTGTCATGTTCAAGAAACCAGTTTGAAATGATTCGAGCTTTGTGACATGGTGCATTATCCTGCTGGAAGTAGCCATCAGAGAATGGGTACATGGTGGTCATAAAGGGATGGACATGGTCAGAAACAATGCTCAGGTAGGCCGTGGCATTTAAACGATGCCCAATTGGCACTAAGAGGCCTAAAGTGTGCCAAGAAAACATCCCCCACTCCATTACACCACCACCACCAGCCTGCACAGTGGTAACAAGGCATGATGGATCCATCAGACCAGGCAACAATTTTGGTGAGCTCGTGCAAATTATAGCCGCTTTTTCCTATTTGTAGTGGAGATGAGTGGTACCCGGTGGGGTCTTCTGCTGTTGTAGCCCATCTGCCTCAAGGTTGTGCGTGTTGTGGCTTCACAAATGCTTTGCTGCATACCTCGGTTGTAACGAGTGGTTATTTCAGTCAAAGTTGCTCTTCTATCAGCTTGAATCAGTTGGCCCATTCTCCTCTGACCTCTAGCATCAACAAGGCATTTTCGCCCACAGGACTGCCGCATACTGGATGTTTTTCCCTTTTCACACCATTCTTTGTAAACCCTAGAAATGGTTGTGCGTGAAAATCCCAGTAACTGAGCAGATTGTGAAATACTCAGACCGGCCCGTCTGACACCAACAACCATGCCACGCTCAAAATTGCTTAAATCACCTTTCTTTCCCATTCTGACATTCAGTTTGGAGTTCAGGAGATTGTCTTGACCAGGACCACACCCCTAAATGCATTGAAGCAACTGCCATGTGATTGGTTGATTAGATAATTGCATTCATGAGAAATTGAACAGGTGTTCCTAATAATTATTTAGGTGAGTGTATATAAAACATTATAAATAAACATTGTATTGTGTTGTATTGGCAATTTGTTTGCCGATTTGTTCCAAAAACCTTTTTGCTATGCTGGTTGAAAGTCTCTTCACATCCTGATAGCAATCACTAAGTTAAAGGGTTAGTTTACCCAAAAATTCTGTCATTAATTACTCACCCTCATGTCGTTCCAAACCCGTCAGACCTTAATTTTATGAGGCGACAAAAATACTTTTATTCAACAATTTCGTTCTAGCCTGTGCCAGTGTTCTACGCAGTTTACATTGTAAAAACAGTGCAGCTCCCATGTCGTCATCACACGCATGCGTCGTGGTGCTCATGTGAACAGCATAAGCTGCCGTAGAACTCGAAAGCGCTGCCTGCACTGTTTAAAACGTAAACTGGGTAGGAGACTGGCACAGGCTAGAACGAAATTGTTGAATACATTTTTGTTTGTTTTTGCGCACAAAAAGTATTCTTGTCACTTCATAAAATTAAGGTTGAACCACTGGAGTAACCTTTTCACGATTTTTCGACAGGTTTTGTGAAATCACTGACAAATGGCCAAAATTATAGACAAATTGGTGCTCATTCGCGCGAGTGACAATCACGCAGTGTGAATTATCAAAGACGCGATCTGAGAGAATCCCGCTGTGTGAAATGTATTCAGACTAAAAATTACATCGCCGATGACCTACAGTCAATGAGAGGGCAGCGGGAAGTTCGGGGGGGAGTTATAGACCACAATATCATTATTTTAAGAGGTGTATTTACAATTATATAACGGAAACAAAGCACAGACATTTGCTTGACCAGCTGTAACAGCAGCACATTGCAAAATAATTGATTTACCTCAAACTCTCTTTGCAGAACACACTATCCTTGCTCCCCGCGTCTCCCCAACCATTTCCTACTCCATAATCTTTTTTTGGTTTTCTCCCTTTCGCTGCAAATCAGCTCACAGATCATTTGGATCGCAAGCTTCTTGCGGGCTATCATTTTTAATAACAATTCCAGTCTCTGCGAGAACTCCGGTCTCAAGCACATGTAATCTTGAAACCTTCTGTCGCCGCTCCATCGTGCAGTGTGCACACAGCAGCAACTGAATGCTACCCCACATCATGCAGTGTGAAAAGAACAGTGATCTGACGACTTTGAAAATCGTGCAGTCTCAACTCGGCATTAGACCGACGTCAGTCACCGAGCACCGCAACTGAAACAGCAGCCATCTTTTACAGTTCCTTTTGAACCAAAACAACTAGCTTATGCTGCGTTCATGCCACTAACAACTGTAATTTGGAAGAGATGAAAACCCGTGAAGTTATACTCGGGAGTGGTTTGTGACTCGAATTTATGCGTTTCAATGGCAACACTGTCTACACCGAAATTAATCTGCAGCAGTCAGATGGTACAGGTCAGTTATTATTGTAATGTTGTGTTGTGAGACACAAGGTAGTTTAACGCCGTCTTTAGTGACGCTTTTATTTGCTCCCTGCTGTGGAGATGCTCTGAAGGGAGGGTGGGATCTAATGTTTTCCAAGTTAGCTCGCGTTTGCTAGCCTCTCTGAAAATTGCCTACCCTACCTTTAACTTTACTGGCTGCCTACTTTCCACTTTAAAGGTTCTTCATATAACCATAATACCAATACATAACCTTTAGGGGTATTCTGGGCCCAGTTTTTTCCCCTTGCAACCAGTTGCTGTTCCATGTAGGCTCAGATTACTCCTTCAGTCTATGGGATGTTTTTACCCATATTACATTGTCTACCAGCTGAAAATCCAAAGTCTGATCGCTTTGAAGATTATTTATGAGCTCATTTAATTCTCATAACTACAACTACAAAGTATGAGCAATACAGTGATGCTTCCCTTGGCAATCTTCACTGTTTCCTGGGACTGTTTCCCAAACGCTCACAGTTTCTGCAGTTGGTCGTTCAAACAGCTAGTTTGAGTCAAGTTTGAAAGCACTCTGCACTCTAGAGGTAGTCAATTTACCAATGGCTTTTAATTGTCTACACATTAAATTGGAATTGGTCAAAGTATTTTAACATTGAAAAAAATTACATAATCTTTAAATGTAACTGGCATGTCAGTGTGAACAGAATCAAATTTCTTCACTGCATTTGCTTTCGTTTAGTTCACCTTCATTGTTTTCCGATTGATTCTATACTAGCCAGTTCAGTAAACTACTAATCAACAGTTCAAGAATCAATGCATTTTTTTATATTGTGAGTGGCTTTTTTCCCCTTAATTTTCTTAATTATTGTTTGTAAATACATCCCAGGTACACATTTTAATTTGTCTATATGCTGTTGTTGTTGATTGATCAATAATCATTATGGTCCGTTGAGCGTGATGATGACAGTTTACCTATTCTACAAAAAGGAAAAAGCTTTATAATTCTTATTCAGTGTGTATTTGTGCATGTGTGCAGTGTTCTTGAACCAGATAAAATGAGCCAGCCTCAAAGTACCTGATCTAAACCCACAGAAAGGAGTTTTGTTTGATTTAAGGACATTAGAAGTTACAACAAACGTTTGTGTCCAACAGCATCTAAAATATGGAGGCTTGTCAATGGAGATTTTCCAAAAGAAGATTTATTTTTTAAAAGAGTTTAAAAGAGGGAGGAGAAAATGCTTCCCATATATTTAGTTTTTGACACCAAAAGGTGTGATTTCATTAAAAATATCTTCATTTGTGTTTTGAAGTTGAAAGAAAAGCTTATGGATTTGGAACAACATGAGAATGAGGGGCCGTTTACACACAACATCGTTTTTAACTAAAACCGGAAAACTTTTATGTGTTTTGTCCGTTCATTTACACGACAACAGCAAAGTGCAAGTTTTTGAAAATACTACCTTTATCGTCTCTGTGTAAGCTACAAAAACGTGAATTTGTGAAAACGGTGATGACATGTGCATGACCATTATGTGTTCAGTCTATAGGCGCATAGTGTTTCTTTACAAGTGACATGGCCAAGTGCTAGCCTGGCATGAATAATACAGTGTTTTTAGTCGTTTTCATGGATCCGTGTGAACGGGGATCCTTTTGACATTTTTCTCCTCTATTCGCACGAAAAAACGCGAAGGAAAACTTATTAGTACATCATTGTCAAGTAAATGTCCCCTGAGTAAACTGAATTTTCATTTTTGGGTGAATTATCCCTTTAAGCACTTTATAGGCACAATATGTAAGATTTTTGGATTAAAATATCCCAGAACCACTAGAACAATGTTATATAGTTTGTTGACTTGTGCACTTACATTATCCCAAATGTTTCTAATAATGTTTAAATACAGAGAAATAAGCCATTTTAACCAGGACACGGACCGTGTCCATGCATCGCCTATCAATGACATCGCCTATCAATGACATATTACACGCGTTACCCTCGATTTAATTTTGTAGTAGCCATGGAAACAGCAAAGATGCTTTAATATATTGTGTTTTATTAGACAGGTAAGCAACTGTTTGTTTACATTTATCGACAGAAAACCACAGAGAAGCATTATAACATAACTTTCTACACTCTCAACAAACTGTATCTAATATGATAAAACAGCTGCGTTATCCCACATATGCATGACTGGAAAAAGCGGAAGCAATTGTCTGCGGCATAATAAAAGGGAAATCAAGGCATCATCAAGCTACGCCTTTGTTTTGAATAGGCGACCTCTAGCAGCGAAAAAATACATATTGTGGCTTTAAGCATCTTTATTGCATACTATTCTTTCTTTTAAAAATTATTTATGCACTAAAATGGGCTGAAACATTATGAACATTACATGAGAGACATTTGAGGAAATTCATCATTTGGGAATTTTTGACTGCTTAATGTCATGAATCTCTGTGTTTTCAAAGTAAAAACAGTCAACATTTTGTGTATGAGTCTGAATGTACTATGCATTGTACAATAACAGTTGTTTTTCCCATAAAAATATTAAATGCAGTTGAGAGCTAAACTGAACTATTTTATATTTTATTTTAATATTTTATTTTGATTTTTAAAAGGCATAATAGACTATTTTTGTTAATGCTATCATTTCATAAGGGCAATAAAATTACAAACAGGAAATGATGTAAACTCTTTAATGGCCACCTTAATAGAACTCTTTACAATTACCATCACAGAACATTACTGGACAATCAAATTTTTTTTTTTTTACTTGAGCTCCTAAATCATTAAATCCACTCCTGGTTCACACAACTAAAAAAGGCTAAAAATGGTTTGTGCCAGTTGCAATAAGTTTTGTTCATTTAATTATTTATATTCAAATTCATGCCCTAAAAGTGGCTTCCCTTTCAAGGGAACTTGCGCTGCGTCACCGCTTTGGGAATGCTTCTGCGTGCATCGTGAAGCACGTATGTAAGCAGTCCAATAGAGAGACAGAACGTCATAGGCGGGTGATGTCATAGACCTGGAAACTATAAAGCATACCGGCAAACACATGCCTCTAGCTTCTGTTGTCTTCAGCAAGTGCTCTGTGTCATTTGTCATTTGTCATCTTTGTGTTTGTGCCTGAGTTCAGACTTTCTTGTTTTCTCACAAGTCCCTCCCTTGCACTCCCCGCAGATCTTGTCTTCCTCCGAGGAGGTCGATATCTGCAGTATCGATGCGGGGGTTGAATCTCTCCACTGGAGATTCCGCTCAGAGGGGACCGCTCACCCTCGCCCAGAGCTGTGGAAACTGTGGGCTTGGCCTCTGAGGGGGCCCAGCTCATAAGTTCTGGTCTCTCAACCGAGGTTGTTGAGCCCATTCTACACTCTAGAGCTCCCTCCTCGAGGAAACTGTACGCTTTGAAATGGAGACTCTTCACCTCATGGTGCAGAGATCGCCTGTGGGATCCAGTTAACTGCTCTGTGCGTGCGATGCTGAAATTCCTGCAGGAGAGGTTCTCCTCTGGGTTAGCTCCCTCCACATTAAAGGTGTATGTGGTGGCCTTAGCAGCTTACCACTCTCCTTTGGGTGGTGTTTCATTGGGGCGATACCCTCTAGTTACTCGTTTCCTCCATGGCACTTTGAGGTTAAGACCTGCAGTACACACCAGGGTGCCGGCTTGGGACTTGGCCATTGTCCTTCAAGGCCTTTCTGAGGCTCCCTTTGAGCCGCTTGAAGTAGTTCCTGAGAAGTTTCTCACTCTACAAACTATCTTTCTTCTTGCTATTTCTTCCCTGAAGAGAATAGGGGATTTACAAGCTCTCTCTGTGGCACCCTCGTGCTTGGAATTTGCTCCCGGTATGGCTAAGGCCTTCCTTCATCCTAGACCGGCTATGTCCCTAAGGCTCCCACTAATACTGTGAGACCTATAGTACTTCAGGCCTTCTGTCCTCCTCTGTTTCTGATGTCAGACCAGGAAAAACTCAATCTGCTTTGCCCTGTTCGAGCACTAGATGCTTATGTCCACAGAGCTGCCCTGTGGAGGAAATCAGAACAGTTGTTTGTCTGTTACAGGCCACCCTCGAGGGGGGGTCCAGCTTCAAAGCAGAGGATGAGCAAGTGGGTGGTCGAGGCTATCTTACTTGCTTACTTCTCCCATGGCTGTTCGGGCCCACTCGACTAGAAATATGGCTGCCTCTCAGGCTCTCTTGGCAGGGGCCTCCCTGCAAGATGTTTGTGATGTGGCAGGGTGGTCCTCACTGCACACTTTCATCAGGTTCTACGAGCTTGACATCAATGCTACTCCTGGGGCTCGGGTATCTGGCTCCTATGGGGACGTGGGTATTCTTGTTCCCAAAGCTATACTCAACGATACTCACCCTGTCATACTCCCCGCATGCCTGCAAGTGTCTTGCTTCATCCATATTCCAGAAGCTAGAGGCATGTGTTTGCCGGTATGCTTTATGATGTCAGCCGCCTATGACGTTCTGTCTCTCTTTTGGACTGATTACATACGTGCTTCACGACACAATCACGCAGAGGCGTTCCCAAAGCGGTGACGCAGCGTCTCGTTCCCTATTCAGGGAACTAAGGTTACAGTCATAACCGAGACGTTTTAGGGCAGCCAAACTAGAAAGCCAAAAAAGATTTGGTGTCCTAGAAACACAAAATTTTGGCAGGATGGTCCCAAATACCCCCCACTACCCAGGTGCACACACACACACCCTGATTGGACAATAGGTGGCGGTATAATAAGTACCTTTATGATTGATCATATCTCTACAACTCAAGGTTAGATTTTTTTTTTTTCAAGCTGAACAAAATGTATATCTCCAATTTTTTGCCATTCATAAAATTATTCCCATATTCCCAAACTCTTCCTAGACCATTTGTCCAATTAACCCCAAATTGTGTATGTATCATCTGGAGACCCTAAAGATGAAAGTTTATCAAAAGAATGTGGATTTATCAAAATATTTAGGAGATATAGATAACTATTTTTGGAACTATATTTGATATCCAATTAGATCCAGAAGCAAAACCAACTTAGTCACTGACCTAGATTATGATATTCTAACATTTCACAGGCAGTGAAAACTGTTAGCACTGATTTTATTTACTTAATCATAAAATGATCAGTGACCAATAAATGGCAGTTCTTGACAGCTCTTCTATACTTGTTTTAAATGGATACATTTTTTACAAATTCTTGTTGTTTTACATGTTGTTCTACATGTTTCCATTGTTGAGGGCATTTACTCGATTACTAGCCCTTTCAGCCACACAGCCACTGTCCACTGCTCAATAAAATGGATAGGATCTGCACTGATTGACCCAACATGACAATTGTAACTGGTAGCCTATACATTTTACTGAAGGAACTCATACCCATGCTGAATATGTGCCGTAATTCTGTTAGTAGCTGCTTTCCTTTTCAAGCTCTGAAGAGTTGTTATGAGACTCATGCTCAACGATCCCTTCTGTCTGTTGCTTGCAGTTTTGTTTCTCCTTTTCCAGTAAGGCTGTCTATCTACGTTACCATTCTCTTCTTCGCTGACGGCTCCAGCGCAGGTGATAAAAGCGTAACCTTCACGTTAATGAAGTACTCACGCTAAAACATTGCTGTGTTCAAAGTGCGATGCCATGTTCATGAAATGAAAGGGCTGTCTGTCTGTCTCATTCAGATCAAAACCATCAGAAGTTAAAAACACACTGTACCATTTCAGACATCCAGGCTTTTAATGAGAGAAAAGCACTATGGGTAGAGGTTTCATTAAGTTTCTCCAACAAAGACCTAGATGGAGATTTTTCTCAGATTTACCCCAAACTTTTATTGGTAGTTAAATGCATGCTATCACGGATGTTGTGAGGCTTACTGAAACTAAATATAAATTTGCGACTTGATTGGTTCACATTCTGTGTGCATACATCTGTAAGCTCAAGACTTTAAAGGAACAGTTCACCCAGAAATAAACTTGGAGTCATTACTTATCCTTGTTGTGTTGAACACAAAAGGAATGAATCTGAAGACTTGTTGCACTGCTCTTCCATAGAAGAAAGAATACAAAAGAAATATGGAACAAAATGAGGCGAGTAGCAACACAATGAGGTAGTTATTTTTATTTTATTTTTATGTTTTAATTTTGATGAGCTGTTCCTTATATTTGTTGCTGATTTTGGCGCTTTTTCTTTTATACTATTTCACTATACTATATTTTCTTAAAAAAATAAATAACTCTCTTATGTAAGTCTTGGCTGGATCAATAAAATTATTGTTTCTTTAATTTACCATCAGTAATCAGAATGCATTGACTGTCACAGACCAACCAGTAGGTGTCGCTGTTGCTTTCATTGTCAGTTCTGTTGTACTGCTTTTATGGCTTCAGGCAATGCACCCTTTTCATGTACATATGAAATTCAAAAGAAAACAATGGCCTTCTATAACTTTGAACACATTTAATAAACTAAAACAACGTTCATAACACCTAAATAATTCCCACTACTAATCAAAGATGACTAGACGTTTGCTTTATGAGTGGTTTTCTGTTAGTGGCAAGCACCTGCTAAGTGCTGGATATTATTTAAAAATGGCATGCAAATTGGCCTTTGTTAGCCGCTGATGAGGAAACATTTGAATAACAATATCCTGAGTGCGGTGACGTCTGCTCTTCAGGTGTTTCTGAACATGGCAGGGCTTTATGAGAAAGTATAATTAGAGTTCTTGGCATGGACACAATGTGGTCTGTAAAACACTACAGAAACACCAACCGTCTGCTGTCGCTGCTGCAGAATAAACTGTTCTCAAAGTGTTTGTTTGTCAATTAGAAATGACCTGTGCCAAGTCTTGCTGCATTGAATTCATATAACATGAAATGATATATAAATCATATATGTTGGATAATATACAGTATATACTGGATACAATATTAAAACCACATTTTATAAAAATGGAAATTATACTATTCACTCTTTATTTATGAGAAAAATCACTTAATTAAACGGGTGAATTTAATTAATTTGACTGTGTTGGTTTTAGCATATGTTGCTTTTATAATGCATAATCCAGGTGTTTCATCATTTGTCCCTTTTTCTAATTGAAATACTTCTAACAAAAGTCTTTATTTTATTTATTTATTTATTTTAAAATATTGTTAGAATTGGTGATCAGTTTAAAGGGTTTCTTAAGTCCTTTCTTTTTTTCCGTTTAGAAATTCTTCACAAAGTGATGGCAGGATCAGGTATTATCAATGGATTTGGATCAATTCTGTGAATTCTGTTTGACAAAATTACTGAAATTACTAGAATATGAAAATGTCAACAGATGACAAATATTAAAATTCAATTCATACACATATACTGTAAGTCAGCTCTCACCAAGCAATGGATAACTTGAGCTCTTTATTTCCATCCTGTCAGGCATCTGTTTTCTTTCCATTGTGTAAATCAGGTTTTCTAAACTTCATCAGTTCACTGACCCCCTGCTGTAAATAGTGAAGTTGTAATTAATACAATTTAAATCCCTGGGCTTGTCTATGTTTTTATAGTATTAACTGGTGGAATTACAAGTATATTCATTATTTAAGTTAAAGGGATAGTTCACCCAAAAATATAAATTCTGTAACTTACTCACTCTTAAGTTATTCCAAACCTGCAATAATTTCTTTCTTCTGTTCTTTCTTTGCAAAAGAAGATATTTTAAAATATGTTTGTAACCAAACAGTTGCTGGTCTCCATTGACTTCGATAGTATGTATTTCCTCCTAAAATGGAAGTCTACTATGGAAGTCATACAGGTTTGGAACAGTTTGAGGGTGATCAAATGATAACAGAATTTTCATTTTTGGGTTAACCATCCCTTTAAAACAACTGAACTGTCCTACCTATTCACAGCCCATTTCTGGGTGAATGCCTCCTCCCTATTGCCTGCCCAGCCCAGCCCAGCCCAATTCTCCCATGGTCCCACTCTGCTCTCTGCTCAAAAGCCTAATTAGTGGCTGAATATGCAAATAAGCACAGCTGCCAAAGTGTGGCACTTTTTTTCCTGAAATGCATCAGGAGTTCAAATGGTGCTTAGGTTCAGTGGTGAAACAGCATAAAATCATCTTGTTCATTAATTGTGAAAATCAGTTGTTGAGAAAACTAAAAATTGTACGTAAATTGATGTATTCAAATTTTGGGTATACTATATATACAGTGGCAAGAAAAATTATGTGAACCCCTTGCAGAATTTGTGAAAATGTGAATAATTTTAACAAAATAAGAGAGATGGTACAAAATGCATGGTATTTTTTATTTAGTGCTCTGCTGAATAAGATATTTTACATAAAAATGTTTACATATATAGTCCACAAAACAAAAAAAATAACATTAAAATGACCCCGTCCAATGTTTATGAACCATTGATTCTTAACACTGTGTGTCGTTCCCTGGATGATCCACAGCTGTTTTTTTTTTTGTTTGTTTTTTTTGATGGCTGTTCATGAGTCCCTTGTTTATCCTGAGCAGTTAAACTGACCGATGTTCTTCAGAAAAATCCTCCAGTTCCTGAAAATTCTTCAGTTTTCCTGCATTTTTGCATATTCTAACCCTTTCAAGCAGTGACTGTATGATTTTGAGATAAATTTTTTTCATACTGAGGACAACTGAGGGACTCAAACACAACTATTAAAAAAGGTTTTAACATTCACTGATGCTCCAGAAGGGAACACAATGCATTAAGAGCTGGGAGGTGAAAACTTGAATTTGAAGATCAAGGTAAATTGTACTTAATTTGTCTTCCAGGAAACATGTAAGTATCTTCTATTGCTTCTGAAGGGCAGTACTAAATGGGAAAAAATGATATTTAAACAAAATAAAAAACATTTGGACATCTTCATCCTGTTCAAATGTTTTCACCCCCTGCTCTTAATGCATCGTGTTTCCTTCTGGAGCATCAGTGAATGTTAAAACCTTTTTTAATAGTTGTGTATGAGTCTCTCAATTGTCCTCAGTGTGAAAAGATGGATGCACCAACAGTTGACACACAAACCTCAAGAATGGTGACAATCAATAAATATAAAAAGATGAGCTCATCACAACATAAAATAACTAAAATAATGACAAAACAACAACAGAAGTTAACAGTCAGCAAACAGTGAAACAGTAATCATTTAAAAGTAAGTGCATCATTTATTCATGCTGCAATGCATGCTGGGAACTCACAAACTAACTTAAAGTCGAAATGAAATGGAAGTTGTGACAGTCTTTTCTTCCTTATAATGTCGTCTGAGTGAAACGGCTTCTCGTACAAGAAAAAATGTAGGGATAGACTTGATTTTGTCCATTGGGAATTGATTGGATGGTTGTGGTTTGCTATTGGTTGATCTCATATGAAAGATTTCCCCGCCCTCATAACACATTACCAGAGAAGGGAAGAGATGTTTTTGCAAGAGGAAGTTATTTTGATTAAAGATTACAAGGGCACATGAACTAAAAACAAAAATAAAAAAAAATGAGAATGAATATGTCATTTATAATAAATTCTGCAATATTGAATAAAATAAAATAATTGTCAATTTTGATTTCATGTAGACTCTTAACATTTCAGCAATAATGTTACATTTGAAATTCTTTGTACTGACAAGTGTGTTTGACTAGTTGGGACAACATTTGATGGGAATTCTGTTGGTCTAACACAGAGTTTTACGTAATTCACATTTCTTTGTGACTAAAAAGGTCCCATAAAATGTCATTGCTTTTTTCAGTTGGTTTGGTTCGTTGTACTAAAAAATATCGTAACATATTGACGTCTGAATCGTTGTAAACTCATTCTTGAAACTCTTCCTGGCCAATTGTCGATTATGCTTGATTAAATGATGGAGTGAACATTAAGAATCAATACCACGGACAGCTCAGTGAATCAGACTACACAGTCAATTAACCAGCTGCGAACATCAGCGCCAGGGAGCTGATCTCAGATCAGCTCATCCACGCGTTCAGCTGAGGTGGGCCGCGGAGGGGAGAAAGACCGAAGCCTCTTGTCGCCTTTTTCAAATTTCTCTGGCTGGATAATAAAGGTTAATAACAGTCCTTTCAGTGTCATATTTGACATGACCAGTCATTGCAGTAATTACAATCATTACAGCCAAAGGATGTCGTCTTATCCCTCTTAAACATAGAGCGCTCCAGAAAATCAATTATTCAATCAAAGGACACCCCTCCTTCATTCTATTCAGTAGTGGCTGAAAGGAGTTGGTTCACTTGATTTCAGGTCCAGAGAGAATAAGTCTGACTGCAGAGACCTTTAATTTCAGACGTTCAATGGAATGTTAACTTTCTTCACACAATCATTGAACAGGAAGTTCTGTGGGATTCAGCGGGTTCCTTTTTTGTTTTAAATGTGAGTTAGAGTGGTAGAGGGATGTCAGACAAGTTACACTTTCTTGCACACATTCTCTTCCTCTCTGTCCTCTAAAGCATGCTGGGCTTGTCAGGATGTAATTTAAGTGCATAGGCACAAAGACCAAATGCCAAACAGACAATGACGATGTGTTCAGCTTTAAATGTAGCCACTCTCGGTTCGTTTGGGGTGTGTAATTAGGATCAGTGTTACAGAAAGAGTCAAAAAATCACAATGTGCTTTAGACACAAGAAGAACGATCAGGGCAAATGAAAGGGCCGCAAGGCTAGTGCCACAGATAATAACGTCACGCATAGTTTAAAGGGGTTGTGTTAAAAGCTGGCCCACAAAAGATTTGAGACTCTAGACCCAAGTCCTGTGGATTTGAATATAGTTACACAAGAGGATGTCAAGGAAATAGCATATCTTCATGATCTCACAGCCCTTGCTTAGGTTCTAGACATTAAGAAGCATAATGCACTTTATCATCTAACATGAAGATGTTCAATTATACTCATGGAAGGAAGCATGGAAGAAGGAGTGCAATTGTAGAAAAGGGCAACTGCAACAGTTTCTTTAATCACAAATAAGTTAAGAGTGATGACAAGTATTCAGCACATGCAAAGTTTTCTTCCTTACTGTGAAAAAGAAGTGTGATTATTTCACTTCGTGATACATTTTCACCAAAATTGGCTGTTTGGTGTATGTAATTCTTCTTCTGTGTACAGCTTTAATGCGTTTGATTCCAAGCTAATATCTGTTATCTGTAGGTTACAAACACAACATTTTATCATGACTGAGGTCAAGGAGTAATTACATGTTGTGAATTATGAATGAAAGAATAATTGACTGAACTGAGAAAACAAATCTTTCAAATGTGTAATTAACTTTATTTAATAAAAATTTCTAGCTGAAAACTGATCTTGACTATATATTAGTAAAATTGAATGACTACAATTGGACCGACTTGTAGTCAATTCAATATTAAGATGTTATCTTCATCATTGTAGTTCTGTTAATGATTGTTTTGGCACATAAAATGCTTCTTACAGTATATTAAATCATGTAAGGTATATTTGTAGTTATCTGTGAGTTATAAAGGCAGTATGTAAAAGTGGTCTCCCCCATGGTCTCCCCTATATTTCATTTACCTCATTGAAGTAAACAGAAATAAGAAGACATTTCTATATATAAAATCATAAAGATCTTAAATGCACATCATCCTGCTCCTGCTGCAACTGCTGGGCGTCTCTCTGTTCCTGTCCGCTCAGAGCTTTCTTCCGTTTAATTAGATTTGTAAAAACAATTTTTGGAGAGCTTTATTCTGTAAAAGCTCTCAGGGGTTAAAATCAGCTGAGCACTTCTTTTCAGATTCTTTTCAGCGGTGGAGCATAAATTATTTAAAATTGTGCGACCTTTTATCTCACCCCCTTTGAAGGCAGCAAATTAAAAATGTAAATGGCCTCCCTAATTAATATGCAAATGCATTCATTCCCAGTTAACAATTAGCAATTAAACCTGCACTGTCTAGAAAGAGCACTGACAAAATTAGCAACTTATTTTTGCATTTGAAAAATAGCGACGGGACACAAATGTTTTGTTGAACAAAGTGACTTTTTGAAATGTTTTGGATCAGCTGGCCTCACAAATGCTCAATTTAAAAAAAAAAAAAAAAAAAAGACAGATCGGATGGTCACATACAACTCATTTGACCTTCTGCTAAGAGGTTTCTCTTGTCCTTTAAGAACAATTGAGTTTTTCACTATAACATTTGCTTAGAGATTTCAATAGCCAATAGAAAATGTCAGAAATCTCAGGGTTGATGATTTGCAAATGCTAAGGTATGCTGCCTCTTACAATTCTGTCTTACTTTAAGATAGAATAATGATGGTCACTATTCAGAAGAGAAGGTTCTTCTTCACTTGACAGTGGGCCCCATATGTACTGATAATGACATGTATAGCTCTTAACATTGAAACATTGAAACGTTAAGTGTTTAAATGTAAAGACTTAAAGTGCAATTATGCCAAGCCCTTTAGAACTTTCCAAATGATTGCTAAAACACTTCAAATACATATACATGTTATGTTTTGTAGTACTCTTCCATTCAAATCTTACATTTTTCACATTTCATTAATATGCTTTGTTAATATTATTTGTATTATAATCCTTGCCCTTACAAGTTCTGAAGTATTAAAATGTTATCATCTGATAATTCATTTGATAATTATTATAAAGAGCTTGTTTGTTAGTGTTTGTTCAGTCTTGAAATAATATTGAAAGAAAACACATTACTATGTTACACATGTAAAGTATTATAATACATATATAACACACATAGTTCTCATTTCCCACAGTAGTTTTTTTGGTAGCTGACAAATAAATTGGACATATATATTTTAGGTTCATAAATCAATTGAGTTTCTCATCTACATGAGACCATAAAACCTGTAGGTAAATACAAAGGACTGGCTGTAAGGATAAATATTGTTTAAAATAGTTTAAGATAAAATATGTCATTATCACTATCCATCTACTCTATCACATAAAACAGGTAAAAAGGGACAATGTACAACCAGTCGGGCATTATTTTATCACTTACACGACCCTGATCACAACTGGCTGGCTGTACATTATTACACTGTCACTTGCCACTAAGTAAATCATTGAACACAAATTTTAATTAATAATTAAAATTATTGAACACAAATTTTGTAACTCAAAACTGCTGTGAAGAAAAACAGTGACTATTAGTTTAAACAAAATGAATACAGTGGATCCAGAAACTTCACTTTTTCCACATAATTTTTTTCTTCAATTCCTACAACCAATACCCCATAATGACAATGTGAAAGAAGTTTGTTTGAAATCTTTGCAAATTTATATAAAAATAAATAAAAAATATCACACGTACATAAGTATTCACAGCCTTTGCTCAATACTTTGTTGAAGTACCTTTGGCACCAATTACAGCCTCAAGACTTTTTAAGTATGATGCTACAAGCTTGGCACAGCTATTTTTGGGCAGTTTCTCACATTCTTCTTTAAAAGCTCCATCAGGTTGGATGGGGGAGCGTCGGTATACAGCCATTTTCAGATCTCTCCAGAGATGTTCAGTCGGGTTCAAGTCTGGGCTCTGGCTAGGCCACTCAAGGACATTCACAGAGTTGTCCCATAGCCACTCCTTTGTTATCTTGGCTGTGTGCTTAGGGTCGTTGTCCTGTTGGAAGATGAACCTTTGCCCCAGTCTGAGGTCCAGGGCGCTCTGGAGCAGGTTTTAATCAAGGATGTCGTTATATTGCTGCATTCATCTTTCCCTCGATCCTGAGTAGTCTCCCAGCTCCTGCTGCTGAAAAACATCCCCACAGCATGATGCTGCCACCACTATGCTTCACTGTAGTATTGATGGTATTGGCCAGGTGATGAACGGTGAGCTTTGATTCAGGCCAAAGAGTTAAAGCTTTGTTTAATCATACCAGAGAATTTTGTTTCTTTGTTTCTAAGAGTACTTCAGGTGCCTTTTGGCAAACTCCAGACGGCTTTTATTGAGGAGTGCCTTCCGTCTGGCCACTCTACCATCCATACCATACTTCCGTCTGGCCATGTAATATTTGATAAAGCAACCAATAATCTGGTAACATTTATGACAACCATTCTGTAGAGGTTTTCTTGCAGGTTAATTAAAAAAGATTGCAAAACGTTCAAAAGAGTTCTTTCTTTTCAAGACACATTCATCGTACTGCTTTAATTTCTATGGATGTTTTTTCTGTAAAAAATATACACTTCAGAAATCAGAATCGAGTAACTCACAATTTTCACCACTGATTATTTTTGCTTGCAATTAAAAAAATAAACCCGATTTAAATATAAATCTAATGTTTTATGAAAGTTATTTGCTATATACATGGACTAAAATTTTAAATCGCCATGTGAGAACACATTACATTAAAATATGCACTTCAATAAGTCGACAGAAAGCAGTTTAATGCGTTTACATGCTGAGAGAAATCGATGAAAGGGACAAAAATCTAGCAGTGACGATTGGTTAATGCCTAATGCACTTTGAAGCCTGGCAAACAATCAAGCTAAATTAAGTGTTTCCAGGAGATGGCACCACGAGCTTGTACAGCGCTAACAGAATACGTACCATTTATGCGTGGATTAAAAAATGTTATATTCTGCAGTAAATTTTTAGTAATTAAGGCAACTTCACAATTTCAGTCAAGTCAAGTCACTTTTATTTATATAACGCTTTTAATTTAATTTAATTTAATTTAAGTCCAATTGTTTCAAAGCAGCTTCACATTGTTAACAGGAAAATAATGCAACAGAATTTGTAATGTTATCCAGCTAATTTCAAGTATCATATAGCGTCAATGCAGGCAGATCGGTAATATAGATGAAATTTAGGTGTCCCCAACTGAGCAAGCCATAAGCCAGAGGCAACGGTGGCAAGGAACCAAAACTCCTTCAGGGTCAGAATGGAGAAAAAAACCTTGGGAGAAACCAGGCTCAGTCGGGGTACCAGTTCTCCTCTGGCCGACGAACAAACAGTGTATGATTATAATTCTGGCAACATTGCAGGTCTTAAGTCATATTAGGTAAATAGATATTCGTAAGATTATTTGAAAGATTGGAGTCGTCATGCCGGAGACGGGTTTAATGAGGATGTTGTGTCGATGCGGCATTTACAGGGGAATTTTATTTGACACGCTCTCTGCAGACATTTCAGGGATGTGTTGGTCATGTCCAGGCACAGGTCCACCATCTGATCTGGATACGGCCCGGATCCGGCTGACTGCAGTAAACCTCGGGATAAACAGAGAGACTAACATTAGCGTAGATGCCATTCTTCTTATGATGTAACGAGTACATCAAGTGTTCCTGGTTCCGGCTGACCTAGTTAATGCAGCCTAACAATCATTTACTGATTTGAATAATAGAAATTGATAATGTTTTATGTGTAAGCCATAGTAAAGAGATGCGTTTTTAGTCTAGATTTAAACTGACAGAGTGTGTCTGCTTCCCGAACAATGCTAGGAAGACTGTTCCAGAGTTTAGGCGCTAAATAGGAAAAGGATCGACCGCCTGCAGTTGATTTTGATATTCTAGGTATTATCAACTGGCCAGAGTTTTGAGACCGCAATAGACGTGATGGAGTATAATGCGTTAAGAGTTCGCTCAAGTACTGGGGAGCTAAACCATTTAGTGTTTTGTAAGTAAAAAGCAAGATTTTAAAATGTATACAATGTTTAATAGGGAGCCAGTGCAGTGTTGACAGAACCGGGCTAATGTGGTTATACTTCCTGGTTCTAGTAAGAACTCGAGCTGCTGCGTTTTGGACCAGCTGGAGTTTGTTTATTAAGCGAGCAGGGCAACCACCCAGTAAAGCATTACAATAATCTAGCCTTGTGGTCATGAACGCATGAATTAACTGTTCAGCATTTTGCATTGAAATCATCAAATTCTTTTTTTTCTGAATTAAGTTGCAGGAAATTACTAGACATCCAATGTTTTATATCAGCTATGCATTCCGTTAATCTTGTGAATTGGTAAGTTTCGTCAGGGCGTGAAGAAATATAGAGCTGAGTATCGTCAGCATAACAATGAAAACTAATGCCATGCTTCCTAATGATATCTCCCAGTGGTAGCATGTACAGGGTGAAGAGCAACGGTCCTAGCACTGAGCCCTGCGGTACTCCATACTGAATCTGTGATCAGTGTGACATCTCTTCATTTACTGCTACAAACTGATAACGGTCAGATAAGTATGATTTAAACCATGCCAATGCAGTTCCACTAATGCCAACATAATTTTCGAGTCTATTCAAAAGAATGTTGTGGTCGATAGTATCGAATACAGCGCTAAGATCGAGTAACACTAATAGAGAGATACAACCACGATCGGGTGATAAGAGTAAATCATTTGTAACTCTGATGAGAGGAGTCTCAGTACTATGATACGGTCTAAATCCTGATTGGAAATCCTCATAGATACCATTTCTTTCTTAAAAGGAACATAATTGTGAAGACACTGCCTTTTCCAGTATTTTTGACAGAAAGGGTAGATTTGAGATCGGCCTGTAATTGACTAATTCTGTAGGATCAAGTTGAGTTTTTTTAATAAGTGGTTTGATAATAGCCAACTTAAAAGTTTTCGGTACGTATCCTAATGACAAAGATGAGTTAATTATATTAAGAAGAGGATCTATGACCTCTTGTAGCATCTCTTTTAATAGCCTAGTCGGTATAGGGTCGAGCATACATGTTGTTGATTTAGATGATTTAACGAGTTTAGCCAATTCTTCCTCTCCTATAGCAGTGAATGAATGTAATTTTTTCTCAGTGACACTACAATGCTCTGTCTGATGTGATACTGTAGTAGACGGCTGCATGGTTATAATTTTCTTCCTAATATTGTCAATCTTACACGTAAAGAAGTTCATAAAGTCATTACTGCTGTGCCGTTTACAACCATCAGAAGTTGAAGCTTTATTTTTGGTTAACTTAGCCACTGTATCAAATAAATACCAAGGGTTGTGTTTGTTTTCTTCTAAGAGAGTCGAGAAATAAGCAGATCTAGCAGTTTTTATGGCCTTTCTGTATGCGATCATGCTCTCTTTCCACGAATTACGAAAAACCTCTAGTTTTGTTTTCTTCCAGCTGCGCTCCATTTTTCTGGCTGCTGTTTTAAGGGCCTGGGTGTGCTCGTTGTACCACAGCGTTGGACTACTTTCTTTAATCCTCTTTAGGCGCCAGGGAGCAACTGTGTCTAAAGTGCTGGAATAAAGAGAGTCAATAGTTTCTGTTGCAAAATCGAGTTGCTCTAGGCTATCTGGGATGCTGAGGAGATGAAACTGATGAGGAAGATTATTTACAAAGCAATCTTTAGTGGCAGCAGTGATAGTTCTGCCATATTTGAAGTGAGGGGATGGCTTTGCAGCCTTAGCTAAATTAAGTATACATGATACTAGGTAATGATCTGAGATGTCGTTGCTCTGCTGCAGAATTTCAACGGTATCAACATTTATTCCATGTGACAATATTAGGTCTAGAGTATGATTAAGGCGATGAGTGGGTCCTGACACGTGTTGCCTTACTCCAATAGAGTTTAGAATGTCTCTAAATGCTAATCCCAATGCGTCTTTTTCATTATCTACATGGATATTAAAATCACCAACAAATAGTACTTTATCTGCAGCCAGTACTAACTCTGATAGAAAGTCAGTAAATTCTTTGATAAAGTCTGTATTGTGCCCTGGTGGCCTGTATACAGTAGCCAACACAAATGTCAAACGGGATTTATCAATTACACTACATAACGTTACATAAAGCACCAAAACTTCAAAAGAATTATATTTGAAACTAGACTTCTGAGTAATACTGAAGATATTATTATAAATGACAGCAACCCCTTCCCCTTTACCTTTCAGACGCGGCTCGTGTTTATAACAATAATCTTGTGGGGTGGACTCATTTAAAGTAATGTAGTCGTCAGGTTTTAGCCAGGTTTCTGTCAAACACAGCACATCTAGATTATTATCTTTAATCACATCATTAACAATAAGCGCTTTTGGGGAAAGGGATCGAATATTCAGCAACCCAAGCTTTATCATTTGATTATCTGTATTATATCTGTTGTTTATTTGTTGGACATCAATTAAGTTTTTACTGTTGAATGGTCTTGATGTTTTTTTGTATTTACTAATTCGGGGAACAGACACAGTCTCTATGTGATAATATCTAGGTGAAAGAGTCTCTATGTGTTGGGATTTATCTGACTTCTGTAACGGGAGACAGCTAGCCAAGTCCCAGGCCGGCACCCTGGTGCATATTGCAGGTCTTAACCTGAAAGTGCCACGGAGTAAACGAGTAACTAAAGGGTGTTGCCCCAATGAAACACCACCCAAAGGAGAGTGGTAAGCTGCTAAGGCCACCATGTACACCTTTAATGTGGAGGGAGCTAACCCGGAAGAGAACCTCTTCTGCAGAAACTCCAGCACCGCGCTCGCAGGGCAGTTAACTGGATCCCACAGGCAATCTATGCACTCTGCACGAGTTTCCTCGTGGAGGGAGCTCTAGAGTGTAGAATGGTCTCAACAACCTCGGTTGAGAGACCAGAACTTATGAGCTGAGCCCCCTCAGAGGCCAAGCCCACAGTTTCCACAGCTCTGGGCGAGGGTCCAGGATGGCACCGCCCGCCTGAAAGAGAAGGTCCCTCCTGAGCGGAATCTCGTCGGAGAGCCGTCGAGGAGAGACATGATGTCCGAGAACCATGCCCGGGCCGGCCAGAACGGGGCTACTAACAGCAGACCTGTCACTCTCTCTTAGAACTCCCGGAAGCAGAGCAATCGGGGGAAATATGTACAGAGGCAGCCTCGGCCACTCCTGTACCATAGCGTCCAGTCTGAGAGCAGCTGGATGCACTAGGGAGAACCACAGATGACAATGTGTGTTTTCTTGTGTAGCGAATAGGTCCACTTGTGCCTTGCCAAACTTCTCCCAGAGGAGCTCCACCACCTCGGTGTGGAGTCTCCACTCCCCGGGCCTCGGCCCCTGCCTCGACAGGATGTCTGCTTCCACATTCAGGCGCCCTGGGATGTAAACTGCCCTGACTGAGTTCAGTTTCCCCTGGGCCCACAGAAGGATCTGACAAACCAGCTTCTATAATGGACGAGACCTCAGACCCCCCTGCATTCCCCAGGTGGAGTGTGCAATTGCGGTGCACTTGTGTCCGCAGAACTGCTCGTGTCTCCCTGTCAAGGCCTGTAAGACAACGGCAGCTAAGGCTTACAGTGCCGCTGGACAGGTTGCCTCTGCCTTGCATGCGATGGCCATCCTGCAAGTACATCAGACCAAATCACTCAAAGAATGGGTTGATGCAGGAACTGCACACGGCAACTGACCTTGCCCTCTGGGTGATGAAAGTCACGGCGTGAGCCCTCTGTCAGACAATATCCACATTAGTGGTCCAGGAGCACCATCTCTGAATAAACCTTGCTGAAATGTGGGATGCAGACAAAGTATGCTTTCTCGACGCCAGCGACACTGTCGAGGACTTTGCCCGGAGTTCTCAGCAGTCTAGAAGCAGGCAAAGGCCGTTAAGCACATCCTGCAAAATCTTTTTTCTGATTCGGTCCAGTACATACCAGTTATATAGATACCGGTGCCATATTGGCACTGGGTTTTGGTACCCAACCCTAGTGATACCTCCTCCACCACCAGGCTACCACGTACTGGCCCCCATTCTGCACATCGCCAAAGGCGTCCACCTGTGGCTTCTATACCTGCTCTGGCGCGGCCTGAAGCAACATCTCAGCCGCAATGTCGAGCAGGAAGCCAACGCAGACCATCCCTCAGGCAGCCGTTAAACCCTCCAAACATCCATCGAAGCGGCCCTGATATGGGTGGCCCAGAGATAAAGGGAGCTTTATTGTGAACGCACCGCTCCTTCCCCCAGAAGAGGGCAGGGTGGAAAATTCTTTGTTTTCCAAATCCACAGAGATGAAGAAAGGGTTTTACAGCCCTTACTTCATTGTACCCAAGAAAGGCAGTGGGTTATGGGCAATCTTGGATCTATGAGTCTCAACCTCCCGTTGTGAACGCAGAAATGCATTCATCCCCAAAATTGGTTCACAGCAATCAACCTGAATCAACTTCTTCCTCAACACACCATTTCTTCAGTTTGCCTTAGAGGGTCAGGCTCCCCTTTGGGCTGTCCCAGTGTCCCCATGTCTTTACCAAAGTCATGGAGGCTGTCCTTGCCCCACTAATGGAAGTGGGAATTAACATTTTAAACTCAACAACTGGCTCATTCTAGCTCACTCTCTAAATCTGCTGTGTGAACACAGGGACCTGGGACCTTGCAGCGCCAATCCCCTCTAAGGGAGGGATATGAGCACTTTCTTTGCTCTCCAGGTGAGTTCCCCACTTAGCGAACCTTGGATTGTTTCCTCTGAGTATCCTTCAGCAGTCAGATGGTGTCCACTCGAATCCACTATGGGACATCGTTCTGGATGTCCTCTGGGTTCCTGCCTGGCTACTTCTGCTCCTGGATCCTCCCTCCCTTACGAAAATGAACCATGGTTTTACTACAATTAAAACCAAAAAAACATAGTTATTGTAGTTAAACCATGGCAACCACAAATTAACCATGGTTTTGCTACTCTAACCATAGTTTAACCATGGTATATGTGGTAAAACTGTAGTTATATAAATGGTAATCAATTAGCCAAAAAACCATGGTTACTACACTTTTATTACAAAAAAAACATGGTTATTTTTCGTAAGGGCTGGCTCCTTCCACCATCATCGCCACCCTGGTTTCTCCCATCACTTCACGCTCCATGTCCTCCTCCAGAGCCCCCTCCATCCCTCCTCAGGTGGACTTTGTTACAGTGCAGGGATGCACCTTCCGGGAGGGGGGTGTAATAACACGTTTAGCCTGGTTTGGTTTTGGTTTCATTTTCTTTGTTCTGTTTTTCCTGCCTGATCTCCTCATTTAGTTTCCTTGTTTGTAAATTAGTCTTACATATCTGTTCTGTTTCAGTCAGTCATTCCCTGTGTATTGAAGCCCTCAGTTTACTGTGTTCCATTGTCCTGTCTTGTCTATGTTAAAAGAGGTTGCATTACGTTATTCTCCAATGATCTCCTGAATTTTAGTTTGTGACTAAAGAAAGACTTTTTGTTCTCTATTTTCTTCGTCATGCGAGTCATACAACCACAAGCCTGACAGATGCAAGATGGCACCAATTGAATTTATATGTAACAAGCGAGTCTGCAGTGTGTTACGAGAGACATAAAAGTACCACAGGTTTCAGTTACTCAGATGAGCAAACAGTTCTGGGTAAATGACTTACAAATTATAGTCGTTTACTAATTCCAAATTACTTACAAAAATTGTAGTTAGTAATTGTAGTTAGTAATGTAACATTTAAAACACATTTAAGGTCATTTAATCTGGTTACTTTTGGATTTCTTTTGATCTAACTTGTTTATCACATTCATTTTAATAAGATGTTCTTGAACCATATTGATATAAAAATACAATTAGAAAGAAATTATACAAGTATAAACAACTGATTGCCCCGAAAAAGTGGGAACTGCTCCATCTTTCAGGAGAAGCTTTTGTGCCAGCATTGTACTTTCTTAGGTTCTGGAAGCCATCCTCCATAAAATGGAGGAACAAATGGAGGAATCAGAAGATCTAAAATCAAACAAACTTTAATCTTCACTTCACAGGAACATGCAGAAAGGGAACACAAACACACACATAGCATAACGGTGAACCGGACGAAGACTGATTGAACAAGAGGAACTTAAATAGCAGAGAGAAACTAGATAATTAACTAAACAGCTGAGCAGAACTTGCTGAGTGCAGTGCACACTGTTCAGGAGGCCAGGGCGGAGCACAGCGTTCAGGAGGCCAGGGCGGCACACAGCGTTCAGGAGGCCACAGAGGCACTGGAAGCTCAGGAGACCACGGAGGCACCGGAAGGTATGGCTTCCGTGGATTGGTAGCCCCTCCCAAAAAAATGTCTTGGGTGGAGCTACTGATACTGGAGAGAGCTCACGGACTGGAATTCTCTCTGGACTCGGGACGGAAGGAGACAGAGTCCTCTCTGGACTTGGGACAGGAGGCAGAGTCTGGGAGGTCCACGAGGTGATGGTAATTTTCCCCCCGATCCAGAACAGAGACTTCAGTGCCTCGTCGTCATAAGGGAGGTTGATGGCAAAATTTTAAAAGAAATCTAAAAGTAACCAGATTATATTACCTTAAATGTATAATGTAATAGATTACATTACTAGCTACAATTTTTGTCATGTCATGTATGCATCATTTGAAAGCCAAAACATTCATGTTCTGAACTTATTTTTGCATTAAATACACCAAAGAGGAAAGGGTTAAATGAAATGCTGAAGGACCGGCCATGTAAACATGAACAAAATAAACGCAGTAGTCATCTTTCATCTCCTATCGTGTAGATCAGATCGGACGAGGCCAAGAAACACCAGCATACATTTCAATGTAAGGGTCCACTCTTATCCAAAACAACGAAAAAATAGGGAAAAAAACACCAAATCCTCCTTTGTTTGCATGAGTGTTTTGAGTTAGAGTAATCAATCATGTCCATTTTCAATTAAATATTGATTCTAATCAGTATTCTGACGATCTCCCCTGCAGTTTAGAGTCTTGCCCTCAAGTTGTGCCCTCTCTTGTGTCTCTGCTTCAATCACAGGCATTCTGATGACTCGATATATCCAGGAAGCGCATTACAGGCTTGGCGAGGTGTCAATCATAGCACCCATGGTTTTCGTTGTGTTATTGTGCAAGTTACCAATTATACTAGAGGTGTGGGCTTGGACTAGTGGAGTGTCCATTGCTGACATCTGTGCGGTGGCCGGCTGGGTATCGCTGTCCACCTTTGCCAGGTTCTACAACCTGGAAGTTCCTGCTCTTCAAGCACGGATATTGCCTGCTTAGTCACCACCACTCTCTGAGGTATTTCCTAATGGCGTCATGCTCCGGTTCCAGACCTGAGCCCGTCTTATCGGATGTATTTTGAGTCCCTGTCTCTCTAGTAGCCTGCCATGGGGCCCTTGGCATCAAGTGCCCCGGACTATGGACTTGCAGGACGGTCTTCCGTTCTGCGCTACTAGCACTGTGTTTTGCAGTGAGTTCCCCATAAACGTCAGAAAACACTGACGCAATGCGAGTGAACCGTATATTGAAAGGGAGTGCTCCAGTTACTAGTGTAACCTCTGTTCCCTGAGATAACGGGAACTAGCATTACATGGCTTGCTGTGCTGCAGTGCCTATGTGCAAGTCGATGTTATCACTCCTCAGTCGAAACATTTTGACTAAAATGGCCTTTCAGTGCGACTTAAATAGACAGTCGGCTCCGCCCATTTTGGCGGGGTGAAAAGCCATTTGTCTGTGCAGGTGCACAAATCTGAACCAATCAGGCTTCAGTATTCAGAGAAAAGTTTTCCCCATAAGTGTCAGAAAACACTGACACAATGCTTGTTTCCGTTATCTCAGGGAACTGAGGTTACGTTAGTAACTGGAGCTCCAGTTACTAATTATCAGTATCCCAATAAATATTTTTTTGTTTTACATTAAGCTTGTTAAGATCACGTGACCAGTCAAATGCTACTTGCTTTATCTCCGTAATCACCCTGTTATTATAAATTTGCACTTGTGGAACATGTTAATCACAGTTTGGCACAAACAGCATTTTTGGCATTGTTAATTGAAAACATATTATGATACTGCCTTAAAACCACTAGGTGTCAGTTAAAATATCAAATTTGTGTTGAAAAGTATAGCTAAGTGTACCTAGTTCGACAACTTGGTAAGTTATATTCTCAGTTCTTCCAAAAAAACATGTTCCTTAATAAGAATGCTTCAATATTTCAAGTGGAATTAAAGGGATAGTTGGGATAGGGACATTATTTATTCTTCTTTCAGACAAATACAATCAGAGTTATATCAAAAAATCCTGGGTTTTCCAAGCTTTATAATGGCAGTGAATGGCAGCCCAAAATTTGAAGCTCAAAAAAGTGCATCCATCCATTATAAAAGTAATCCACGCAGCTCCGGGGGGTTAATAAAGGCCTTCTGAAGCAAATCAATGGGTTTGTGAAAGAAAAATATCCATATTTAAAACTTTATATAGTAAAATATCTAGGGCTGGACCAGAATATTTTTTTCCGGTGGGTTGGTATTTGATTTTCAATTTTGGGATTTGAATGTTCGTTTTTTTATAAAATCTGGCGAAATACAATACTATTTTTTTTTCTTTTTACAATTATCTTATAGCCTAGCTGTTTTTAATAGGATGGACAGTTGACTAGGAACCCAACCTCGTTATACTTAATAAATACTAGTGCAGTGTCCGTTCTCTGAGCATATAAGCCCTGCCCGCGTGAGGTGCACCACTTCTCGAGATTCGTGCCTTTATTAGAGAGAAGAATATGTTCAGCCCACATCATATCTACTTACGGTCTTGTGAAATCCACAGGACCGTTGGGTGTCCCATTGGTCATTTAAGGTTTCAAAAGGGTGCTCATGCGCGCCAGCACACTCTTTGCTGTCAATATGCGCCCTCGATTCACACTGAAGCGAGCTCCACAGCAGACTTGTTCTGGACAGCGGCATTACATTGTGAAAGTGCGGACTTGTTGGAAGACCACAAGTGTTTAGGGTGCCATTTGGGACAGGGCTACTTTAGGATTACTAGAATGCTACAGTAGTACATTTTGTAGTAGATAATGTGTTATCCTAACTCGGCAAATAATGAATAAGAATTAACACAGTATATGAAAAGAATTTCACACACCACACCATCTCATCTGACACTTTAAACAGCATTCAAAGAAAACAGTGGCAGTAAGTCTGATCCGCGCTACAGCAGTTCTGTATTCCAGACACACATCTTTCTCACACATTTTCAATCAGGTTCAAAGGCTCTTGTTCCATGATGAAGGTAAATCGAGTAAAATTGAGTGAGGACATCATTTCGTCTAAGGACCACCTGTGGCTCCAGGTATGAGCTGAGTGTGTTTTATGTCTCAGGGGAGCTGTGGAAGAGAAGAGCCTGTTCTGGTCGTAATTAACACAAGCCTGTTGATTCATGGATAATGAAACAGAATTCATTAACACTCTGTTAATTGCCATCTAGCTCTTACAAAGTTTTCACTCAGTTTCGAGAAAGGAATGAAGAGGTGAGAATGAGCAGCTCGTCCTTTTACAGGAAGCTGTGTGACTCTCTAAATTCAGTACTTCAAGTCTCACTTGACAGCAGAGGTTTATGGCCGGTCCCATAACCCTTACTGCTTCAAAGTAAGAGCCCCTTCAAACATCATGCCTAATAGGGCCTTTGAATCTGTCTTTTATAGCCAGTACTCCTAAAAATATTACAGGTAAATGATCTCAAAACCATCAGTCAGTTTGTTTTCTGTCTTTATGTAAAAAGACTACATTTCTAAACTGATTCTTTCTCTATAAAGTCATATAGTGTTTTCCAAAATGGAAATCCATTTAGTTATTGATAAGTTTATGACTGTATATAAAATATAAAATTTTAATGAAATTTTGCCATGTACTGTACACGTACAAAAAAACAACATAGTTTTCCAGTAAAGTTACTAACTATTATTATGTTTCTATAACTAAAGAATCAAAAGGATACACTTTAAGGTGTCCTTGTTGCAGTATACATTTAAGTACTGAGTAATATAAATTTGCTACGTGTACTTACTATAGGGTTAGGATTAGGGTTAGTTGCATGCAATTATGCATAATTTACAGTTATTACTAGAGTAACTACTTGTATTGTGTAACAAACACTAACATAGTTGTGTTACCAAACAAATAATGAAATAACACTAGATTGTGACTAGTGTGTCACAATCTGGTTCAGATGAAAAAGGTTCAAACTGGTTTCTGCTAACAAAAGGTTCTTTAATAAAACAAATGCAGATAATCCGAAGGCAGCGTTGAGAGACCCACCGAAATCGATGAACACTGAGTCCGAGGCAGAGTCCCAACGACGAGTGGCCGAGGTGGAGCCTGGGGACCAGTGGACAGAGGCGACTCAGCTGTGAGCGAGTACCCCAGTGAAGGCTGAGGGAGGGAGGAGCTCTGAAGCACAGCAGACAGCCCGGAAGTTTGTGGCGATGGTGTGGCGACAACTGACCAAGGGGCAAAGGAGCCAGGGCCAAGCCAACTGGTCGATAGTCCGAGGTGGGGCTGAGAGCTTGGAGGGATGAGGCGAAGCCAGGGAATCCCTATGTCACGGTGGAGCTGGTGACTGAGAGTCCCAAGGCAGATCCAGGTTGCATGGCAGAGCCAAAGGGCTGAATGAATCCAGCGGAGGCAGGGCAGAGGGAATGGCTGGCTTCGGTGGAGTGAACAGGAGAGGAAGGTTGGGTGCAGAGACAGACTTGGTGATAGACAGGGATGGTGGTGACAATGACAAATCTTTGCTGGACGGAACTTGCAGCGATGACAGAGACAAATCTTTGCTGGATGGGACCAGTGGTGAAGAAAAGATGCTTGTGTAGGAGGAGACCAGTGACAGAGAAGGTTCGTGGGTGGGCAGGGTGGGAAGCGCTATCTCTGTATCCAGTCTATAAGCCATTCTTCCTCTTCCAGCACGGATGTACTGGCCAGCTCACACACTTGGTCAGACGGAACCTCAGGCTTCTAGTCTGGGACAGACGAGGCTGCTGGCTCTTTTTTGTGGTTGAGTTAACTTTATTGTCCTTAAAGGCAATTCTTTGTGTAGACAGCAGTATACATACACGTACAGCAACACAATACACATTAAATAACACACATTTATAATAGATCATATTATAAGTTTGAAGTTTCCTCAGAAAAGAGCTTTTCATCTAATAATATCAGTGTTTGCCTCGAATTTTAGTTTGTCATCAAGTACAGTCCCTAAATACTATTTATACTGTTTGACCACATTCTACCTGATGTCCCTTTATGACAGCAGGCAACACAGGTACAGAGTTCTTCTCACGGAAATCAATGGACATCTCTTTTGTTTTAGAAGCATTAATGTTTAAAACAGAATCCTCACACCATTGAATAAAATGATCAACCACTGATTCCCATCTGACTCAGTGAGAAGAGACACAATCACAGAGCCTTCTGCAAATTTAACAATGTGTCTCCCTTCAAAAACGCTCTGACAGACATCAGTATATAAAGAAAACAAAAGAGGGGACAAAATACAACCTTGGGGTGTACCAGTGGACGATAACAATACATTAGACAACACACCATTGACACGCACTCTTTGGAATCTGTAAAAAAAAAAAAAAAAAAAAAAATCCACCAGCCAACACACAATGGTTAAGTTTAAATGGAAATTTTCAGTAAGTTTCTTAGCCAAAATATGGGGCTGAACACAATTAAAAGCAGAGTAAAAATCAACAAAAAGCAAAGTACATGATTTTTTTTTTTGTGCCTTCCAAATGTTTTAAAATCATATTTAGTATGGTAAGTGGCATCTTCCACTCCTCTACCTGATCTATAGGCAAACTGGACTCTTCTTAACCTTAACCTGGCCAAAACAACTATGTACATCAGCTTCACTAATTTGAAATTCAAATTAGGGTCACTGAATTCCCACAATAATCATACAATTCAGAAGTAAAATCACGAGTATCAAAATGTGTATAAAATGAGTTAAAATTCTTTAGTTTCCCTCCTAAAGTAATACTTTTTGTCTTCTGTTTAGTTCCAATTATAGACTTCACTCCATCCCAGGCTACATGAGATTTCCCATTAATAAACATATTTTCTATCTTTTCCTTGTAACACAATTTTTCTAAGTTCACTGCATTTCTTACTAGTCTGTAGGCTTCTCTGTATCGAATACTGTCACCTTGTTTAAAATAACTATTCCTTATCATAACCACATTCTTAACATGTTTAGTGATCCCAGGCTTGTTATTTAAAAATACTATACACGTTTTCTTTTGAATTACCAAGTCTTCACAAAATACAATATAATTAGTCAGAGTCTCTGTAAGATCGTCTATATCAGTACATGCTTATGTAAACAAATCCCAATCTGTCCATTCAAAGCACCCCCTCAGCTCTTAAATTGAGTCATCAGACCACATGGGAAATAATCTTTTCTCCGTTTTTTCCCTTTTCAGGACAGGTTTATAAACAGGGGCCAGATAGACAACATGATGGTCAGACAGGCCCAAAGGGGCTCTCAGTGACGACTTATATGCCCCTTTAATAGACCCATAACAAAGATCCAGACACTTCCCACATCTAGTAGGACAATCCACATATTGATTAAAATGGCTAAATGATTTCTCCATTTTACAATGGTTAAAATCTCCCATCACAATGTTAGGTGTGTCAGGAGAGATGCTTTGCAACCAATGCACCGTTTTACATAAAATATCAGATGCATTTTTCACATTAGCCCTTGGATGAATGTATGCATCTGAGATAAATATTTGTGGAAACTCCCGGGGTAAGTAAAATGGGCGAAGTGATACCGACAAGAGGTTCAATATTGGGACAGAACCCAGATTCCCTCAGAATCACAGAGTGGTTGGTTGACGTAGATACATACACCTCCACCCAGAGATTTTCCAGTCACAGTGGCATCCCTGTCCAACCGCAGTGGGACACCAAAGCCATCTATTTTCAAATCAGAATCTAAATCATGTTCTTTAAGCCAAGTCTCAGTCAATGAAATAACACAGGCATTCCAATAATCCGAGAGAAACCAAACGTTTGCTTGTAATTTGTCCAATTTGTTTCGTAGAGACTGGGCACTAGCTAGAATTATAGAAGGGAGTGGGATGCAATTCAGTCACTGTTTACACAGTCTCTGACGCAGTCCCCCCCTTTTCCCCATTTCCTCACCTTCTGACTAGCATTCTTTTCTGTGCCCGCACGAGCTCTCCTTTCCCATGCTGTCCTCTCACAGAATATCCAAGGAATAGCCAAACAATCAAATAGTCCATAAATGTGCGATATATCATCATGATGGTTCAATGTAGACAATGAGTGAAGAGAACTTCAGAGTAGGAAACTTTTAGGAACTTTGAATACAAACTCAAAAACAAACAAACAATGGACAGTGTTGCTACCGACACCGACATTATTGCTTCTACTGGTCGCCACAGTGCAGCGCCCCCTGGCTCTGGCTGCGTAGCGAGCTTAGACTCAGACATGATGTCTGTGGCAGGTAATGGCTGGGTGTCTCGGCCTGCGGTGGGCTCTGGCTCCTTCTCCGCAGTGGGCGTGGTCGCTGGGTCTGGCTCTGGGGTGGTGACGGATGGTGAGTGGGACTGGACACTGGCGGCGGGATTCTCTTCTACCTCGCCCATGGTAAAAGAGGATCTGCTGACCTTGATGTACTCGGCCAGCTTCCAACAGGAGTTTTACCCATGGCATCACCAGCCATATCTTGTCTTCCAGTCCGACCCAAAACCCCTCCATGACAACAGATTAATGGCGGGAAACTACAACAAAGGAAACATGTGACACAGATGACCGGCGAATGCAAACTAAAAGTCCAAAACTAAACTCAACAATCTGTTTGTTTTAAATAATTTTACATAAGGTTAGATATTTTTACAGGAAAACAAGACTGGTTGAGTATTTGATCCCCCGGTTTCACAGACAAGGCTTAAGTCTAGTCCCAGACTAAAATGGTTGATTGAGCTGTTCTAACTAAAAGCAATTTACAATTTAGCAATTTACCTTAGCAAATAGGTGTTGGATTTGTAAGAATTTGTACAATCTCATTAATACGTTTTTGTATGGCCTGCTTATAACTAGCGATGCACCGAATCCAGGATTCGGATTCGGCTGAATACAGGGCTTTTTGACGGGGTTCAGTTTCTGCCGAACCGAACCCTAGGCTCGCACTACGTCGATGTAATGACACCGACATTGATTACGGGACCGTTCGAATGCAGTAGGCTGTGAGAAAGTGAAAATGGAACTTGTGAGCATGCAGAAAAAGTGTTGTTTGGCAGTACTTTCAGTCAAAAGAAGGCAATTCAAGTCGAGCTACATGTTCAATTTGCAATGCCGATTTGTCTCGTGGTGGCAATGACCATAAACAATACACAACATCGCCGCTGTTAAAACATTTGCATATGAAACATCCGGAAGAATACGAGTTGTGTATGAAGGAATCTAAAGACAGCAGCAAAAATGCAGCAACTTCAGGTAGGCTTAGAGCAATGATATTTGTCAAAATAGTTTTCCCCCTCTTGTCATCCTGGCATAATGTTGCCTATTCTTTTTTTTTTTTTTTTCACAGTTAAAATAAAATAAAATGAAAAATACACTGCTGTGGACATTGTTTACTTCAATAATGTGTTTACTGTGTTAATGGACTGAGGATGGGGGTAGGATTCGGTATTCGGTTTCGGATTTGGCAGAATCTTAACCAGTGTATTCGGTATTTGGCCAAACACCAAAAATCTGGATTCAGTACATCCCTACTTATAACCCACTGAGGGTTAGTTTAAGTGTTGAGGTTGGGGGGCAGATTCATGCTTACCTTTTTAAAATTTCAATTTTAACTCGTTTTCTTGTGGGATAGGGTTGGTTTTATCCGAAATTCACCCAGTAGCGTTTTTAAAAACTATCATCTTACTGACCTATTGTAGCTACTTTTTTCAAAGAGTATAGCCATTTCAAAGTTTAGTAAAGAGGAGAAATATCAAGCAAACCTGTATCAAGAGGAGACAACACCTAAAGTATGTAATTGATTGAACATAAAAAAACAAATTATGTTCTTGTCTTCCCTTTACCCCACCCCCCACTCAGACAGTCAGTAATAAAACATCACTTTTTTACTGCTTGGTTATAAAGTGAAATTCCCATATGACAATGCTATTGGCTTGTACCATACCGTACCATAATCTTATGGACCAACCTGATCTTGTGAGTAAATGTAGCTATTTTAAGATGTGGTGATTTCATATGAATTTGTACACATGTGACTTGTGTGAAAATATATAAGATTTTTAGAAAAAAAGCATGAAGCTCCACCCCTAAACCTAACCATAGGTGGGGTGTAAGCAACATACAAATTTGTGTTGATTGTGTTGTCTGGACCATACAATAATGATAATTCTCAATAGAGCAGTGCGGTATACTGGAGTACAGTACGTATGCATATAAAACAGCCTTTCCTTTTCTCTGGTTTTCCGTGTTGTGAGCACTTCTAAGGTCTGTCAAGCACCACATCAAAACAAACCTGCATCTCATAGTCTCCGGGGAATTCCACGACACCTCTTCCCAATCTAAGGTACGGAGAGACAGAGTTTTTTTCATCTCCTCTAATGTTCACTCTTCCGATCTGATCTGAGACAACGACTCCTGCAACAATGAGTTTGTTAGCTCACGCAGTCAATCAAAACACGAGGAGAGATATCAGTCCTCCCTTTTACCTTTGAAAGGCATCAGTACTGAGATGAAATGCCCTGCTGATGGTGGAATCAAAGCTGCTGGTCCACGCACAGGCAGTAGTCAAGAAGCTAAGATTGTAGTGAGATTCTGGACCACTTTGACCACATTGACCTTGGTAAGGAGTGACAACTAAGACAGCTTGATAACTTCATGTTGTACCCTCAGAGATGAGTTGATTGTAACCTTATGAAACGTAATAATAGGAAATTCAAGGCCATTCACATTCACCTATGAATTTCCACAATTAAGCCTTTGTTTACACCAAAAAGTCGTATTAGAAGCAACGAATTTGCCACAATTATTCATAATTCCAACAATTCGAGAGAGTAGCTTCCTCATTTGCCTGCCTAATTCTGCCTTTTAATTTCTTGCATACATTTGCACATTAATTTTGCCCATTGTCTGCTGTGAGAGCTTGTTTATTTTAAAAAGAGATTTCCTGTGTGATGTTTTTCACAGGAGTGGAGCGCGGTTGGGTGGCGTTCCAACTGCGCGTGCTGATCATTTGTTTTGTCCTCATTTACAACCTACTGCTTTAACACATTCACAACCACATCATAGAGAGAGAGAGAGAGAGAGAGAGAGAGAAAGAGAAATCTACTTTGAGGCAAAGGATAACTTCAGTGATCACTTAAGTTCAGGTAGTTAGTGAGTAATTTTGTCAGTTAAACAGTCAATCAAATTGGTAAGATATTTGGCTCATTAAAGGAGATGTTTTTTATGTAAAAATAGTTTTTGCCCATTCCAGTTAAAAATCCAGAATAAGTAGCCACCTGTAGGTTGATTATCTGCAAACTGTGGCTGTGTGCTGTTTATTTGACCATCCCACACTCGTAAAAATACGGTTTCACAGCACAGAACATCGGCATTACCTAGCTCAGGTGTGTTTAATTGAGGTTGAAGCTAAACTTTGTAGGACCCCTGTCCAATCCTGCTCCTGGAGGTCACTGTCCTGCAAAGTTTAGCTCCAACCCCAATTAAATACACCTGAACCAGCTAATCAAGGTCTTACTAGACACATTAGAAACCTCTAGGCATGTGTATTGAGGCAAGCTGTAGCTAGGAGCAGGTTTGGACACCTCTGCCAAGAACCATTCTTAGTGTGATGAACATTAAAATTTTTTAAAGAACCTTTTCCACTATAAATAACCATTTTGTTCCATGCATGGGTGTTAAAGATTCTTGTTTTTTAAGGGTGTGTTCACACTTGTAGTTCGGTTTGCATGGTTCCTTTGGTCTGATCCAAAAAACAAACAAAACAAAGACATTTAGTCCTGGTCTGTTTAGCATTCACATTGGCATTTTAACACCAAACCTAAAAGCACAGGGATATGTTTACAACCTGATTGGTCAGCTTTTATTACGTATATTTTGAGACTGAACTTACTGACCATACAAAACAATGGTGTTTGCTGAGCTTAATGTGCTCATTGTATGTGCGTAGCCTACATATGATGGTATTTTGACCAGCTGAGAACTCGTAAAGAGCTTATAAAATGTGTAAAGGAGTCAAAACAGCGCCAGGAATCACTCTGTCACACACACACACACACACACACACACACACACACACACACACACACACACACACACACACACACACACACACACACACACACGAAGATATGCTGCCAAGAGATGCGGTTTTGATGCCTGTACTGAATTGTAATGTGCAACATCATGACTATGATGAGTAAAAACAGGTATGCTTGAGCATTCTGTTCTTTTTAGGGTCGCATCTTGTGACATCATGTCCCGTTTTTGGTTCATTTACATGTTTTTGGTCCGTGCTGCATTCATATTTCATTCGAACCCCACCAGGGTTTGTTTAGAAGTGGACTAAGACCCATCTTTTCAGCGGTCTCAGTATGCTTGTTTGGTGCGCACCAGGGTTCAGATGGCAGCGTTCACACCTATTCAAATGAGCAATCACACCAGAGTTCGTTTTAATCAAACCAAACATGCCAAGTGTGAACACACCCTAAGAGTGCAGTAGGTCAGGGTTTGTCTGGTTAACCCCTTCTGGTAGATTCTGTAACTACACCACCATTCCATGACCACAACAAGAAACATTTATTTTTCCAAGCAACATCTAATGCATTTCATTATACACTGCTCAAAAAAAATTACAAACACTTTGAAAACACATCAGATCTGAATGGGGAAAAATATCATGCTGGATATCTATACTAATATCGACTGGGTAATGTGTTATGAACGAAAGGATGCCACATTGTTTGATGGAAATGAAAATTATCATCCTACAGAGGACTGAATTCAAAGACATCCCAAAAATCAAAGTGAAAAAATGATGCAGCAGGCTACACCAGTATAGGGTCTGACAATGGATCCTAGGATTTCATCCCAATACCTAATGCCATTGTCTAGCCTGTAGAGGTCTGTGGGTCCCTCCATGGATATGCCTCCCCAGACCATCACTGACCCAGCACCAAACCGGTCATGCTGAATGATATTACAGGTAGCATATGGCTTCTCCATGGCTTCTCCAGACCCTTTCACATCTGTCACATGTGCTCAGGGTGAACCCGCTCTTATCTGTGAAAAGCACAGGCCACCAGTGGTGGACCTGCCAATTCTGGTGTTCAATGGCAAAAAAACTGTCCACGGTGCTGGGCAGTGAGCACAGGGCTCACTAGAGGACGTCGGGCCCTCAGGCCACCCTCATTAAGTCTGTTTCTGATTGTTTGGTCAGATAAATTCACACCAGTGGCCTGCTGGAGGTCATTTTGTAGTGCTCTGGGAGTGCTCACCCTGTTCCTCTTTGTACAAAGGAGCAGCTACGGTCCTGCTGATGGGTTAAGGACCTTCTACGGCCCTGTCCAGCTCTCCTAGAGTAACTGCCTGTCTCCTGGAATCTTCTCCATGCTCTTGAGACTGTGCTGGTAGACACAGCAAACCTTTTGGCAATGCCACATATTGATGTGCCATCCTGGAGGAGCTGGACTACCTGTGCAACATCTGTAGGGTCCAGGTATTGCCTCCGCTACCAGTAGTGACACTGACCCTAGCCAAATGCAAAACTAGTGAAAAACAGTCAGAAAAGATGAGTAGGGAAAAAAATGTCAGTGGCCTCCGCCTGTAAAACCATTCCTGTTTTGGGGGTTGTCTCACTGTTGCCCATCTAGTGCACCTGTTGTAAATTTCATTAACATTTCAGCAGCTGAAACTGATTAACAACCCCCTCTGCTACTTAACTGACCAGATCAATACCCCTGGAGTTTAACTGACTTGATGCTATTCTCTGATTAAAAAGTATTCCTTTAATTTTTTTGAGCTGTGTATTTTAATGCACATTTTACTGGTGGCTGTCAATTTTTGATAACAATTGTTTTCTTATTTGCCTGAACTCCTTTCTTACCGTCCTGTCCGAGCAGAAAACTAAAATCATACATCTAAAATCATACCGCCGGTGACTGTGGCTGGGATGTGTGTTCACTCTCTATCAGATTTGCATAAATAACCTCCCAGCATGCCTGCACCACTGCCCAGGTGCAAGGACATTTGCATATAGAACTGCGATAGGGCTCCCTAGAGTCCCCTTAGCAGCCGCTGAGCGAATAGGGGGTCTGTGGTGGCACAAATGAATTTGAAATTAAAATCCCACATGTGTGTCCTCTGTAAAGTCATAGATGTGTTGACCATGGAGACCTACACAAGGAAACCTCTGTCTAATGAGGAAGTGATTGATTCCTACAAAGATTAGTTAATTGATAAATTCATTTATTTTGGACAGATATTTTTTACTGCAGACAGATATCTTAATAACTAAAAAGACACTTTAAATCAAACAGATAATGACTCACACAAACACTTAATTCAACCTAAACCCAATTAAGACATGTCCACTTCTATTAATATTTTCTTTCAAGCTTACATTAATCTAATTACTGCACATAATCAGACTATTCATATTATGTAAGGATATCTAATTTAAATTATATCCCAATACAATTTTCTCTAGCTCAGAATTCAAAACATTTAGGTTATACCAAATTTAGATTTTAAAGCAACTCATTCTATACTCAACTCAGACTACAGTATAAACAGTTTATTTTACCCAACTCAGATTATAATAATTCTATTCTACAAACCACCCAGATTATAATCAACTCTTTATATATATACTTATATACTCAGATTATATCCGTAGACAGCTCAGTCTGTAATCAGCATATTTTTAACCAGTTAATTCTAACCAACCCATATTATAACCAGTTTATTCTATATCTAACCAAGATCATAAACAGATAATTCCACACACAACTCATTTTATAACCAGTTCATTCTATAACTAATTCATTATATAACCAAATCAGATATTAACCAGCTAATACCAAACTCATATTTTAACCATCCAATTATTTTCCCAAATCATATTATAACAGTCCTTTTTGCACCCAGCTCATATTATAATCAACCCATATATTACCATTTTATAACCAAGATTATAACCAGATAATTCTATATTCAACTCATGTTACAACCAGTCCATTCATTAACCAATCCAGATTATAACCAGTACATTCTAAAACCTGCTCAATTAATAACCAACCCATTTTATAACCAGCTCATTCTATTTCCACCCCAGATTATAACCCAATAATTCTAAACTCATATAATTTTATAACCAGCTCATTTTAAAACCAACTCAGATTATAAACAGATAATTACATAACCCAAATACCAGCTAATTTTATACCAAACTCATATTATAACCAGTCAACAATCTTGATTATAACCAGCTCATTCTATATCCAACCCAAATTAAAACCTGATAATTCTATGCTCTGGTCATTTTACCAAACTCGTATTACAACCAACTCAGATTATAACCAACTCATTATATTCATTTTACAACAAGGACATTCTGCATCAAATTCAGATTTAAAGCACCTAATTCTAATTTGCTCATTCTGTAACCAATCCATATTAAGAAGAGCTCACTGAAATATCACTGAAATCAAAGTTCAGTTCAAGGAAATTTACAGAATAGAATCAACAGCACTGACTGTGACATGCATGTCATGAAAGACTCATAATCCTTGATGATAGTGAACGCCTGGCCTCTTAGCCTGCAGCAAATTCATCACAGCCCTGCCCGTCACAGCCATATGACACTCGTTAGAGATGTCAAAAAGACTCAGACGCTTAGTCATTTCACATTTGCAGGCGGTGAGCGCGAGACACGAGTTTAACTAGCTGCCAGGTTGGCAAGCCAAGTCTGTAGAGGATTCCCATTGAAATGTTTACCCTGATTCCCATCTCAGGAAATGGGGGGATCATCTCATAGACGAGCCCATTAACAGTTGTATTGTGCCCAGCCACGTTAGCTTTGGAAAGCACTGAAGAGTGGAGCGTGCCAAAAGAAGCAAATAGAACCATGCCAACTGGAGGCCCAATGGACCTGCACGCGGATAGAAACCGATAAGAGTCATTAAAAGGCAACTGAAGCATCAGAATGCCTGTAAACAGCGTGGAAAAATTCCATCAAACAAATGTTTCTTCAGCTACAGGTCTTTTATGTTCCAAGGGTTTATGGTTTATTAAAGCTAACTTGTTTCTCTTTTTATGAAGGTCACCTTTAAATGCTTTTGACATGTATTTTTGCAACTTTTCCAATGCTTTTAATATTATCTTTTCCCGCGCCAAGACTTGGTCAATTTTAAACTATGAAATCCATCATAGTACATTTTAAAAACTATATTAATCAAAACAAAGAGCCAAATAAACCATTTTGATATTTATAGTGTAAAAAATATTTTAATTTTTACACCCCCCCATAAATTAAGACAGCATTATTTCCAAATGCAAGCAACATTTTAGCGCATAAAAATATTTTTGCAAAAGATAATGTAGGCCTACTTGTTTACCAAGGGGACAACAGTATAGAGCTTACCCAAGTTGAAATATTAAACATGATGTGTGAAGAAAATAATGATGAGTGTCACTTGTATACAGAATATTTTTTATAGTCGTCATTTCCAATCAAGGTGTAATTTTGTCATATTATGCAAAGTATTATTTAATTGTGTTTATTTAGGATGCATAAAATGTTAGATACGAAATTAGCTTTGGCAAGACAAATGAGTCAGTCGTTGATTGAAATTTTTTTTAAATGCCATATTCATCACAGAATGTTATCAAACAAAATACATAATTTGACAGATTTTTTTTCACTTGGATCTTGTTAGTAGGTAAATTAAATTATCTGTTGAGAGTGTGAAAAGTAGGTTTTAAGAGAGTTTGTTAACACTTTATTTCGATGGTCCACTTTAGACTACATGTCAACTACCAGTCATAGAGTATTAGAATGTCAGCTTAATGTCTGCTAACACTTTATGTGCACTTTCTGTTCTCGTTGTTACTGTGTAACAACCTGTTATAAACCTGTTTGCACATTATACTCTTTATACATTTGTTAACCACATATTTATAAGTCTACAGTTTACTCACTGCACAGTCTACTTCAATTATTTTATTCCACTTCTTATTCTTATTTTTACTTTTTTTCTTCTACTTGACTTGATTATTTATAATTCTACAGATATAGATATATATATATATATATATATATATATATATATATATATATATATATATATATATATATATATATATATATATATATATATATAGATAGATAGTACTTTTTTATCCTATTTCTATTATAATTTCCTCCTTGTGTTTTTAACTGTGAATTTGCACTGTCCATGGAGCGGACCTGTTTACATTTCACTGCCGGTTGTATATTCTGTATATAACTGTGTATGTGACAAATAAAACTCTTGAATCTTGAATCTTGAATCTTGAATGTTGATGGTCCTCCAACAGACATTCTACTAAGTAACTTTGCAACTACGCCAACATATTCTACTAACTCAAACACCTAACCATAACCTAACAGTCTAATACTCTGAGAGTTGGTTGACATGTAGTTGCAAAGTTACTTATAGGAAGTAGACCCATAGATGCAAGACTTAATTTATTTAGTTTCTTTAATCTTTATTTTACAAAGTTCACAGGGCCAGTGTTCATACACTCTTAAAAACAAACAAAGGTTCTTTATTGGCATATATAAAGAAGAAACTTTAACATCCATGACGCACACAAAAGTTTCTTTATATTAGAAAAGGTTCTTCAGATTATTAAAATCTTCTTCATACTAAGAAAAGAATAGTTCTTTTAAGAAAAGGTTCTTTGGGGAACCCAAAATGGTTCTTCGACGGCATTGATGCAAACCTCCTTTAGTTTTTAAGAGTATAGGTGAAGAAACACCCAAGTAAATAGACTTTTCCGGCACATGGCATGATTTGGAGTTGAGATTCTGCAGAGAGAGGGGATGGGATTGAGTGGAAAGAGTCTTGATTGCTCCTGAGCTGCGGGCTGAGACAGAGGCATTGATATTAACGACATCGGTCTCTGAGCGCAGGCCTCTGGGCTCATGTTATTTGCCTAATATGTTCTGCTCGAAATCTGCATTGTGTGGAGCCATTGAACTGCATAGAAAAGAGAGATCAATATAATACGTTTGGCATCGAGCCAAAATGATCCCGACAATGCCAGAGACGGGCATTCGGATTCAGCCGTGCATATCGCCACATTTTTGGGGAGGAGGGGGAAGGGAGGAAATAATTCAGCATGCGTTGCCAGAAAGCAGGAGGCGCGCTGCCTGGGCCTGATGGGTTGGGTGCCACATGGGCTGGCAAATTGGCTTGGCGATCAGACATGGAGCTCCATTCAGGAGCAGAGATGAAAGGGAGCAAGCCGCACTAATTTCCCTAACCCGATGAGCTCGCTGGGGTAGAGAGAGTGCTCCAGGCCGGGCCGTGAACGAGAACTCACCTCTCATTACCAACGGGTGGAACTGCTTTTCCTTACCAACATTATGTTTGCAAAGAACAAGATTACTTGCCCATTATGTATACAAAATGTTTTTGTTATTGATGGCTCATTACATGGAATTACATGACATCTTCAGGAAAAGCTGTACAATCCCAGGTATCCACCTACTCAACCACCGCCTTTGCCTCTAGGAGAGCGTTAATACGCTCCTTTCCTCTGATAGTTCAATGCTAATTGAATTTGTTACGCTAAAATAAAAGACATTCAAATTACAGTTTAACAGCTGACCCTACCATTTTTTTTCCCTGAGACTTTCAAATGTTGTCGTGGACTGTGCACAAGCGCAGATTAATCCATCAGCAGGGGCCCTGTCAGAGCGAAACAGTTCGGGAACGCTGTGTGCATTCTCGTCCCAGCACTCACACACCCACCGGGCTCCCCGCAGCCACTCAGAGAGCCCCGCAGGAGAACCAGATTAAAAATGACAATCACCGTGTGTGTCGCCTCCCTTCGCAGGAAATGCAGGTGTCTTTGTTGAAAGATGCTCACGCTACAAAAGCTTCTAATTATCTGCAGTTATTTTGTCAGTTGCTGGCGTGCCACAGCTCTCTTACCCTCCTCTCACAGTCTGCGCCTTCACATATTTTAAGAAATTCTTAACACCGTGGAAGATTGAGGTATTAAATTGTTTTATTAAAGATAGTTCTTTTACATCAATGCATAAATACAACTTATACAGAATGTTATTTTGCATGATCTCAGAGTAGGCTGTTTGATTCCTTTATACCAGAGGACATTATTTAGCATTTAGCTCTCATTGGTTCAGCAAATCACTTATCATTTAAGCAGTATCACACAAGCGAGTGTTGTTGAATTCAGATAGATTTTAACCAGTTAGTGTGTATTATACACTTCTGTTCAAAAATTTGGGGTAAGATTTTTTTATTATTTTTATTTATTTTATTCAGCAAGGGTGACTTAAATTGATCAAGTGACAACAAAGACATTTAAATTGTTAATGTTAATAATGTATAACGGTTTCCACAAAAATTAAGCAGCACAACCGTTTTCAAATTTGAAAATAATAATAGATTAATTTATTAATAGATTAAATAATTTCTGAAGGATCAGGTGACACTGAAGACTGGAGTAATGATGCTGAAAAATTTAGCTTTGATCACAAGAATAAATTACTTGTTAAAACATATTAAAATAGAAAAGAACTATTTTTTAAATGGTAACAATATTTTACAATTTTATTGTATTTTTGATCAAATAAATGCAGCCTTGGTGAGCATAAAAGACTTCTTTCAAAAACATCAAAATTTACCGACCACAAACATTTGAACAAGTGTATTTTTTTCTTCCCAAATGAAAATAATTCCAAAAGAAGGCAACTCATCTAGCTTTGCATACCTCCAAAACAAAGCAAAAACTGAAACCAAAACAAGGCAACTGAAAAGTGGGTCTGGAACATGAGCGGAGTAGAGCAATATCCCATTTCTGCTCAAAGCATTCTGTAATCAACAGCTTTTCCAGATCCATTCGGGGGTTTTCCTTGAGTGATCCTATAGCAAGACAAAAACGATGCTCGTTCTTGCTCCAGGCAAAATCACACAACTACTCCATATCCACTCTATACCTTTCACACACTGTGGTCTTAAACGTCACAAACACAGGCTAGTGATACAAACAACAAAATATTCCTGTGCATTTATAATAAAATACAACTGTCTTGAACATTGCTTGGCCAATTAGATTAGAGAGTTGGAGCTGTTGTCTAAAAATCAATACAATTACACTGTAAAATCCTGTCAGCTGTGGGTGCCATAATAATTCTGTACAAAAAAAGACAGTAAAATGTAAACATATTTACAGAACAACCTGTACATTTTACAGTATAATCTGTAATTTACAAACAAGAAAAGTGCAATTTAAATTCAAAAACACACTGCTGCTAAAATCAGTTTGTTACCTTTAACATTACTGACAATCACCATAATAATGCAGGTGGTATAAGAGCAAGTGACATGAAGAAGTTCATCACAGGTAGTATTTCCATTGTACCAGCTGAATTGTACTACAGAAGGAGTCATTCACACAAACCCAAAACATCATCATAGTAACACACAACACTTAAATAATGCAATAGGCCTAAACATTCATTAAACAACAGAAGATGTAACATAAACCCAAAATGTGCATAACTGACAATAAAAACTATTAAGAAAAAACATTTAAACAAAATACTGTCACACGGGAATTCTGGGAATGTCAGTTTACAGGTTTTCACTGTAAATTATAATTTGATTTGCCCCTTTTACTTTTAAAAACTGTACATTTAACAGTATTTTACTGTAAAAATTGCATGAAATATCTGGTTAGATTTTTAAAAGTTTTTCCCTGTATATGGGAACTTACTGTTAACCTATTAACAGATTTATTTTTCTTTTTCAGTTTCTCTCTTTTTTTACACTTTTTTCTACATAGATCAGTTATGTTGTTCAAGCTGTTTAATAAAGTATAATAAAGCCAAAAAAATTAAAATCTTCTATTCTGTACTGTTCAGATTCTAGACTACTAAACAAATCAGCAGTCTATTTTGATTTAGGACTTATTGTTCTTTACTTTTAAAAATGTATGTGGCTGTCCACCATTAAAGCTGCTGTCCGTAACTTTTTTTTTTTGTGTTCAAAATTTACAAAAATTATATAATGAGAATGTACAACATGAATCCATTTTCTTTTTGTCTTACCCTGAATCATTATGGTACACTTATAATAAGTCTTTATATTGGGACTATTTCAGACCGGTTTGGTAGGAACTGCTGCGGAGGAGCACAGTCAAGTCAAGTCACCTTTATTTATATAGTGCTTTTAACAAGTCCAATTGTTTCAAATCAGCTTCACATTGTTAACAGGAAAATAATGCAACAGAATTTGTACAGCCGTTCTGGTGAAACGGTGATGTTATCCAGCTAATTTCAAGTATCATATAGTGTCTATGTGGGCAGATCGGTAATATAGATGAAATTTGGTGTCCCCAACTGAGCAAGCCAAAAGCCAGAGGCAACGGTGGCAAGGAACCAAAACTCCTTCAGGGCCAGAATGGAGAAAAAAACCTTGGGAGAAACCAGGCTCAGTCGGGGTGCCAGTTCTCCTCTGGCCGACAAAGAAACAGTGTATGATTATAATTCTGGCAACATAGCAGGTCTTAATTCATATTAGGTAAATAGATATTCGTAAGATTATTTGAAAGATTGGAGTCATCATGCCGAAGACGGGTTTAATGAGGATGTTGTGTCGAATGTGGCATTTACGGGGGGAGTTTATTTGACACGCTCTCTGCAGACATTTCAGGGATGCGTTGGTCATGTCCAGGCACAGGTCCACCATCTGATCTGGATACGGCCCGGATCCGGCTCTGTCACGGTTCAGGGGTTCATCGACTCCTCCCCCTTGTTGTGTGGTAGTGTGGGGGCGTGGTCACTGATCACCTTCCTCCCGTTCCAGCTGCACATCATTTCCTCTCCCTATTTATCCACCCTTCACTTCTCTCACGTTTGTCGGTTCGTTGCAGATCGCACTGTCCTTCGGCCGCTACTGGTTTGCCTACCTCTGGATTTGTTTCGAGGTCGATTGTGGATTCTGTCCTGTTCCCTGGCCGCTGTGGTTCCTGCGTCACCGCTGCCTGTGCATGCGCTTCCTGCCCGGCCACTGTTTGGACTTCTAGACTCTGCAGTTCGCTATTCTGGATTGTATATTTCCTGTCACTAATAAACTCACTTTCTCGCACTTGGATCCAGCGTCTTTTCTGGCGAACCCTGACAGGCTCACTGCAGTAAACCTCTGGATAAACAGAGAGACTAACATTAGCGTAGATGCCATTCTTCTTATGATGTAACGAGTACATCAGGTGTTATGGGAAGTGTTCCCGGTTCCGGCTGACCTAGTTAATGCAGCCTAACAATCATTTACTTATTTGAATAATAGAAATTGATAATGTTTTATGTGTAAGCCATAGTAAAGAGATGAGTTTTTAGTCTAGATTTAAACTGACAGAGTGTGTCTGCTTCCCGAACAATGCTAGGAAGACTGTTCCAGAGTTTAGGTGCTAAATAGGAAAAGGATCGACCACCTGCAGTTGATTTTGATATTCTAGGTATTATCAACTGGCCAGAGTTTTGAGACCGCAATAGACGTGATGGAGTATAATGCGTTAAGAGTTCGCTCAACTACTGGGGAGCTAAACCATTTAGTGCTTTGTAAGTAATAAGCAAGATTTTAAAATTTATACGATGTTTAATAGGGAGCCAGTGCAGTGTTGACAGAACTGGGCTAATATGGTCATACTTCCTGGTTCTAATAAGAGCTTGAGCTGCTGCGTTTTGAACCAGCTGGAGTAAAGCATTACAATAATCTAGCCTTGAGGTCATGAACGCATGAATTAACTGTTCAGCATTTTGCATTGAAAGGATGTGCCGTAATTTAGATATATTTTTAAGATGGTAGAATGCAGTTTTACAGATGTTAGAAACGTGGCTTTCAAATGAAAGATTGGTATCAAAGAGCACACCCAGGTTCCTAACTGACGACGAGGACTTGACAGAGCAGCCATCGAGTGTTAGACAGTATTCTAACAGTATAGACACAGTGTTAGACAGAGTCCCTGTGTGACTCGCCATAGACATAAACAGAAAGAAGTAGCTCCGGCTGTAGTGTTCTTCCGCAAGACGCATGCAGTTCTGTTTATTAACCGCTAGAGTGCAAAAAGTTACGGACTGCAGCTTTAAATTTACAATGAATTATAAGCTTCCAGAGTTGGGCGCACCATGGTGGAGAGGAGAACGATTGCTTCTGTGACTGGTATTCTTTGTTAGTTTTTTCTACAACAGCTACATCGACTTGTCTTTAAAGTAGTGCATATTTCAACGTGATGTCATGAGAATACGTGTCTATTTTTACATAAAGTGTGGTTCTACAACACGTACATTTGCTTACATTTTCATACACACTATAACGTACAATACTTTTGTAAAAATAAAAAAAATCACACACTCAAGAAGCGTTACGATGTGTTTTACAGCAGTGGTATAGAAAGCTCATTGTTTCTCGCCTGCTTCGTCACAGATTGCGACATGTAGTGTTCCATTTCGAGGGAACTTGCACTGCGTCTGACGACACTATGGGAACGCCCCCTAGCGTAGCGCATCTGAAGCATGAATGAAATCCATCTCTAATTGTGATTGGTGTTGCGTCATGACGTAGTATGTGACGCCATATGCAGAAGCTACAAAGGGATGCCAGCACAGAATACAGACAGGTTTTACTCTTCAGCGGGGCGCTCTGTGTTGAATTGTTCGTCTATTTGGTGTTGTTTGCCCAAATATCTAACTGTAACGTTGTTTGTATGTTCAGGGAAGAAGGAGGCGGGAACCGGCGAACATTTAAAAGACTTTAATAAATAAGCAAACTGAAAGTAAAGGCGGCAGTCCCTCACGGATGACTGCTGCGCATGTACATAACAAAACGTAAATAAAACACAACATAAAATCCAGGCCTGGTCCTCTCTCGTCCTTCACTGGTGTCGCTCGTCCTTATATGCCTCCAAGCTCCCTCATGAAAGGACTCGAGACCAATCACGCACCGGTCTCGCTCGCTCCTCCCAAGTCTCTCGCTCATCACACGGCTGGCCGTGTTTGATGAGGCCGGCCAGGCTCACGAGCCCCGTGGTTCTGGTCCTGCGTCTGTCGAGGCAGCACAGCAACACACATCATCATCTTACCGGTCCTTGTCTGACGATCCAGACGCTCTCCTGCCCCGTGCGGAAGCCTGCCAAGCGGCTTCTTCCCGCAGGGTGGAGGATCTGATGCTGCAGTTATCTGGCTCTGAGGAGTCAGATGTACTAAGTATTGAGGCGGGAGGAGCCATTGGGGAGGCACCATCTGGTTGTACGTTTCCTCCGTGGGGCTTGGAGGATGAGGCCTGGGGCTTGCACCAGAGTCCCAGCTTGGGATCTGGATGTGGTACTTGAAGGGTTGGTTGAGGCCTCCTTTGAACCACTCGAGTCGACCGAGGCAAAGAACCTGACCCTCAAGGTGGCTTTTCTCCTTGCTATCACTTCTCTGAGAAGAGTGGGGGACCTTCAGGCCTTGGCGATCACGCCAACTTGCCTGGAGTTCACCCCTGGCAGAGTTAAGGCCATCTTGCTTCCGAGACTGGGCTACGTGTAAACAGTCAGTGGTTCTTCAGGCCATCCTCTGCCTCACGTGACGTCAGAAGACTTCACCTGCTCTGCCTGGTCAGAGCGCTAAAAATATAAAAGTCTTCGCTGTGTAGGAAGTCAGACCAGTTGTTGGTGTGCTTTGGCTCACCCAGGAAAGGGCTGTCTGCGTCTAAACAGACGATCAGTAATTGGATTGTCCAGGCAATAGCCATGGCTTATCAGGTGCGGAACTTGCCTTCTCCGATGGCCGTGAGGGCTCATTCCACCAGGGGTGTGGCCTCCTTGGTGGCCCTCCTTTCTGGAGTCTCACTTCAGGAGATTTGCGAGGCTGCCAGGTTCACCAGGTGTACCCGCACACCTTCATTAGATTCTGCAGTCTGCAGCTTCCTGTGATGCCTAGCGCCAGGGTGCTCGCGTCCGAAGTGTGCCCGGGGTTCACAGACAGGCGTGATTGTCGGTGTGGGCTAGTGGGTATTTCGTTCTCATAGTGTCGTCAGATGCAATGCGAGTTCCCTCGAAAGGGATAGTTTCGGGTTATGTATATAACCTTTGTTCCCTGAGAAGGGAACAAGACACTGCGTCTCGTCGCCCCACCTCATCACGCAAAGAGTGCCTGCTTCATTGCAAGAGCTGTCTGTATTCTGTGCCGGCATCCCTTTGTAGCTTCCGCATATGGCGTCACATACTACGTCATGACGCAGTACCAATCACGATTGGAGACGGATTTCATTCATACTTCAGACGCGCTACACTAGGGGGTGTTCCCATAGTGTCGTCAGACGCAGTGTCTCGTTCCCTTCTCAGGGAACAAGGGTTATATACATAACCCGAGACGTTTTAGTCGATGTACATTTGAAATGAGAATTGTGTGCCTTTTCATGTTGATCATCAAATGTAGAACATACTCAGACAGCATGCGATTTCAGATGCATTAATGTGTGGCTTCTCAGGCGTGCTAATTTATCATAGCCATAACCTTTTGGCACTTGTTGTTCCAATGTGGTTCCAAAACCCTAAGAATTTCGTTCATCTTCAGAACACAAATTAAGATCTTTTTTAGTGAAATCTGAGAGCTCTCTGTCCCTCCGTTGACAGCTACGCAACTACCACTTTGATGCTTCAAAAAGTGCATAAAGAGATCGTAAAACTAATCCATATGAATTGAACTAATCTATATGAACAAATTCAAATTTTCTGAAGAGACCTGATCGCTTTATTTGATGAAAGGTTGAATTTAGGCTTTTATTCACGTATAAACATTGATCAGCGAACATAAACAGAAGCTCAACCGAACCTGCTTGACTCATGAGAGCAAACCTTATTGGTTCTTGCGGAAACTCAAACGTGCTGCATGACATGTGAATTAACCTCGTTGGATCTTGCGGAAACTCAAACGTGCTGTGTAACACACAAGAATGAACCTCATTGGTTCTTGTGGAAGCTCAAACGGGCTGCGTAACACGAGAATGGAAGCTCAAACGTGCTGTGTGACACACGAGAATAAACCTAATTGGTTCTTGAGGAAGCTCAAACATGCTGCGCAACACACGAGAATGAACCTCATTGGTTCTTGCAGAAGCTCAAACGTGCTTTGTAACACATAAAAATTAACCTTATTGGTTCTCACGGTAGTGCAAACGTGCTGCATAACACAAGAATGAACCTCATTGGTTCTTGTGGAAGCTCAAATGTGCTGTGTAACACATGAGAATGAACCTCATTGGTTCTTGCAGACGCTCAAACGTGCTGCGTAACACAAGAATGAACCTCACTGGTTCTTGTGGAAGCTCAAACATGCTGCGTAACACAAGAATGAACCTCACTGGTTCTTGTGGATGCTCAAACATGCTGCGTAACACGAGATTAAACCTCATTAGTTCTCAAACGTCAAGCGAACATGCTTGAGCTTCCATTTACCACACCTGATGTGAGTTGATTAATTTATATGTGAATAAAAGCCTAAATTCAATGTTAATCATATAATATGATCGTGTCTCTTCAGAAAATTGCTCAATTCATATGGATTAATTTTGCAACCTCTTTATGAAAATTTTAAAGCATCAAATTGATAATTGATCTTCATGTATGTTCCTTGAAGTTTAGTTGAACATCTAACAAATGAACTTGATATCAATGTATTTAAACATCTTCAAGAAACAAAATATTTGGCTGTTCATGTAAGAAAGCTCTAGTCTATGACTACTAGGCCTGATTTCACAGACAGGGCTTAGATTAAGCCAGGATTAGGCCTTAGTTCAATTATCTTTTATAAACATGCCATAGAAAAACATTACTGGTGTGCATCTTGAAACAAAACAATGGCACTGACATATTTTAAGATATCAGTGCAAGTTACTTTCAGTTAAAATAGCTCAAATATGCATTTTAGACTAGATTTAAGCCTGTGAAACCTGGGCTAGTCTGGAACAAACCAAACACACCGAAATGACTACTAACACGATCCTTCCTCAGCTCGGCCGCCGTAGTGTCCCATCTCCACAATTTTCTCATTGGCTTTCTGTAAACTGCACTCCTGCTTGTCCCAGGGGAAATCAGTTTAACATTACTGTCAGTGTCGTCCTTGGAGGGCCATGGAAGTGGGCCCCTTCGCATATGCAGATGGCTAATGCAGTACCGCTAATTCACTCTCGGTGTCATGTGCAGTCCCCCGGCATGTCATTGGGGGAGTGCATTGGCCTGCAGGAAGTGAGGAACTTGTCACTGGGATGAATAATACAATAGAGGGGCATCTTTACATGGTGTACTACTTCGTTCCCGACGCAGGGTTTCTGCACTCATGGGGAGAGGTAGCTTTTCAAGGCGGACGTAGACGGCGTGCTGTGTGTGGGTCTCTGATCGGAAATGGCACAACTGGAGACAGTCTCTGAAACTTGCAGGAACTCTCCTATCTGCACTGGCAAATGCAGTGGTGATTAAGAGAGGATGCTGTGGCCTATGGGGGGCGCTAGAGTACACCATTTGAGCTATGAGGTGAATCTTGCAGAACAGTTGATTTAGTTCCTATAGTACACAAGACATAATCATACACACACGTAAATATATCCTCCTCTTAAAAAAAACGATGTATGCCTTCCCCTCTCATAATCAAACTCTACATGGCCCGTCATCAGGTGAGAAGATGCTCTCTATACAGTTACAGTTGTAAAAGTAAGCTTGTACTTTATTTGAAGACCTTTATGCTCATTTAAATGTTCATCCACTGGTAATGTGCCATGATTACCAAATAATGATATTATGTGCAACATGTCTGTTTTGTTGTTGCTTATCTCTGGTTTTATTTATTTATTTAGCATTTACTTGACATTTGAGCCACTGTAAGAAAATGACAGTTTGCTTTTTTTCCTTACAAAAAGAGGAATCATCTATTCATTTTTATTTGTTTTTGAATTCTGATTAAAGAGTCTTTCTAGATCTTAAAAGGTTCTAGAAAGAAAAATAAAATAATAGAAAAACCTTGCAAATTCATATTTATTAAAATGTTTCATTATATATATATATATATATATATATATATATATATATATATATATATATATATATATATATATAATTAATATAATTTAATAATAAATATAATTTCATATATATATATATATATATATATATATATATATATATATATATATATATATATATATATATATTCTCTAGCTTTCTTTTTGAATGTACTGACACATCTGCCCAAGCTAGCATAACGATGAGAATAACAATTCCTTAACCATAACTTTTCAATATTTTTTAAAACAATAACTTTAATGTAACAAATTTGACAAAATTACAATATTGTATTAATTATCATTATAAAAATATAATATAATATAATATAATATAATATAATATAATATAATATAATATAATATAATATAATATAATATAATATAATATAATATAATATAAAAACCAGAAACTAGTTTATGGGTGTTTCTAGAGGACTTAAAAATAAGAAAATAAGCCTAAGTCTTAAAAATATTTTTCACAATCTCACTAATTTATTTAATTTTTTCACCATCTATATCCAACAAACATGCATCAAGAATGCTCGCTGTTTCTGAATTATTTTTTTTTTTCTCAACTGTCAAAAACTAATTTCTGAAATAATCTGAAATCATGTAATGTAGTGTATTTGATAACTTTCTGTGAAAATACATTTTAAACATTTAAAATTTTTGGTATAAAATAATAAACCTGTTTGTTTTTACGTTCTAATTTCATAGCTAGAATAATTGTATATATCTTAAATACACACTGTAAAGACTTTTGCATAATTTGATTTGAAGTGAATAGTCTGTGCAATTCCAGTGATATTTTCCATGATTTTTCACACATCACACTTATATTTCATCCTAAACACACTTTACAGACACTGGTTTCGCCTACTAATTTTTGTAAAACAGTTTACTTGGGATAAAATTCTTGAAATTACTGCAGAAATATAGTTAAAGAAACAGTTATAATTTACATTACAAATGTAAATGCAAGCAATTCAATTGGTTATTTTATTATTTTAGATTATTATAGTTTTCTACTTTTTCTTTTTTTTTCAAATTAGAAATGGATCTGGGACACAGGTAGAATCTATACATAAAATACATTTAATAAATATGATTTTATTTTATTTTTTCCAAGAAATGTGACCTTCACATACCACAAAAGGGTCTGTTTTAAAAGCCACTGGGATATAAAAATGCCTCTAGTGAAAGAAATACCCTTGACTGATGGCTGCAGCCTAAAGCTGGCTAAATGTGGTATAAGAAAACAAAAGGAAACAATCGCAGGTGGGACTAAAGCCCAAGTAACTGTGGTCTTGTGGAAAGTGCTGTGAAGGTGTGAGCGTGTCGTTCGTTCGTCTGGCCTGAGCGTGTCTCACGGAGCTCTCGCCTTATTTAAGATGAAAAGGAGGATATGAAGCAGAAAGGATGCAGCCCCCAGCAGAGAGCTGCTCTTCTACCATCATTTGATCTCATATTGTAATCCCAGGTGTTTTGAATAATTTATGGAATACGGCTTCTCGTTAAACAGTAATTTATATGTGTCGCAGAGAATAGGTTCTGCAGCCGTGCACATGTAAATAATGAAAGCTAAACTGCTTGTGGTGGAATTTGATAATAATAATAATAATAATAATAATAATAATAATAAAAATAATAATAATAATTTTATGCATGGATTAGCAGAATTTAGAATTTTATTGTATCAACATTCAGGTTTTATATTAAAAACCAAAGAGATCCTTATAGTTCCCTTTGCTGCTGTTTATAACAGAGCTTATTTTAAACCAATTCATAAACTCCTCAAAACAGGCTTATCTGCTAAAAGCAATAATGCAGAAAATCTCTATGAAATTAGAATACCATGTCTGTAATGTATCGATGGTCATTAACTGGTTGTAAGTCTGTTCAGCATTTATGGGTCGGACAATGAAAACTTCTGACATGTTCTCAGATTGATGTGTATATCATGACTGATGCACAAAGAGCAGAATTAACTAAGATCAGAGCAGATCTTACTCCAGCAATCAACACTAAGAGCTCTCACCATGTGTTTTACAGAGACGAAGTGGGCTCTCACAGGAAGACGTGGTGCAGGTAGTCATGGTGTGATATGATGGGGGAAATCACCAACTCTCTCAGTAGGGCTATTGGCACAGCATAAGTGAAATTCTTTCTCTTATTTTGTCTCAACTTTCGCTTAAAAGGAAGCTGTTGATGACTTTTCACAGTCTTCGGGATGCAAGTGCATGTACATTGTTTTCTTGATGTTCATTAGTAGCAGTGGCTCATTAATTAGCTTTAGCTACACTTCAGCAGAAACACCACAAACATCTATCTATCTATCTATCTATCTATCTATCTATCTATCTATCTATCTATCTATCTATCTATCTATCTATCTATCTATCTATCTATCTATCTATCTATCTATCTATCTGTCTGTCTGTCTGTCTGTCTGTCTGTCTGTCTGTCTGTCTGTCTGTCTGTCTGTCTGTCTGTCTGTCTGTCTGTTTGTCTATCTATCGTCTGTCTGTTTGTCTATCGTCTGTCTGTCAGTCTGTCTGTTTGTCTATCTATTTATCTGTCTGTCTGTATGTCTGTTTGTCTATCTATCTATCGTCTGTCTGTCTGTCTGTCTGTCTGTCTGTCTGTTTGTCTGTCTATCGTCTGTCTGTCTGTTTGTCTATCGTCTGTCTGTTTGTCTACCTATCGTCTGTCTGTCTGTCATCTGTCTGTCTGTCTGTTTGTCTATCTATCGTCTGTCTGTCTGTCGTCTGTCTGTCTGTCTGTCTATCTATCGTCTTTCTGTCTGTCTGTTTGTCTGTCTATTGTCTGTCTGTCTGTTTGTCTATCTATAGTCTGTCTGTTTGTCTATCTATCTATCTATCTATCTATCTATCTATCTATCTATCTATCTATCTATCTATCTATCTATCTATCTATCTATCTATCTATCTATCTATCTATCTATCTGTCTGTCTGTCTGTCTGTCTGTCTGTCTGTCTGTCTGTCTGTCTGTCTATCTATCTATCTATCTATCTATGTATCTGTCTGTCTGTCTATCTATCATCTGTCTATCTATCCATTGTCTGTCTGTCTGTCTGTCTGTCTGTCTATCTATTGTCTGTCTGTCTGTCTATCTATCATCTGTCTGTCTGTCTGTCAGTCTGTCTGTTTGTCTATCTATCGTCTGTCTGTCTGTCTATATATCTATCTATCTATCTATCTGTCTATATATCTATCGTCTGTCTGTCTGTCTGTTTGTCTGTCAGTCTGTCTGTTTGTCTATCTATTTATCTGTCTGTCTGTCTATCTATCTGTCTGTCTGTCTGTCTATCTATCTGTCTGTTTGTCAGTATGTCTGTCTGTTTGTCTGTCTGTCTGTCTGTCTGTCTGTCTGTCTGTCTATCTATCTGTCTGTCTGTCTGTCTGTCTGTCTGTTTGTCTGTCAGTCTGTCTGTTTGTCTATCTATTTATCTGTCTGTCTGTCTATCTATCTGTCTGTCTGTTTGTCTATCTATCATCTGTCTGTCTGGTCTAATTAGGTATGTTTCAAGTACAGGCTTGCAAATGTGCATACTCCAATTGTGCAAAAAATAAATAAATAAAATCAGAGATATCCAAATGATAAAATATAGATTAGCATTTTGATACTGTCTGGTCTGGCTCATCATTTTGCTTCAAAGAAGAGGAAGATAAATGATGATGCCATTAAAAGTGAACTAATTAAGGAATGCTTCTTTTAAAAACTCATTAACGGCACCCTCATTTACATAATGATGCATATTAATTAAGTTTTAATGAATCCTAGCTTCAATCAAGTCACTTTTTGGCTGTGAAACAATTTTGACGAATGGAAAAAAAAGAACAATGCTTTCGAGTATTTTTTTAAACTTCAAATAAAATAAAACTCAAACGCCACCTTTGCTTTTTTGAAACATGACATTAATGTCTTAGATATTGTCAGTCTTAATACATCAGAGGTATTGCTTATTAATTACACTGCAGTAGAAACATCCAAGCGCATGTGCAAATTATTAATAAATATACAGAGGGACCCTTTGAATTTCTGCAATTTGTATGAGGTTTGTGAAAATGTGTGAAGCTATACAACCATGCTGATGGAATTAAATTGCATTTATTTTTTTACAATTAATTTTAAAGATGTGATTTAGGCATCACCTCAAAACAGCGCATTTCTAAAATGCACCTTTTTTTTAAGACAACCATCATAATAAAAGATGCCATATCACAGAAATGAAGACAGATACATCTAAGCATAATCTGTCACACCTATGCAAGTACTCCATAAAAACAAATTACAAATTCCCATTGGAGACTGCGGTTTTGTGGCCCTTGTAGAGGAGTTTGATGTAAAGTTGTTTTTAGCTCTATCTTGATGCAGAGTGCTGTTTGTGGCCGTTGCCTCTGCCGGGGTCAGGGGTCGTAGAGAAGCGTGTAAATGAAGCAGGAAAGCAGATGCTCGTTAATTAGGGGAAAATGTGAGTGACAGGATTTGATGAGCAGTGCTACACGCGTCCCCTGCCACACAACAGCTGTTGTCACCCGCCTCGCTGTGGGCTTCGCTCTCCCAGAACCCCCTGCGGGGTCGCAGTGCCAAGCCCAACCCCGAGCCAGTGTGCCAATAAATAGGCTGCATACTAATAACCAAACATGCTGCGGAGTACGTCACATTATTCTCCCACATTACTTGTGACTGTTTTGTGTCTGTGACATTTTCCATATGTGCATACGTGTACCTGCTAATTTTATACATATAATCGAATAAAAACAGCATTAATTATTGCCATCATGTTTGCAGGCAGATAACGCTCAATAAAGCAGAAACGGTAACACTTTATTTTACAGTGTCCTTGTTACATATGTTACATGTATTTATCATAGTGATAACAGTAAATTATGCATAATTACGTGCAACTAACCCTCAACCAAACCCTAATCCTACCCTAACCCTATAGTAAGTACATGTAGTTAATTAATTAGTTAACACATTCAGTAGTTAAATATATAATTACACTGTAACAATGACAACTTAAAATAAAGTTTAATAATAAACTTATTATCGATAAGTTGCAAGCATAATTCAGTCCCGTACCTCATCCCAAAATAACAGCACCAAAACTGTTTTTGGTCAAGTGAATTAAACACACCTTTCTTACTCAATTATTGTCTTTAAGGTTTTAATTAACAAAAAAATCTGTTGACATTTTAAGTGCAATACATCTTTTTAAAATTTTATCTCTTTGAATATGTGTTTGGTATCAGTATTACACAACATCAGCGTTGTTCCTTGATTATATGAATGTAACAGCTGTTATATGTAAAAGTGTGGTAACGCTTTATTTGACATCATCCCAGTTGCACATTGCATGTACTTACTTTAGTAATAACATTAAATTATGCATAAAGCAATTAACCCTAATCCAAACCTCAATCATAACCCTAATTATATAGTAAGTACAGTGTGTATTAATTAGAGTGGCACATTAAAATAAATTGGGTAACACTTTATTTTACAATGTCCTTGTCACGTTACATGTACTTACCATAGTAATAACAGTAAATTATGCATAATTACATGCAACTAACCCTAAACCAACCCCTGATCCTACCCTAACCCTATAGTAAGCACATGTAGTTAATTAATATTGCTCAGTACTTAAATATATAATTATACTGTAACAATGACAACTTAAAATAAAGTGTAACCATAAAGTGTAACCCTTTATTTTAGCTGTCCTTGTTACAGTGTAATTATACATTTAAATAAAGAGTAATGTTTATTAACTGCATGTGCTGTTTTGCATGTGGGTTAGGGTTTAGTTGCATGTTATTATGCATAATTTATAGTTATTAGTATAGTAACTACATGTAACGTGTAACAAGGACACTGTAAAATAAAGTGTTACCAAAAGTGTAGTACTACTGTATTTCACTGATGTGTTTATCTATTAAAAAGTGTTACTTTTCATAGCAACTTTTTCGTATGGCTTGCTGTTTATGTACAGTCTGATGTCATTAAATTATTAAAGTGTATTAATAATTGTAAAGGTATCTAGTATCTGTTATTTATCTATAAAAGTTCATAATCTTAACAAGTAATATATTAACATAAGTGTACACATAAACTATAAATCGTTGTGATATTTTTGTCAAAATTGAGTTATTGACATATTCATATTCTGTGACGACTTATTTACATTATGTGATGTTTTTTTTAAGTTGTGTACATTTTGGAACTTTTTATTTAGAAAATAAAAAGGTTCTGTCTACACAGTCGCATGGAATGCAAAAACTTTGAAGCTCAATATCTCAAGACAGAATGCAGACAGATCCTTATAATTCCAAGGTGGCGAAATATTCAAATGATAGAACTTTCACATTTACATCTACATTTATCGCATATAACCATTACACAGCACGAGTGTTATGAATGTAACATCAGTCTTTGTATACTTCTACTTTAACTGTGTACGGTTAAAATTAATTAACAGACTGACTTCTTATATCAAAGATGTTTGAGGAAAAATTTGTTAAACATTTCTAAATAAATAAGCGAAATACAATCATCTCTGCTTTCCCTCATGTTTATTTTTCTAAACACCTGCATGTCAATAGTCATTAAGCTAATTGCTTAACAAAAAAGTTTCCAGGGTGTCTCCAAAGGACTTGCCATATTTTACTCAATTCAGTAACAACTAAAACTTTCATAAAGAAATAAAGAGAAAAGGAATCACATGTATGACGATCCTGAGGGTTATAGCGCACAGATGCTCCTTGCTCGCCTCCTTTGAAGCATTTAAATAGGCCAGGCGTGTCTGTCAGTCCTGCTCGCACCCCCTCACACCTGGGACTTAAGGTGTTTCAACAATAACGTACCGCAGGAGGGAAAAAAAAGAACCACTTTTTCTTCTGCTGAAATCCCACCAGAGCACACCAAAGGTATCAAAAAGCAAAAGAGCTGTAAAGAAATAAACCCAAATGCTTGCCTGATGAATAATTTGAATGAAGAAATGAAGCCATGTGAAGTGATCGCACACAGCGCAAACAGGAGGATAAAACTGGATACAATTAGGTCACCAGACAGAACAGCTTAAACCTTCTGCATTGAGTTCTCCATCTTACTGCAAGGCAAATCTGGAGGGTGCCGCTATTGTAGATTGCGGTCAGTTTTGCCATTATTCAGTGACACATATATCCAAGCAGATGAACCTCAACCTCCAGGTGTTCCTGTGCATCCAAAAATCGACTTCTAGCTAATTATAGTGAATCATTTGATAGTTAGCTCCATTTCTGGTGTATTTGATTATAATTGATGCTGTAATGTGCGGCGCATGATTGTGGTTGTCCATGAAGTAAGTAGTAAAGACACAGGTAATTTTCAAAACAACAGCAAGATAGAGAGTGTGATAATGGCTTTAAACAACTGTTCTATAAACTGTTTTATAAATTTGGGCTCTTGGAAAGTCTCGCCAAAGTATGGTGATATAAATGCAGATGTTTTCTTTTAAAAAAGAGGACAAATGAACTGAAAACAGGTAAGACTTTAAGTTGATGGTCCACTTTAGACTATTATTCTATTATCTATAATAATATTCTATTAACTATCAGTAACTTTGCAGCTAAATGTCAACTAACTCTCATTAGAATATTAGTAGACTGTCTGCTTAATATACACCAAAAATGCTGGGTTAAAAACAACCCAAATTGGGTTGAAAATGGACTAACCCAGCAAACATTTAACCCAACTGCTGGGTTAAAACAACCCATTTACTGGGTTAAAACAACCCAATCGCTGGGTTAGTCCATTTGTTTTTAACCCAGCGTTTTTTAGAGTGTATGCTAACACTTTATTTTGCTGCTTCAACAGACATTCTTGTGATTGTAAGTAACTCTGCAAGTACATGTAAACCTGTTCTACTAACCCGAACCCACCTAACCATAACAGTCTACACTCTAAGAAATGCTGGGTTAAAAACAACCCAAGTTGGGTTGAAAATGGACTAACCCAGCGATTGGGTTGTTTTAAGCAAACATTTAACCCAACCGCTGGGTTAAAACAACCCATTTACTGGGTTAAAACAACCCAATCGCTGGGTTAGTCCATTTTCAACCCAACTTGGGTTGTTTTTAACCCAGCATTTTTTAGAGTGTAGTAATACTCTAATGAGAGTTAGTTGACATGTAGTAGAGTGTCTAAAGTGGACTATTGAAATAAAGTATTACCTGAAAATATGAAAATCTTCATCCTGAATTTTGATTACTTGTTGTGGAAATGCGTCACCACAGTCTGAAAAGATTTCATGGCTTAGGTAGATAGTTAGTTTCAGGTATAGCTTGTTGAATTACAACTTAAATATTTATTGTGAGTGACTGACTGAAATTGATAAAAACTAATGGGGGAATGAGTAAACATAAAATGAGAGACAAATTAAAAAGTAATTAAAATTAGACAAACCTGGCCAACGGTATTTCCTATCCAACTCTGAACAAATGGGATTTTGTGGGCTGATATGTGGGTTGAATCCTGAAGAGTTTCCAGTTTGACAATTTGAAATGCCACCCACTTTCTGGTGTATTGAACTGTTCTGTCTGTACTGAGCTACAAATAACTGCGCAAGTAATAAATTAGATATGGTTGCAATATACTTGGGATCCAAAAGTCTGAGACGAAATTGGAAAATATGGGATTCGAAATCTAAATTAGACCTGCAAATAAACTTATACAAAAATATACAAAACTTATGATAAAAGAATTTGTTCACACCTTCATATTTACTTGCTTCCACTTAAGCACAAGATGCTTTTGTAACATTCTCAAATCACTCTGAATAACACAGATCATCAGGTCTTGATCTTGTGGATTTCATGTCTGATTGAGTGCTGTTGTTAAAGAAAAAGGGGAGCACACCAAAAAATAGAGCACACAAGAGGAGCACACCAAGAAATTCGTATTAATTTTTCACTTAATTGCAACTTTTCACTTGGATTTTTCGGCAGATAATATAATGTATAATAAAAATACTATATAAATTAAATATGATGTTTGCATTTCTTCTATTAGATTTTCATTTAAAAGCAAATAATTAAATCTATTTCATTGGAATTCCATTTATCTACATTAAAAGGGAGGTATTTGGAAGATATTTGAATCCTTTCGATCAATGTACAACGTATGTAACAACACATTTTTCAAGACAGTGATGCAATAACAGATGTAGACACTTTAAATGTAACTAACACCCTGCTGGGTCTCTGAGGAACAGGTCTTCTTCTGACACTTCCTGTGCTTGTGAGGAAGTAGTTGGAGGAAAACTTTCCTCAGAGCTCTGACAAAAGAGAAAGGGAAAGCGAGCGAGAGAGTCAAGAAGAAGACTCTATCTTTGAGAACCCAAACAGGAAGGAGGGCCTTGTTTTGAGAATGCAGTGGCACATCTCCAGGTGACAAATATGTCAGCGCCTAAAGCCCTGTGGCACAATTATGCCACCATTGCTCTGAGTGTGAGCGATAGACGGAGGAAGAGAGAGAGATAAAGAACAGGAGAGGGGGGGTGCAGCTTTGGTGTGAGAAAAGTCATCACAGCCTTTGGCTTATGCTGAGAGACAGCCCAGGGGATGCAGTTTGCTCCCATAACAAAGCGTTCCTCCATTTTGAATACGTTGAGAACATTCCAGCTAAATCCGCTGGGTGTGCAGGGCGTGTGCGTCCCCTGGCAGCTGCAACTTTCTCAGGGACCTAATAAACACATTCATGCATACTGTTTACAATAAAATTGGATGTTGTTTGTACACAATTAAAACTAAAAACACAAAAGGAGGATAGACCAAAGACGAAAAATTAGTTGTTGTTGGCTTAGTTGCCGGAAATCTTTTGGATATTGATTTAATGTATTCCTCATCACTTTCGTTGGTACAGAGTCATTTGTTTGTTTGTTTGGCAGTCATCTATATTCTGATAAACAATAGAAGTAAGCACTGGGGACCCAACAAGGCGTAAGAAGGAGAAAGAGGAATAAAGGCTCTGCATTCGACTACAACTAGGTCAAACTGACGGAAGGAACAAAACATAACGGGCTGAGAGTTTGTAGGAATCTTTACAGGAAAACAAACTTGTCACTCACTGACAGTCTGTTTTGCTTCCAAAAGAGAGAATAATGGAAAAAAAGCAGAATCTCCATTGCAAATCAGCATTGGCATTGTGAAGTTCTCCGTTTGAAATGCACATCAAATCAGAAAAAAAAAAGCCGCCACATACCTCGTCAGTGACATCTGGGGACGTATGAATCTGGGGGTCTTTGTTTCAAATGTGTGACTTGGGGAAGGAGGGAGGGGAGGTGGTGTCTGTAAGACATCTAGAGGCTCACATTCATAAAACATAAATATGACTGCTGTATCTCCTAAAGATTCATCATGAAAAACTATTTCTCGGAGAAGATGAGAAAAGTTACTCTGAGGAATTATGCTGCGGGAGAATTGACCAGCCTTCTGCTTTGGATTGTAGAATGCAAGAGACCTGACAGTTATATTTGTTTATGGACATTTTTATGTCTTTAAGGAAAGTGGAGAGACTGTTGCAGGCCAGACTAGAACAGTACATGCACTACCACTGCACCACACCTCCGACTGTCAGTTGCACACTTAAAGTTGAAGAACAATGAAGGTTTTACACTAGTTCATACATTTATAACTTAATTTTTATTTTATTTATTTATTTATTAATTTTTTTTTGCATGGCAACAATTGACAAAATATAACAATTATTATTTTTGGTATTTTTAATAGAAAGAACCAAAATGTAGTCATAAAATGACCCAAATGGGATTTGAACTTGGGTCACACATTAGCACCATCGCAGCACATACACTACCTGCTATACCACGTGTCCAAAAGGATCATGCTTGGTTTTGATGGATTTATACTCAGATGTATTTTCATATAATTTGTATGACTAAATATATGTATATATATATATATATATATATATATATATATATATATATATATATATATATATATATATATATATATATATATATATATATATATATATATATATATATATATGTAAATGTAAAATTATTTACGTATTCAATGGCGACACTGAATATCGATAGTTTCACAACTCTATCCATTTAAAAAGAGATGGCTGAATTGCGACAATGCTACTGGCCTCCAATTCCAGCTTAAGATTTGAGGAATTTGTCTTACTGACCAGGGCCTATCTTTTCGCTCGATGGTCTGGAAACTGAGGTGCATTCTGGGATGGGATGGAGGGTGGGGGTGTTGAGAACAAAAAGAAGAAGCGAGCAAAAATGAGATGACGTGAGATGGAGAGCGCCGGGCGTCTCTGCATGATTGGCGGTGTAGGGGAAAGTGACAGAGCACCTCACCAAGGTCACGTCCAAGGAGAGCACAGCCAATTACTATGCAGATCAGAGCAGGATGTGGTTTAGGAGGATTGCTCAGATGCAATCACATTAGCTGGCCAGAAAGGAAACGGCTGTCTGACCTCAATCACTGGAGGCTGGAGAAGAGAGGCAGGAGAGGTACTATATTTTCCCTGCCTAAACCACCTGTCCCTCATCTTCACAATAACGTGATTAACAAACCAAACATGTCAGTAAGTCTGTATGCATGGGAATTAGAGAATGATACGAGTCTTGTTGGCTGGTCACGCTTATATGTACAGACGTAATAATGCGTGTTTAAACCTGGCCAGATTGGAGCATATCCCCTGAGGATGAAATGTGTTACGGCTTGTATATAAACTGCTCTTTTTCATCTGGTTGCCCCTTAGTTTTAAGATGTCTTTGAGTAATAATGAGGGCTGGTTGCATCAGGGTGGCCAAGTGCTCAAAGAAGAAAGAAAGAAGCAAAAAGAGTCTTGGGCTATGTCCCAAATGCACTTAGTCTAGACTTGTGGTTTTGTGTTATTTGCTGGTACATGTCATTGAAGTCCACAAGACTGTAGGGTGTCTTATTTGGAATTTTAGGTTTTCAAAAAGTACTCACAAAGCCTCCATGGTGGCTGCTATGAAAACTCAATGTGACCTTTTGCCAAGCCTGTGTTGATGCAGACTACACAACGGACAATTATCAGATTTGTTTAGACTTGCAGGAAGACTGCGAGAGCTGAGCTGATGCATTTGGAACTAAAATATTGAGTCTAAGACAATATTTTAAGGCATCATGAGCACTGATGCAGGTTGTTACAAAAGGTAATTGCACTTCCTTCTAAGAAACTTTGGACAAATTCTATGCATAGTGTAACCCTTCAGGTTCTACTCACACCGCCCGGAGTGGGATTCGAACCGGTGTTTTGCATGGGAGGCAGGTACGCTAAGAAGGGCGCCATTCACCCCCCTAAACCTCACTCCCATCTGGGTCACGGCACCAATGTAACCACGGTTGTACTCACTAGGGGTTAAACAACTTCAGATAGTTTAAAGTCATCAATTATGTGATGAAAGTTGAGTCGACGTCGACTAGTCGCTGATGACGTCATTAATGAACAAATATGCCTGAACCTTGAGCTGAGACATGAACACGTTTTTTTTTTGTTGTTGTTGTGCACAGGTTATTGCTCCTACATAAGAGCTTGCTCGTTCTGAATCAGATACAGATAAACTAGCCCAATAAAGTTTGCATTTATATAAACACATTAGTGAGAGAGATAGAGTGATTGCGTGTGGATTAATTCTACCTGGCAGCATCTCTACACATATAGTGAAGCTGTGGGTTTTAGTTATCAAGAAACGTATGTTAGAACTTTTCATTTTCAAAGTGATAAATCACAGGACAGTGTTGATTTCTGCGCTACGAAATGATTCTATGTTCGGCACGCGCAATCTCTGCGTGATGTGCGAGCTATGTAGCACGCATTAGTTTAGAACGCCGATTAACTTACGTGTACAATAAGCTGCTTAAAATGGGCATTCTCCCTATAAATTTTGAGCATCCAGATGGCATAATCAAAAATGTCTTGCGGAGAGCTCTCTGAGTATGCATTGTCATTTTAATTGTTGGAATCGGAGCGTGCATGTCAGGAAATGGCTTATCCTGTCGCACACCCTATAGGCCAGCGACTTGTCGGCGTCAAGTCTAGTCTGTGCAACCCCTAGTACTATGAGCAGGATTTGAACTGGCATTTCCAGCATGGAAGGAGGGTGTGTTAACAAGGTGTGTCTCTTGAGGCCAGGGGAGTGAGGTTTGCTCGCACACAGTTACTGGGCTACTCCGCAGCGGTGGCGACCCGACCGGTATAAAATAGTCAGAATATAAACTTAGAACTTCACTTCACTTTATTTATTGGACAGAAAAAAAATCACTTTATTTATAAGACAAAAAAAAAAAAATGATGTACTTGCTTATTGTATTATTTTTTTTAAACAAAAAATTACATACTGCAGCTTTAAGTACTTATAAAAAATATTGTTAAACTATCTCAATCTAATTTAAACTTAACGTTTTTTACCTGGTACTTTTATGCTTAATACAGTAGCATTACATTAGCTTAGCAATCAATTTGTAAGTCTTCCATATAAATCACTATTTTCAACACACAAGTGCTCCAAGTTGGTCACTTATGGTTCTTTTTTAATTGGGATGCTATTTTAGAAGGTAGGTGCCTATGTAGGCAGTAGACAGCAAGGCAGTTCACTAGGTTTTGGAACAGAGCCACGGTGTCCCGTAATGGAATCAGCACGGCATGCATACATAAATCACAGCACATTTTCATATGCATAATGTTTCTTCATCCAGTGTCTTTGCAGGAGATGAGAACGGGGTTGGGGTGGGAGGGAAAGAAAAATGGAAAGAGCTTTTTTGTGTTTTACTCTCTTTTTCTCTTGCTCTTCAAGAACGACTGTCTTTAATGCTTCTAATCTATTGTGCTGACAGCGTAGCACTGGTGAGATGCTGCAATGGGAGATGTCGAAGTGCCTGGCAGACAGCTGCACTTTCTCTACACGTTTGTGACTGTGTGTGTGCGTTTGAGAGAAAGCAAGGCAGCAAATAGAGAGAGTTTGTGCATTTCAAGCATGTCGGTGGGACTTTTGGGAGATTTGAAGAAGACAGGTTTTCTGTCTTCTCTCTCTCTCTTTCTGTCCCTTGCTCTCTCTCTCTCTCTCTCTCTCTCTCTCTCTCTCTCTCTCTCTCTCTCTCTCTCTCCCCTCTGGGGCTTTGTTATGCTAATGTAGAAGGATGTAGCGGATTCATAGTGATTTTTCATCTGGCGAGTGACGAGAGATAAAAAGGAAGTGACGAGGTGTCTTGATTGTCCTCAGTGTTTGGCTCTCGCTTGCTAACAAGCCGCCACATTGTACAGATGCCATTTTCAAACGCCCTCCATTTGCATCTCCAAGGCTGCACTCTATCGCAACCTCTCTAAAAGTTTATGCCCCCTTATTAGGCGAAGCACTCGTCTAAGATTAAAAATGCGGGACACTTTTATTTTCAGCAAGCCCTCTCTTCTGCGCATAGTAAAAGCAGATGTTATCGCGCGGCTGATGCTATATATACACGCCGCTGCTCCTCGGTGCCAGGGGCGTATGAGGCAGCGGGGGTTTGAAAATGAGCTGCCGTATCAGCGCAAGGTAACCGTTTCTTAATCACATTTGCATTTTTATTTTGAGAGATTCTTCAAACGTTTGCGTTATTGAGGATTTATGGCGAGACTCTTCGCTTGATATTCCATCAACTTCACTCATAAAGGAGCCACTCCATAACTCAGCTCAAGATGAATCTTCCCGCCCCGCCAAATAATTAAGTAGTAGATTTTTGATGCAGAAACTTCAGATAAATCATTTGTTTATGAGTACCAAAGCCTTGAGGGTACTGAAGCTACAGTTTAATAGCAGATCACTTATTATACAATACTATCGTATCCAACACAAGTAGATTCTATTCATGGTGTTATCACAAAATCATCCTATTATTGCAAAATCATCCCATAATTGCTACCTTCCATGATTTGTCTTACTATAACACAATATAAAAAAACTTACATGAATTTACATTACAGTATATTCCTGGCTACTAGTTGCGGTAATTTTTGTTATTTTTACAGTAGTATTTTATTATATTTAATTACAATGAAATGTATTTGTCACGGTCAGAAAATAGCTATAATTAAGCAGCACTGGGTTGCAGAATCACAATGATTATGTGTCTGCATTACAGTATATATTAATATTTTGCATATTTACAGTTCCAGTGTGCACTGCAGCGTAAATCATTTGTTTGCCTTTTTTTTTTAAAAAAGAAGAACAATTTCAATCAGTTGCCTGCTGTTTTTGTTTCTTGTTTTGCAAAGTTTAGAATAAAAATTAAAAAATCTAAAATTATGTTTGTCAATGGTCTCTATTGTTGAAAGTTGTGAGTGCACTATAGATAAGAATTACTCCACTTACCACAGTTCTACAACTATCATCCTTAACTGTAAAAACAAAAAGACGGCTTCTGTATTATAAAGTACAAAATTGCCACATACAAAGTGTAATGAAAGTTATGTTGGGGTCTACGACTAAGATTTTCTCAAACAATACATGGGAACTACTTGGAGAAAATGAATCACCAGTAAATTGAGATTGGAAGCTGTGGTCGATATGAATTCCCTGGGATTTGAAACTGTGACCTTAGGTATTGCTAGCGCTAGTAGTCGCTAATGTTTGAGCTAGAGGGACACAACAAAATAACAGCATGTGGGATTGGAATGACATGAAGGTGAGTAATAATGACAGAATTTTGATTTAGGGCGACCTAATCCTTTGAGATATCAATCATTTCTCAGGTTATTAGGGGATAAAGGAAATATACCGCTGCTGAAAGCAAGACATCTCTAAAAACCCAGCTCATGTAGACTTATTTTGCTATTAGTGACAGAAGTTTAGCCATGAACATCTGATGGATAAATGAACTGTTAAACAGGACATGAGGGAGGGTGATACATGCGTACATGCTCAGTGTTTGCACAGTTAAACATCCAAACCACTGAAAGCCAGTCATCTGAGAGATGATACCTTTCAGCGCACACAGGGGATCTCGTCGACAACCCCACCACTTAACGAGTTTAATTGTTTTAGCCAAGGACCATTGGTTAACTTGCACATTGGTTTGAATGGTTGGCTCTGCGTTCCAAAAAATCCACCCTAAATAAACTGTGTGCGTCAGTTGTCAGGCTGATTTACCCAAATGTTCCCCATCTCGGCTCTTCGCTGCAAAAATAATTAAACTGTTCCTCATTCCCAGTTGGTGCTAGGCTGCTCTCTGAAGATCTGTTGATCTGTCCTGACACAAATTAACTTCTTAAATAGACCAAACATGCAGGTTGTAACTGCTTGCAACCTTTCCATCCATAAATATCCCCTCTAAAATTAAAATCAGAGGAAAGATTTATGGATCACGCCGGGTTTTAATAGAGAGGAGTGGAATATTCAAATGAACTCTGGACTGATCTTTTGTTTGAGTTGCTTTCTGTTACTGGTTATTAACTCAAGAGACTAAAGTTTTCTTTATTTTTTAGGGTTGAGGAAGAATTTCCTCACAATTGACTTTTTACACCAGAGGGAAATTTAATCATGTTTTGTTTACTCTGACTCATTTTCATTTAGTTCTCTCCAAAAACGTAGTTCAAGGTTTTGAGTAAACTTCAGGGCTCTACATATATTTTTGCAGCCATGATTGTGTTTACCAAGATATAATTGGGAACCTCCTGTGAAATCGGTATTCTGTGTTTAAACTTTAAACTTTTGCAGCGAATATAATTTGAAACACCAGTGTTGAAAAGATGCCTCCACATGAGACCTATTCCTTTCTTTTTAAAGGAGCAGCTCACCCAAAAACATTTCAAGACTCACCCTTCCAAATCTGCATTGGTGTTATTTTTTTGTTTGTTCTGTGTAACACAAAAGGGAAATTCTGAAAAGCTTAATGCAGCTCTTAGTGACCACTTCTAACTCAATCAAATCAATCAATCAATCAATATTAGTAGTCTATATTATATTATACAATACACTGATACACATAACATTATGACCACCTTCCTAATATAATATGTTGGTCCCCCTTTTGCTGCCAAAACAGCCCTGACCTATTGAGGCATGGACTCCACTAGACCCCTGAAGGTGTGCTGTGGTATCTGGAACCAAGATGTTAGCAGCAGATCCTTTAATTCCTGTAAGTTGTAATGGGGGGCCTCCATGGATCGGACTTTTGTTCAGCACATCCCACAGATGCTCGATTGGATTGAGATCTGGGGAATTTGGAGGCCACGCCAACACCTCAAACTCGATGTTGTGATCCTCAGACCATTCCTGAACCATTTTTGCTTTGTGGCAGGGCGCATTATCCTGCTGAAAGAGGCCACAGCCACCAGGAAATATAATTTCCATTAAAGGGTGTACATGGTCTGCAACAATGCTTCGGTAGGTGGTACGTGTCAAAGTAACAGTCACATGGATGGCAGGACCCAAGGTTCTGATGCTCACATGAAAGTTAGTGCTTTCTGCTGTGGACAGGGGTCAGCATGGGCACTCTGACTGATCTTCACTGAGCTATTCAGCTCCATACACAACAATCTGCAATCCACTGTGTTTTCTGACACCTTTCTATCAGAACCAGCATTAACTACTTGAGCAATTTGAGCTACAGTAGCTTGTCTGTTTGATCGGATCACTTGGGCCAGCCTTCGCTCCACACGTGTATCAGTGAGCCTTGGCTGCCCATGACCCTGTCACCGTTTCACCACTGTTCCTTTCTTGGACCACTTTTGATAGATACTGAACACTGCAGACCGGGAACACCCCACAAGAGCTGCAGTTTTGGAGATGCTCTGACCCAATCGTCTAGCCATGACAATTTGGCCCTTGTCAAACTCGTTCAAATCCTTATGCTTGCCCATTTTTTCAGTTTCTAACATATCAACATTGAGGACAAAATGTTCATTTGTTGCCTAATATATCCCACCCAATAACAGGTGCAGTGATGAAGAGTTAATCAGGGTTATTCACTTGACCGGTCATAATGTTATGCCTGATTGTTTATATTATATTATATTAACTGTATTTTTCAATAAAAATAAACACAAATGCTTTGAAAATTCACTGTGACCAAAACTGTTATGTGACTTGGACTAGAATGCACAAATGTTGTCACAATGAAAAAGAGCTTTGCGAAGATTGTCCAGTATTTGTTCCATGAAAAATGTGTGCTGATCAACAAAAGTGTGAGTAAATAATGACTTTTAAATTTGATGGTACATCTAACATTTACTGCTCCAGTAAAATCAAATGCAATGGATCAACAATAAATATACTTTAAAGCCATTATACTGAATTATATTTTGTCATGGCTTGGTGGTACCCATCCTGCGGAAAGGGTTAGATTTAAGGTTAGGAACATTTGCAGAAATGTATTCTCATTGCTGTCAGACTCCACTCATAAATGTATTGCATGAATCTCGCATGTGAATCTCTCGAGAGTTGATCGAGGTTTATTTGGAACCCATCATAATTTATCAACACATTCTGTGACAGCAACATATGTATATGGAACATATTTTTTTTCAAAGACAATCACACTCCAAGAAAAGTCTGTAAAAATAAGACCCAATGTACTGTGTAAATATGAAGAGAAGAAGATGAAGAAGTATTTTAAGATTAAAGGAAGTGACTGTAAACTATACAGATTATGTCCTAGCAGAAACTTACCAGTATCTTTTTTGTTTTTCTATGGTTGTTTTACTTATAGTGCAGTTCCCTAGTATTTACATGACCTGCTGTTACAGTTCCTCCGTTTATTTTCTCGCATCTAGATAAAGTGATCTTCCCCTACAACCTGCATTATTAGCCAGCACATTTGCATCACGATGTGTCCAGAAAGAAATAATGGCACTGTCAGCCCTTGCAAGGCTGGCAATAAAACAGATGGATTCCATTGCCTCCTGTTTTCCAAAGGATCAAGAAGACCAGCCATGTCAAACAAGTAAATTGTGTGCAGGGTATCTTGCCTTCGCTTTCAAGATGAGTTAAACAAACCAAGTAATAGAAGAAGGTTTTGAATTAATTTGGTGAGAATATTGCTTTGTTGGTGTAGAATCTTACGATTCACAGCCTCTGCCCAGCTGATGGTAGATGTGGGACTGGCAAATTGATTGATGGATAGTTATTTGCATATAACTAAAAAAATGAAGCCCTTCCCCACCTCGCCCACATAGAAAAATGGAACAGAGACAAGGGGAAGGTGTTATTAAAGAGATTTATTTTCTTCTTGAAATTCTCATTGTCATTGTCTTGTCTGTAAACTGTAAACATGCCCACTTTTATCTGCAGTTAGCTGACAGCTGAATCTGTCTTACTTTACACTCTTGTGAATAAAAACCATGTTTGAACGTGACCCTTTTGCGTTTATGCATCTTAAAATGAGCACTGATAATTTCTTGCCTTTCACTACCACAGCTTCAGTGTTTTGTTTTAGTGATAGGAATGCGTGTGGAAATGGCATTTGCCTTGACTTTAGGTGAAATTTACTGTAATCACAACTGTGCTCCTTGTAAAATTATTCTCATCATATTCAACGTGACTCTAAACACATGCTGCTTATTTCAGCGCCAAAGTGAATACAAACCATAAGAGGTCTAAAGTGGTCTCCTCTCTGCACAATAAGACATGACCTTCAGGGGAGAAGACAGAGAAGCCAGTGAAAGTACTGCATCTGTTTAAGGGTGATGGCTTGTCCCTGGGCAATGAGAAGGATATATACAAGCTCGCTGGTCAGACGGACTCCGTCTCTTAATGAGAATGAGGCCCTCGCACATATAGGTCTTTTAAGTGCAAGCCAGGGGTCTCCCTCACCCACCCCAAATTCATTTGAATATGGGATGCTGATTTATGACCTTATTTGGTCTGTCTTCTGTATGCAGATGCCCGAGGCTTCTTTGGGTACATGCATAATGAGATTCTCAGGGTCATCCCTCCTGAGTGTCACTGCACTATAATGCGGCGGTCTTCGGGGGTTGGGGTTGCAGGAGTGGCGGAGCAGGGGGAGGTGCCCACGAGTTGTGCCCGGAAAGACTTGATGGCCGGGGTTGCCCAATCTGTGGTTTTCCCATGGAATTGGCCTGCTTGTAAACTCTTGCCGTGGGTTGATTTTTATTTATTTATTTTTGTTCTGAGGTTTGAGGGTTTGACATTTTACACCAGTGATTCCCAAACCCCAGCACTGCACATTTTAGATGTCTTCCTAAACAAACACACCTGATTCAGCCCATTAGTAAAGACTCCAAGGTTGTGTCCGAAATCACAACCTATACCCTTAAACAGGGCACTATTTGAGGGGACAGCCATTTGTAGTGGTGTCCGAAACCGTAGTGGACATTATTGAGTGCACATGTTCCCATAATGCACTGCAATAATGAGTGTACAACCAATGTACACTCAACGGCTAGAGAATACCCATAATACACTGTGATGGTCGCAGAGAATGAATTCTCGTTTCTGACTAGAAGATGGCGCCCACAGCTGAATCATTCATCCAACCCTTTTCCGAACTGCTGGTCCAATGTGGCTACAGTGAAAAATCACACAGGTATTCCTTTTTAATATATGCTAATTTCCATGAGAGTTCAAGATAAATATTTTCATTACTACTGGAGCACCAGTTTTCTAAGTTAATAATCAATTAAATGATTATTAAACAGCAAGCACAAACTATGCAAAAGCGACAGCCCTTTTGGCGCACTCAGTGTCCGAATTTACACACTCGTTTTCATTCACTCCTTCAAGTGAACCATATTAGTGGAGTAATGTAGGGAATAGTGGGCATGGGGGTGATTTCGAACACAGCTCAAAACTTTAGATATGTGTGTTAGATTAGAGACATCAAAAATGTGCAGTGTTGGGGGTCCTCCAGGATCAGGACCAAGAAGAACCAATGTTTTAGACAAATTACATTTCGGATGCAAGTATTTTGATGAACCAACAACCAATTTTTAAGTCAAAACCATCACAATCTCAATTATCAATTTGTGACTATGTATCCTAGACTTTTACTTTGTAAAGCACAGTGGTCAATTGTTGATGTGTTTATTTGTGCTATATAAATAAAATGAATGGATGGATGGATGGATGGATGGATGAATGAATGAATGAATGATTGTCATATGAAGTCATAGGAAATCAGCCATGTTTTTTTTTTGTTTTTTTTTGGTTCTGAGGTTTAAGGGTTTGACATATTAACCCACATATTAACAAGGATTTTTGACCAGACAAAATCAACATCAAAATCAACACAATATCATGATAATTGGTAAATATTTTACTTGTTGCTGAATTAGTGGCTAATTCATATGAATTTGGTACGGGTAATTTGTACAATCTCATTCGTATGTTTTTGTATGAGATGCACCCCACTGATGGTTAGGTTTAGGGGTGGACCTTCATGCTTTTTTATTTTTTTATTTTATTTTTTTATAGTACAAATAACATCATTTTTTTTTTTTTCCTGAAGTTTGTGGAATGATGTATGAAGTCCTGAAGTATTTTGACTAACCAAGAGCCAATTTTCAAGTCATAACCAACTAGGGTTGGGTATCGTTTGGGTTTTTTATGATACCGGTGCCAAACCAGTACTTTTAAAACGGCACCGGTGCCTAAACGGTGCCTGAACCGATACTTTTAATAAAATAAAGAGCCACGAAACAATGGTTATTAATAATGGTTACAAAAACTTATTTTGTTTTCGATACGATAACGATACTTTCAAGGCCAGTATCACCGATATCGATACCAATACGATACTTATAAACTGAACTTTTAAATGATTACATTTATCATTTAACCATGGAAATCTACAAACACTAGTTGAACTACGTTCACTGTAGTAAAAAAAATAAACCATGATTCATTTTCATAAGGGACTGCCAGTGACAGAACGTTGCACCCATAAAATGCAACCTTTTTATTCTGATAGTGTATGATTTATATTAATATTAGTTACCGAATAGAAAATTATCAATATCAACACAATATTTCTTGTTTTATCGTGAAATAACTCAAATATATGTTTTTCTGTCTTCTGATGAGTATTGTTCTGGGCTGTGTTTTCAAAAGCATCAATGGTTTGTTATGATAGTTTTTGGAAACGCAGCTCTGTTTGAATACAGTGTCATTAGTGAGCGAGCACTCTCTCTGTGATCGATTGGTTCTGTCTTGCAGCATTTGCGTGCGTTCAGATCATGGTTCAGATGAGCAGGAAAATAGTCCTATACTACACAACTATTCGGAAACATAGGTTATTCGTATTGTATGCATAAAATACTCTTTTGAAATAAACAAAATTACTGGTTTAATAAAAAAAAAAACACCTTAGTATCGATATTTTTATTTGAGTATCGATACTTTTCGATGCTCACATCAGTATCGATATATCGATACTTCATATCGATACGCCCATCCCTACTCACATGACACACAGCAGCCACAATAGCGCTGTATCACAGATGAAGTCTATCGGTTTTATTCCGTTTTAGATTTTTTATTCAAAGTACACAAATTTGTTAACTATGTCATGAACTATCTGATATTCTGATTTTCAAATATGTGTAAGTGAATGTGTGTTACTTGATCTATAATGCGCGATGGGCGCTGCCATGTTAGTTTGCACCTCAGAGAATCGGATCTGTCGGATTTACATCCCATCTCACAAAATACATGAAAGTAAGTGACCGGTGAACTGGGAGAAGAATAGAGTAAACTATATAGTTAACTATATAATGTGTATTTGATATAAATAAGACATGTAGTCAAATTATACCGGTAACTGTCTGAAATGATTATTATTGCCGCTTCCATAGACATCAGTGTGTGTTTTTGCTAGTAACGTTACTTGTGTGTATTTAAATGTCTGAAAACTAAAATAAACATGATGTGGTTGAAAACACTGAACAGTTGTGATATGTGACGAGCGCATCTGTCTCTGGCTCGGCGCCAGCCAAAGCACAAAAGCACGTTTTAATTTAAGTGGCGCCGAAATCTGCATTCTGATTCGGTCTGTGTATACCGGGCACTGTGTTTCTGTACCCAACCGTATAACCAACACAGTCTTTTGCAGTCCATAACTATTTACATTTTACACTTCCCAAATTGGTGGCTACTTTGTATGAATTTGTACCATCTGCTTAGGCCTAGAGGTGGAGTTAAGGATGGACCTGCTAAAATACCTCTTTCTTATGAGATCTGATACTGTTGTTTATGGAAACAGATTAGGTAACTAAACAGGTAACTCTTGGCAATAATAGAATATAAAACCATATCCTGCCTTAATAAAAATTCTCAGAAGACCATGTTTTTAACATGGTATGGATATGACAATGTTAAAATATTTGGTCTTGGCAGAATAGATCTGCTGCTGTTGATTATTGGTGTTGTTGAGGATTATTGCTGCTGCTACAGAGCAAGTACAGGGACTTGCTACTGACAATACAAACACCAGTACACTGCTGTGAGCAAGTAAGACATACTGCTGCTGCACAAAGAGCATATATAAAATTACCCATTGTAGGTCTATACAGGTGGAGCTGGGGAAGGTGGAGGATTTCAGGGGAACTCTGAAAGTGCGCTGCAAACTGCTAAAGCAAACACTAACCAGCTGTTTAAATGTTGAGCAGCAAGCTCATTGTGCCATGTAGTAAACAATGTAAATTGGTATTGCATTTTGTTTACAAATTGCTTAAAATAATAATTTACTAACCCCATCTTGTTGTTCCAAACCTGTATGAATTTCTCTAATTTCTTCTGTGGAAAACAAACAAATTTTTTTTTCTCTCTCTCAATACAATGATAGTCATTGGGGTCCAGTATTGTTTTAGTATGGACAAAATATTAACACTTAATTCTGCTAATATACAGTGGGTCTACAATGAAAAGGAATATGTTTTAGTACTATGGACTTGTTTTATAGGCTGTCTGTGTCACAACCCTAGTCTCAGTGGTAGGCAGAGGCCTGTCTGCACCTCCCTTGCGTCCCGCTCCATGTTCACTTATTAGCATCAGTCGCTCTCAGTGCATGAGCTTTATTACAATTTCCTGCTAATTATGCCTTTGGTCTGTGTGTGTGTTTAATAATTGCTTGCTCTGAGGGCATTCAACGTCAGTCCGTGCGGGACTGAAATTGATTTTTAAGACATTAACTGATTGCTGTGAGTACGCAGATCAGAGTGAATTTGAATAATTGTTATTCATGTCATTTTTATGGGGCCGTGACGGGAGGTTCAGTAGAATCACTTTTCATGTTTCCCATTATTTTAATTTTCAGAATTATTTACTTCTTTATATAATTTCACTGTATTCATATTTTTGTGTTATGCATTTCAATGAAAAATATTTATTTATTTACTAAAGGGACAGTCTAACAAAAATAAAGCCTGATCCTCACTATACTGGAAAAGTAAAAAAATTATAATAATAAAAAAAAGTTTCTTTGGTTTAAAAATAACATTAGATTAATACACTAAGAGTAGCTGTTTATTACTCTTAATATTGAGTATTTCTTTCATATGAAGGCACATTTATCATGAATAGGGTGGGGAAGTACAATTTTAAGTTTGTCAATAACCACAAACCCAAAATGTGGTTTTAAATGCAAGACTGTACCAGGTAATTTTGGGTAATTTTATATATTTTTTAAAAATATTTTTTAACCTAGGATTTCAACCATGTTTATCTAATATTTGTTGATAGTAAATAACATGTTAAATTGTATTGTATTGTACTGTATTATATTGTATTCAGACACATCATACATTCTAGTAACAGGGTGGACCTCATATAAAATGTATGTAAAATAAAATGTTTTCCTCATAAAAAATTATAGCATATGACTCTGGAATGCATTTGCTTTTATGTACTTTGATGTTGTTTTGTTGAAGCCTAAAAGGTCCAGTTCATTCATTGTTATTTAATGTGGAAAACAGCAACCAGGATATTCTTTAAAACTGTGTGTGTGTGTGTGTGTGTGTGGGTGCGTGCGTGCGTGCGTGCGTGTGTGTGTTCATGTTTTTCTATTCCGGTGGGGACTTCAACCTGAATGCACACTGACTTATGGGGACTTGTGTCACCGTAGGGACCTAAATTGAGGTCCCCACGAGGAAACAAGCTTATAAATCATACAGAATTACTTTTTTGAAAATATAAAAATGCAGAAAGTTTTGTTTGATGGGTAGGTTTGGGGGTAGGGTTAGCAAAAGGGGATAGAATATACAGTTTGTACAGTATAAAAACCATTACGTCTATGGAGAGCCCCTGCAAAGATAGTAAACCAGACGTGTGTGTGTGTGTGTGTGTGTGTGTGTGTGTGTGTGTGTTTCACAGAAAAAAAGATGTGACCAAGAAGTTGATGGTGCAATTTTTCCTTTTGGCTGAACTATTCCTTTAATTATTTGTCAGAAAAGAATAAAAATCGTATGAGTTAAGAGCTGTTTTGAACCCTATTCATTGAAGATTCCTCGATATAAATGTACGTTAACTGTAAATGTACTGTTCATTCCTTTAGAAAATGAGTAAATAACTGCAAATACCTAAAGAAATTAGTATATTTGTATGAAATGAATAGGTTTTCCATCAAAGGTACTGCAGCTGAAGTAGTAGCTGAAGATCACGAGGCTTATGGATCTTTGTTAAGAAGGACTGCAAGTAAATCATCTTGAATGTTAAAATGATCTTGCTTGTATGTGGATCATTTGATGAAGGTCTGTAATAAAACGCTCTTGTTCTGGTGCAAATCTATTGCTTTAATTTAATCCGATATGCCTTGCGGTGATTTTAAGGAATAATCATAGAACCAAATGCTCCATTTTTTTTTTTTTTTGTCAAAGAGATGAATCTTGTTACATATCAACATACTATCATGTACGCCTCGTCCACTAACCGCAGTTAACAACAACTTAAACCAGACAATTATACTCCGCTCCATTTATCAGATAGAGACGGTCAGGTACTTAAAATATTAAACGTCAGAATATCCAGGACTAGGTTAATCTACCCCATCAATATTTAAGGTCCCTTTTTATGCATGTGTGCTGAATTGTCCAATTTCATTAAGGTCATTTGTCAGCCCTCGGGCTGTGGTCTCAGAATGGGTGGACCCGTGAGATTATCAGACCATAGACCTGCACTCAGTCTCCCAGATATGCCAATGTTGTGCTGACACACTTTAAAATGCACTGAATATGGATTATTACATTTAGAAGCCCTTTATTTCCGCCTCGCTTGCATACAGGCAGAACACACGCACCGCCTGCGAATAATATCTCTATTTCGCCCTGTTCCGTTCTACGACCCCTGAACGTCCAAATGATGATTGGCTCAGCATGAACGGGGCAGCCAGTGTTGTTGAGCTTGGCATTACATCGCAGTAATGTCCATTTGAACAGGCAAATTGCCACAGTGACTCATTTAAAACACAAAGTAGGTGTTAGGGGTCATTTAGTCTCCTGTCTGGAGAATGGCTATCATTTACTTCCACACAAAGACGAACACATGCCAAAAAGGAAAACAGACTCATGAATTATGACTTGAGTTGGAATGATTGCCATGAACCCTTTAAATGAGAGGTGAGAGTGATTTTTAAAAATATGGAACCAATTCAAGCACTTCCACACAGCAATCCCAGTGCGGCCTTTCCCTCGGCGTCACCTCTTGTTTAGCGCCGTAGCTGATTGGGTACAGATCGTAGACCACCTAACGCATTTCTGAAAGACAATGTATTCCGGCCAGGCGTGTTTTCCCGACCGATAATATGTCACCTTCATCAACATTTTCCATTTTTTTTTCTGCATCTCCTTCAACCATACATCTGGACACCTGAAAGGCGTGACATTTTAACGGCTCTAATTCTCACGGTGCACGGCTCCATTTCCTGTTTGCGCTAAAGTGTCATTTTCATTCCGATCCTGAATGACCAATTTGTCTGTATGTCGTACGCCATTTACATGGTCCCCCATTTTTTTATATGCAAAACAGCACACCTAAACGCTCTGCTTTGCATGCCGATGCAGGGCCATTTCCCTCAATCTAATTTGATACTTTTGAGAGGAAAAAGGCCTCAGAGGGACGCTGCCTCTTGTCCTTCCACGTTTTATGTGACATCCTGATGACAAGTGTCTTTAATATGCATAAAGCAATTTCTATATTTTGTCCATTGACTTTTTGCATGTTGAACAGAATTGCATATGGGATACCATGAGTAGAGTCAGTTATATTAAAACATCTGTTCTTTATGATTATTGCTTTTTGAGCTAAAATGGGCAGCACTGGAAAATGAAATGTATGTTTTCTTATAGCATTATGCAGTTTTGTAGTTCGAGTTTGTGCACCAGGGAAAAGTGGGGAACAAGACAATGGAATATGTGTGTGTGTGTTCCATTGTCTTGTTATTACATACATATAACAAGTGTCTTTAATATTCATAAAGCAATTTCTATATTTTGTCCAATTACTTTTTGCATGTTGAACAGAATCGCATATGGGATGACATGAGTAGAGTCAGTTATATTAAAACATCTGTTCTTTATGATTATTGTTTTTGAGCTGCAATGGGCAGCACTGAAATGTGTGTTTTCTTATACCATTATGCAGTTTTGTAGTTTGAGCTTGTGCATCAGGGAAAAGTGGGAAACAAGACAATGGAATGTGTATGTGTGTGTGTGTGTGTATATATATATATATATATATATATATATATATATATATATATATATATATATATATATATATATATATTACATATAAACAAAGAAAATAGGAAACAAAGATACAGACCAAAAAAAAAAAGGAAAGAAAGACACAAATGGAGAGGAAATGATACAGTGGCAGAGCTAGAGATGGGGCGGAGCGAGCTGGCATGTTTTGTGGCATTCGGTTGTGTGCTGCACATTTGTCGGGTTTGTCAGAGCAAAGCTTCTCCTGCCACAGTCTTGTCCCACTCCAGCCTTCTGCTACTGCTGCTGCCACATACTTCCCATGCCTGCTGGTCCAAAAAAGAGAATGCCATTTCCCTGCTTTTTTTCTGATATTAAGTGTACATTTACACGATAGCAATGTACTAAAAATAGATTTTTTTTTTCCTTTGCACTTTTCACATACAGACAACAACGATGTCAAAACGATCCCCGTTCACACAGATCCGGGAAAACGGCTAAAAACACTGTATTAATCATGCCAAGCCAGTAGTTGGCTATGTCACTTAGACTGTCACTGTAAAGAAACACTATGCACCTATAGACTGAACATATAATACACATGCGCATGACATCACTGTTTTCACAAATTCATGTTTCTGTAGTTTACACTGAGCCGATAACGGTATCGTTTTCAAAAACTTGCCCTTTGAATGCCGTTTTCAAAAGTTTACATTTTTAGGCCACAAAACATTGTTGACGTGTAAATGACTGGCCAAAACGCATACAAAGTTTTCCGTTTTTAGTTGAAAAAGATGTTGCGTAAACGGCCCCTTACTGTACACTTATCTTACTGTCTCTATTACCATTTAATTACCATTTTACCACCTACTGACACATCTGTATCTGCTTTATTTGCAGATAATTAATTACATGACTGTTATCTGCCTCCTCAGAGATGTATCTACCTTTTTGGCTTTTAAAAATTGAGCAAGAGTGGAATATTATTTGATTATAATGTTAAGTAACACTTCATTTTAAGTTGATGTAGTTTCAAATTACTACATGTAATTACTAACAGTAAATTATGCATAATTACAATTACAAGTACATGTAGTTCATTAATTTTAACTACATGGGAAAGATCAAATAATCAAATATTATTTATTCATTTTATAAAGCTTGAAGTCATGGCCCAAAATAAACTTGTCAGTCAAGCACTAAATATTGAAAGCAAAAATATTGAAATTATAAGAATTTTGACATTTATATATGTATAGCTATTGTATCCAATTAGATTAAAGGAAAAGAAGGATTATATTTAACATACATAAAATTGAAGGACTATATTAACTTTATATTAACTTTTATTTACATGCACCATTACATGCTACATACCTTAAACATCTAGGTAGTCCTAGTAATTACGTACTAAAAACCTCCCCACAAACCTCAGAACAAAAGACCATTGCAATAAAGACACTTATAAAAAAGAGATGGCGATGAAGAAAAGCTAGTCAGCCAGAGGTCTAAAATGAAGATCTTTATTCAGATTACTGTAGGAATTGTTTATCAAGGTGACAGACGCCTGCCCTGGCTCGGATGAAGATGACACTCTATCATGCATTCCCTGACAGCAGACGAACGCGCACCTCTGCCAAAAGGCACCCTGGAAAATTATTAATAGATGCTGACTTGATTTGCCATAATTGCAGGGTCTTTCAAAGGTTTGATTGCGGCCTGTGAAGTCCCGTCCAAAGGGGAATTATTCATTACTATCCAGAAGTCTTACATGCACCCACCCCCATCTAAACGGTTGCTTTGTTTTTTCGACAGTAATGTCAGTATTTAGGAGTGGCTAACTGAAAGTAGCCACGCTACTAATTTGACTACATTTTTAAGCAGCATAATCGTAGTTCAGCTGTTTTCAGAATAGTTAACAAACTACTTTTCCCAACATTGTGTCACACCGTACAGTGTAGCTTTATAGCTGAGCAAACTCCTAAACTGTCCATTCTCCAATTTGTGAAGTTGGAAATCTGGACGATTCATATACTGTACCACTTATGTAATTCTTTCATATACTGCTGTTCCCTTTCAGTCGGTCACGTTCGACGTACGTCGGACGTCACCGACGAATTGGGATCACTTCAGGGAGCCCCTAACAGCTTCGAGATATAGAGAACAGGCCAATGAGAATTGGCGGCGAGATTTGCATCTCGCGCTCCGCCGCGTCGCGGGTATAAAGCGAAGTGAAATGCACGCACGTTTGTCATTCACTTCGGAGCCGAACGGCGTTGATGAAGAACGAAACGAGAGAGAGAGAGAGAGAGAGAGAACAGACGAACAGAGAGAACGAGAGGCCAGAGAGAGAGGGAAACGCGTGTGTTGGCGAGACGGCACAACCAGCGACCGCGCCCCTGCTGCATTAAGAGGAGAAAAACAACTGCTGTTCTCACAGCAAGAGAGTGTGAGTGCACACACACGGGCTGCACTATTTCCGGTGTGTTGCCGCGGTCCTCCCCTGAGTGCTTCAGCACAAAAAAAGAGCTTTTTCCTCACAAAGAGAGCTACGCGGGTGTGACACTGCGTCTTTTCGAGATGTCATTCCACCCGTGCGCTACTGGATGCGGTCGTTCCCTGTCACCCGCTGACGGTCACAATCGCTGTATCACGTGCCTGGGCTTACAGCACGCTGAGGCAGCCTTTGTGGATAGTTCGTGTTCTCACTGCGGGAACATGACTATCGCAGCGCTTAGGTCGAGACTCGCCACATTCGTGAAGGTGGAGTCCCCTACCCATGCCTCGATCTAGCTCTATTCCCAGAATAGATCTACTTGACGAATGGCCGGGTGACCTGAGGATTACGGTTAGGGCTAACCCGCCGAGCGTGCCTCCGCAGGCCCCTAACCCCTCACAAGCGCCGCTACGGTTGAGCTTCCGGAGGACCCGCTGGCCCCTCCCATGGGCGTCCGGCGGTCTCTTCGGAGCTCCGGCGGAGGAGCAGATGTCGATCGCTGCATCGGAGGGGGAGTTCCAGTCCTCGGAGGATGAAGATTCGGCTGCACTGCCTCCCTCTGGGAGAGTGGCAGCGGTCGAGTCAGACCCCGAGTTGATGGCTATGCTTTCCGGGCCGCCCGAAAAGGTCGGGCTTGAGTGGAACCTCCACCACGCCCCGAACCTTCTAGGTTGGACGATTGGTTTTCGGGCGGGCCGCGCTGGTTCTCAGCGCCCCGCCCGGTACCTTTCTTCCCGGAGGTGCATGAGGAGCTCACCAGGTCGTGGTCGACACCCTTTAGTGCCAGGAACCGACCCGTGGCTCCTCCTCCTCACTACCCTTGACGGCGGGCAAGCCAGGGGTACGTGGGGATCCCGCCGGTGGAGCGGGCCGTCGCGATGCAACTGTGTCCGCGATCGCCTCCAATTGGCGCGGTGACCCACGTCTCCCGCCCAAGGCCTGTAAGTTCTCCTCCAGTCTGACTGCGAAGGCTTACAGGTCTTGTGGCCAGGCTGCATCCGCCTTGCATGCCATGGCGCTGCTTCAGGTGCATCAGGCCCAGGCACTCATGGATATGCACGAGGGTAGCCCTGGCCCAGAGCTCCTCCGGGAGCCCGGACGGCGACGGACCTCGCCCTCCGGCGACGAAAGTCACCGCCCGTTCCATCGGTCAGGCGATGTCCACTCTAGTGGTCCAGGAGCGGCATCTCTGGCTCAACCTGGCCGACATGAGGGAGACCGATAAGACTCGGTTCCTGGACTCCCATCTCCCGGCCGGGTTGTTCGGCGACGCTGTCGAGCTTTGCCCAGCAGTTCTCGCCGCCCAGAAGCAGACGGAGGCCATAAAATACATCCTGCCCCGGGCGGTCAGCTGCTGCCTCCACCCGCCGCCGCCGCAGCACCTCCGCCTGCTCGCCGCCGAGGACGCCCGCCCGCAGCTGCCCCCCGCTCCCGCCCCAGCCCAGCAGCAGCCTCCACCCGGGCGCCGGCGTGGAGCCGGCCGTGGGAAGGACGCCCAGCCCGCTCAGGCCGCTGCCAAGCCAGGTGGCAAGCGCCGCCGTAAGAGACCCTGAGACGGGCCACCCAGAGATGGAGGAGACTGCTCTTCTTCGAGACGGCCGCAGCACCTCTCTCCCGGAGGAGGGCCGGGGCGATATTGTGTCATCCTGTTCCGCCGCTAGCCCCAGTGCTAGCGGCACCCAAATTGTCAATAAAAGAGCAGTTTCCGGAATCTCTGGGTGCCAGAGAGTGCGCTTGGCGTGTGTTCGACGCTTCCATGCCTTGTCACCCTCAGGCGCTCTCTTATCGCCAGCAGGGGTGCCGGCTGTGTCTGGGACGCTCACCAACGGCCTCCCCACACTCGCGTGCCCCCTCAGCGGAAGCAGGTAAGTGTTGCACAGCACACTCAGACCCCACCTTGGGCCGCTACCATGCCGCCCGTGATCGGGTCCCTGCATGCCGCGCGCTGCCCCGCTGCGGGTACGTCTGTGGTGCCGTTGGTCCCGCTTGCACGGTTCCTGGGAGCCTGGCTAGCGCTTCCCACCCTGTCTCGCTGGCTCATCCGTACTATCAGACTCGGCTATGCGATTCAGTTCGCCCGGCGTCCCCCCAAGTTCAGGGGCGTTCACTTCACCTCCGTGACGAAGGAGAATGCCCCTGTGCTCCAGGCGGAGATCGCAGTCCTACTGGCGAAGGACGCGAGCGAGAGCCGGTCCTCCAGCCGATATGAAGACCGGCTTCTACAGCCCGCACTTCATTGTACCCAAGAAAAGCGGCGGGTTACGACCGATCTTGGATCTGCGACTTCTGAACCAGTCCCTTCACAGGCTGCCGTTCAGGATGTTAACGCAGAAACGCATCTTCAGGTGCGCCCGTCCCCAAGATTGGTTTGCAGCGATCGACCTGAAGGACGCGTACTTTCATGTCTCGATTCTCCCTCGACACAGACCGTTCCTACGCTTTGCATTCGACGGACGAGCATATCAGTACAAGGTCCTACCCTTCGGCTGGCCCTGTCGCCCGTGTCTTCACGAAAGTCGCGGAGGCGCCATTGCTCCCATGAGAGAGCGTGGTGTTCGCATTCTCAACTACCTCGACGACTGGCTGATCCTTGCCCAGTCGCGAGAGCAGTTGTGCGAACACAGGGACATGGTGCTCCGTCACCTTTGCGGTTGGGGCTTCAGGTCAACTGGGAGAAGAGCAAACTCTGCCCCTCGCAGAGGATCTCTTTCTCGGGATGGAGATAGACTGTCGCCCGGACGGCGCGCCTCACCGAGGAGCGCGCCCAGTCAGTGTTGAACTGCGTGAACTCATTCGAACGCAGGATAGCGGTACCACTGAAACATTTTCAGAGGCTCCTGGGGCATATGGCGCCCGCAGCCGCAGTAACGCCGCTGGGATTGCTTCATATGAGACCGCTTCAATGCTGGCTCCACGACCGGTCCCGAGATGGGCGTGGCGCAGCGGAACTCTCCGTGTCCAAGTGACGCCGAGATGCCGCCAAACCTTCAGCCCGTGGTCGGACCCTTCATTTCTACGGGCAGGCGTGCCTCTAGAACAAGTGTCCAGGCATGCTGTTGTCTCCACGGATGCCTCATCCACCGGCTGGGGTGCCACGCATACAACGGGCTTGCAGTGTCGGGTCTGTGGACGGGCCCCAACTGCAATGGCATATCAATTGCCTGGAGTTGTTAGCAGTTCATCTTGCACTCAGCCGCTTCAAAACGCCGCTCAGAGGCAAGCACGTTCTGTCCGCACGGACAGCACTGCGCGCCGTTGCGCACATCAACAAACAGGGTGGTCTCACGCTCCCGCCGCATGTCACAACTCGCCCGCCATCTCCTCCTATGGAGTCAGAAGCATCTGAGGTCGCCGTGCCATTCATATTCGGGCCTGCTCAATCGATGCGGCCGACGAGCTCTCACGACAGCCAGTGCTCCCGGGAGAGTGGAGACTCCATCCCCAGGTGGTCCAGCTGATCTGGAGTCGCTTCGGGGCCGCGCAGGTGGATCTGTTTGCCGCCCCGGACTCCACCCACTGCCAGCTGTTCTATTCCCTTACCGAGGGGACCCTCGGTTCGGATGCGCTGGCACACAGCTGGCCCCGGGGCCTACGCAAATATGCGCGTTTCCCCAGTGAGCCTTCTTGCACAAACACTGTGCAAGGTCAGGGAGGACGAGGAGCAGGTCCTGTTGGTCGCTCCGTACTGGCCCAACAGGACTTGGTTTTCGGAACTAGTGCTCCTCGCGACAGCACCCCCTTGGCCCATTCCTCTGAGGAAGGACCTCCTGACTCAGAGACGGGGCACCCTCTGGCACCCGCGTCCGGACCTCTGGAAACTCCATGTCTGGTCCCTGGACGGGACGCGGAGGTTCTAGGCGGTCTGCCACAAGCTGTGGTAGACACCATTACTTCCGCTAGAGCGCCTCTACAAGGCACCTCACGCGCTGAAGTGGAACCTGTTCGTCAAATGGTGCTCTTCTCGCCGAGAAGACCCCCGAAGGTGTTCGGTCAGTTCTGTGCTTTCCTTCCTACAAGACGGGTTGGAGCGAAGGCTGTCTCCCTCCACCCTCAAAGTTTATGTGGCCGCCATCGCCGCCAATCATGACTACGAGGCGGGAAGTCCTTAGGGAAGCACGATCTGATCGTCAGGTTCCTGAGGGGGCGAGGAGACTGAATCCGCCTCGCCTCTCTCTATACCCTCTTGGGACCTGTCTCTGGTGCTGACCGCACTGCAGAGGCCTCCCTTTGAGCCTTTGCAGTCAGCTGAGTTAAAAATTCTGTCTCTGAAGACAGTACTCCTGACTGCATTGGCCTCCATCAAGAGGGTAGGGGACCTGCAGGCATTTTCGGTCGACGAATCGTGCCTGGAATTCGGGCCTGGTAACTCTCACGTAATCCTGAGACCCCGGCCGGGATATGTGCCCAAGGTTCCCACCACTCCTTTCCGGGACCAGGTGGTGAGCCTGCAAGTGCTGCCTTCGGAGGAGGCAGACCCAGCCCTAGCTTTTCTCTGTCCCGTCCGCGCTTTGCGGACTTACGTGGACAGAACGCAAAGCTTCAGGACCTCAGAACAGCTCTTCGTCTGTTATGGAGGACAGCAGAAGGGAAAGGCTGTCTCAAGCAGAGGATGGCCCACTGGATAGTGGATGCCATCGTCTTGGCGTATGAAACCCAAGACGTGCCCTGCCCGCTCAGGTTAAGAGCCCACTCCACCAGGGGTGTAGCTTCTTCCTGGGCGCTGGCTCGTGGGCGCCGCTGGCAGATATTTGTAGGGCTGCGGGCTGGGCGACACCTAACACGTTCGCTAGGTTCTATAGCCTACGTGTAGAGCCGGTATCTTCCTGTGTGCTCACTTCCCATAGTCAGTAACACCGAAGTGCCCGTTCTAAAGTGTCGGCTTGCTGCGCCACCCTTCCCCATGGAACGGATACGTGCGCTTATATGCTCCAGTCGAAGTTCCCCAGTATGGCGAACCCTGTCGAGTCCTCCGCAACCCTCGGCAGTCGGACGTGGCGGAGCGCCCGACGCCAGGCCTAACGCCGTATGCATTGGTGGAACTTGTGTTAGGCTGGGTTCCATATGTTGTGACCCCACGGCGGTCCCATATGTGTATTCTCCACGGTAAGTCTCCCTTCGGCGAGCTCGTGTCTTTTCCTCTCTGCCGTCTCAGTGTGGTGTGGACCCCGCCTAAATGGCCGGAGCCACCCCTGGGGCTTCGTATGTAGCACTGCCCACGGCCAGTCCATACGTGTATTCTCCACATGGTAACTCCCTCCGGGCATGATGTGGCTTCGCAGCGGCCCCGAGGGCACGCTTTCCCAGCGTTATCCAATAGTCGGCTGAGTGGGTCTTGCGGAACAGCAGCTGACTCTCCCTGCGTGAATTTCCCGCCCGAACAGCCGGGTCTGAGGGGCTTTCCCAGGGCGCTGGAAGTGGTAGCAACTGTGGCGTGTTCCAAAGGGATCCCAATTGCCGGTGACGTCCCGACGACGCCGAACGTGACCGACTGAAAGGGAACGCCTCGGTTACGTATGGTAACCCTCGCTCCCTGAAGGAAGGAACGGAGACGCACGCCCCGCCGCCACAATTGCTGTACCATCACTGCAGGCCGAGTCAGTAGTTCGCTCCTCAGTGAAAAACAAACGGCGTGCATTTCACTTCCGCTTTATACCGCTGACGCGGGCGGAGCGCGAGATGCAAATCTCGCACGCCAATTCTCATTGGCCTGTTCTCTATATCTCGAAGCTGTTAGGGGCTCCCTGAAGTGATCCCAACCGCCGGTGACGTCCGACGACGTCTCCGTTCCTCCTTCAGGGAACGAGGGTTACCATACGTAACCGAGGCGTTCGTTACTATTTCTGACTATAAATTTTTACAGTCAAAAATCGATTGGAGTCTACTATGTTAGTAAAAACAGTAATGACCCATCAGAAATTATTCTAATATGCTGATTTGATGCTCAAGAAAAATGTATTATGAATATCAATTTTAAAAACTGTTTTGTTGCTTTAAATCTTTGGGGAAACCATGATTTCTGAATGGTAAATGACACTACACCATTCAAAAGTTTGAGGTAATTAAGATAAAAAAATACAAAAAATACAAAAAAATTTATTCAGCAAGGATGTATTAAATTGATCAATAGAGACGGTAAAGACATTTATAATCTTACAAAAGATTTATGTTTCACTTTCGAATTTTCATCAAAAAATCGTGCATTTCCAGAAAAAAACTATTTTCAACATTGATGATACAGTAATAATGAGAACCACTTTTGTCAGGACCACCATCGTCAAAGAAGATTGACAGTTAGTTATTATTTATTTATTTTGTATTTTTGTATTGTTGAATTTGCTGTATATGTTTCCAACAATTTTTTTTCCCCCTTCAGGAAATTTCAGTAATTTCATTTCAAATCCTGACTGGATGACAGGAGGAGCTGGGGATGGAGGAGGGTAATTAGCTCCTGAGCAACGCGATGAAGTTGCTGATAATACTAATGGACCTTATATATGAATGCTGTAATAGCGTCGTATTCCAATAGGTGGACGTGGATCAGCTGATGCGAGCTTGACTGACATGACCCGCCAGAACTAATGCTACGCTTGATTATTAGTAACTGAGCACCAATAAAAATGGAAAATAACAGCTGCAAATCAGCATATTAAAATGATTTCTAAAGGATCATGTGAAACTGAAGACTGGAGTAATGATGCTGAAAATCCAGCTTTGATCACAGGAATAAATTACATTTTAATATACACTCACCGGACACTTTATTAGGTACACCTGTTCAACTGCTCGTTAAAGCAAATAACAGCAGCCAATCACATGGCACCAACTCATTTATGCATTTAGACATGGTCAAGATGATCTGCTGAAGTTCAAACTGAGCATCAGAATGGGGAAGAAAGTGATATAAGTGACCTTGAAGCAGATGGGCCACAGCAGTAGAAGTCACACTGGGTGCCGCTCCTGTCAGCTAAGAACAGAAAACTGAGGCTACAATTCACACTGCCTCACCAAAAGTGGACAATAGAAGACTGGAAAAACATTGCTTGGTTTGATGATCCTGCCTTGTATCAACGGTTCAGGCTGCTGGTGTAATGGTGTGGGGGGTATTTTCTTGGCACACTTTGTGCCCCTTAGTACCAACCGAGCATTGCTTAAATGCCAGGAGTATTGTTGTGACCATGTCCATCTCTCTATGACCACAGTGGACCATCTTCTGAGCACTACTTCCAGCAGGATAACGCACCATGTCACAAAGCTTAAATCATCTCAAACTGGTTTCTTGAACATGACAGTGAGTTCACTTTACTCAAATGACCTCCACAGTCACCAGATCTCAATCCAATAGAGCACTTTTGGGATGTGGAGGAACGGGAGAGTCACATCATGGATGTGCAGCTGACAAATCTGCAGCAACTGTGTAATGCTGTCATGTCAATATGGAACAAAACCTCTGAGGAATGTTTCCAGCACCTCTGTAAATCTATTCAAGAATTAAGGCAGTTCTGAAGGCAAACCTAAAACCACATTTTTTTTTTTTTTTTTTGCAGGATTTATTATCATTGTGGTGGGATACAGTCGGTCCCACATCTGAACTGTGGTTGTGTGTGTGCTTTAAGTAACTCAGTAACACTCTTGATACAAGTTCAGTTCATTTAATTAAAATGAAAATGCATTCAAGAAAGGATTAAAGTCTAGCTCTCAGCTACACAATGGCATAAAGGCAGTTTTTGAAAGAGTGAAAAACCCTTCACCTTCACCAATTATGGTCATAGAAAGCCATTCTCCATTCAGCACAAACATCTTAGCATTTAAAGAAAAAAAAAAGTGATTTAAATATTACTTCATAACCTTTGATAAAAGCTTGCCTTGGTAATTTCAAAACCATGTAAATAGAAACGTTCTTTTACAAAGACGCTCACTGATAAGAGGTCACCTCAGGGGGTTTGCAGGGGCGAAGGAACACAAACTATTACAATCCAAAACCACTGTCTCAACGGCAATACCTCAACCCTTCAAATGACATATAATCTGATTACACATGAGACCAGAGACTTACGGAGGTTCTCAAAGCATCTCGCTCTGACGAGCACCTGGGCGTCTAACCACACACGTATCTCTGTCGACGAGTGGAGATGTTGTTAGATGTCACCCTCACATGCTGATCTGTGACCTGCTGTGCGGTTAAAGTTTGGATTTGGCTGGGGTGATACTGTTCCCAGACCAGTGTTTAAGACAACTGGCTGTGGTTAGTGCTATGCAGGCACAGAGTTTAACCTCACACAGGAAGCGAGCTCACTTTATCTACCCGGCTGCCTGCGCCCTCCACCACACAGCAGAGCGTGGGTGTGACACCTGCCTGCGTGTGAGGGGGGTGGCGGAAGAAGGTGAAAGAAAATGAATACGTAACAAGACCAATGGGGTTTAAACATAAATAGCAAAGAAAATGGAATGGAAATACAGAAAGAATGAAATTATGTAGAAAAAAAACACATAAAAGACATGAAATCACCACCTACTGAGGTCTTGATATCTGGTATAGGTTGTTTTTATGAGACAAGTGGATTTAGGGGTTGTTTACACATCACCTAAACGGAAAAACAGAAGACTTTCATGTATTTTAGCTGTACATTTACACGACAACGGCGTTTTAGGGGGCTTGAAAAAAGCAAGCTTCTGAAAATGTGTTTCAAAGTGCAAGACGATTTTGAAAACAATACTGTTATTGTCTCTGTGTAAACAACAAAAACGGTGACGTCATGCATATTACGTGTTCAGTCTATAGATGCGTAGTGTTTCCGTGTGAACGGGAATCATTTTGACAACATTGCCGTCTATACGTGAAAAACACTTTTAGTGTTACTTTTTAGTGCATTATTGTCGTGTGAATGTGCCCTTACATATCTTTAAGTCTGTGTTTCAGTGAGGAATGCTCTGTAAAGTAGTGTGGAAAATTTGAGCATTTGCAGTTTTGATGGTAGCAAAAGTAGTGCATGCATTTCCAACATGTGCCACAACAACCCAAGACAAACACACACACACACACACACACACACACACACACACACACACACACACACACACACACACACACACACACACACACACACACACACACATACTCTAGTAATAATATAATAATATACAGTCTACTAATGCACTCTCAGAAAAAAAAGGTACAGTGCTGTCACTGTGGCGGTACCCCAAGGTACAAAAGTGAAATGGTACATCTTTACATTTACATTTACATTTATGCATTTGGCAGACACTTTTATCCAAAGTAACTTACATTGCATTCAAGGTACACATTTTTAAATTTTTTGTCAGTTCTTTGTACCTTCTTTGTACCTTACCCCTATATGGTACATATTAGTACCTTAAAAGGTACATATCAGTACTTTAAGAGTGCATATTAGTACCTTAAAGGTACATATTAGTACCTTTTCGGTTTTGTAGCCTATCCTAGGGTACCGCCCCAGTGACAGCAATGTACCTTTTTTTCTGACAGTATACTTAGTTGACTAACTAATAGTTCACATGTAGTTGCAAAGTTACTTATAGTTAATAGAATGTCTAAAGCGGACCATCAAAATAAAGTGTAACCCAACATTTCATTTAATTTTCATTAGAAAAGAATGGTGAAAAAGAAATAAAAGAATTTCAGAATTTCTCAGTATTTAATGGCAATCTTTTGCTTTAATAAAAGCAGCACTCGTGCTTGAACCTGAGGATCATGTTATCCAAAATGATTTAATGTTTCAGAGACTATCTTCTGTGGAGGCAAGACAATCTGAGCAGTTGTACAAACAAATAAGTCAGAAATTTGATTACATTTAATTATTATATATGTGATCTTTTAGGCCTTTCTTTATAAAAGGGAAAAGAAGCAGATATAATATTAAAATGAGAGTGATGTAAACCATATGGCAAAGCGTCCTTACTTCCTATATCCCCCGGTACTTGACTGCCTCTCATTGTCTCGACAGCCTCTAAAGCCTCCATAGAAATTCTCAACAGTCTGACTGTGACAACAAATCGTTTGCTAATTTTTCAAAAGTGTTAGACTACAAGAATATGGAAACTTCACAGCCCTGAGAGGCCAAGCGAGCAATGTGAGTGAGAATTGATTTGTTTGGGCTCGTCACATCCATCAGTCATCCTAGAAATGATGAGATGAGCATCACGGAACAACAGATGCCTTATGTGGTCTACAGCATTTGGCAGACCTTGATGTACGTCAACACGAAAAGCAGAGTGCTTGAATTTCCTGCATCCCTCTTGTTTGGAGATATATGAGTGTAATGTACGGATTGAGTTTAGCGTGTGAACTAGGAGCCAGACCACATCAGAAGCACTCTGCTGTGCAGGCGGACTGCGTGAAAGCATCTCCCTTTCTCTGACGCTCTGCCCATAAGCCTGTTGATTCAATTGTAATAATTTATGCTCATTGTGATGACTTTGGGTTTCACATGTGGAATAGCATGACCTTCCTTAATGAGAGCTGGAAAATTTAATATGCGTTTACAGCACTTGCAAAAATTTGCCATCTTGGATAATACATGTCAGATGTCTTGGAAAAGGTGTTAATGTAATGTGTGATGAGAATGTTAAGGGCAGTTTATACAGTATATATATATATACATACACTCACCTAAAGGATTATTAGGAACACCTGTTCAATTTCTCATTAATGCAATTATCTAATCAACCACTCACATGGCAGTTGCTTCAATGCATCAATCTCAATCTCCTGAACTCCAAACTGAATGCCAGAATGGGAAAGAAAGGTGATTTAAGCAATTTTGAGCATGGCATGGTTGTTGGTGCCAGACGGGCCGGTCTGAGTATTTCACAATCTGCTCAGTTACTGGGATTTTCACGCACAACCATTTCTAGGGTTTACAAAGAATGGTGTGAAAAGGGAAAAACATCCAGTATGCGGCAGTCCTGTGGGTGAAAATGCCTTGTTGATGCTAGAGGTCAGAGGAGAATGGGCCGACTGATTCAAGCTGATAGAAGAGCAACTTTGACTGAAATAACCACTCGTTACAACCGAGGTATGCAGCAAAGCATTTGTGAAGCCACAACATGCACAACCTTGAGGCGATGGGCTACAACAGCAGAAGACCCCACCGGGTACCACTCATCTCCACTACAAACAGGAAAAAGAGGCTACAATTTGCACAAGCTCACCAAAATTGGACAGTTGAAGACTGGAAAAATGTTGCCTGGTCTGATGAGTCTCGATTTCTGTTGAGACATTCAGATGGTAGAGTCAGAATTTGGTGTAAACAGAATGAGAACATGGATCCATCATGCCTTGTTACCACTGTGCAGGCTGGTGGTGGTGGTGTAATGGTGTGGGGGATGTTTTCTTGGCACACTTTAGGCCCCTTAGTGCCAACTGGGCATCGTTTAAATGCCACGGCCTACCTGAGCATTGTTTCTGACCATGTCCATCCCTTTATGACCACCATGTACCCATTCTCTGATGGCTACTTCCAGCAGGATAATGCACCATGTCACAAAGCTTGAATCATTTCAAATTGGTTTCTTGAATGTGACAATGAGTTCACTGTACTAAAATGGCCCCCACAGTCACCAGATCTCAACCCAGTAGAGCATCTTTGGGATGTGGTGGAACAGGAGCTTCGTGTCCTGGATGTGCATCCCACAAATCTCCATCAACTGCAAGATGCTATCCTATCAATATGGGCCAACATTTCTAAAGAATGCTTTCAGCACCTTGTTGAATTAAGGCAGTTCTGAAGGCGAAAGGGGGTCAAACACAGTATTAGTATGGTGTTCCTAATAATCCTTTAGTGAGTGTATATATATATATATATATATATATATATATATATATATATATATATATATATATATATATATATATATATATATATATATATATATATATATATATATATATATTCAAGATTCAAGATAAGAGTTTTATTTGTCACATATATACAGAATATACAACCGCAGTGAATGTAAATCAAGAGGTCCATATACTCCATGGACAATGCAAAGGTCACATGGACAAAACAGTTAAAACACAAGGAAGAAATTATAATAGAAATAGGATAAAAAAGTACTATATATATATATATATATATATATATATATATATATATATATATATATATATATATATATATATATATATCTGTAGAATTATAAATAATCAAGTCAAGTAGAAGAAAAAAAGTAAAAATAAGAATAAGAAGTGGAATAAAATAATTGAAGTAGACTGTGCAGTGAGTAAACTGTAGACTTATAAATATGTGGTTAACAAATGTATAAAGAGTATAATGTGCAAACAGGTTTATAACAGGTTGTTACACAGTAACAACGAGAACAGAAAGTGCAGTGCAATGTCAGTATGTTTATCCTGAAGTGAAGTCACGTGGTGTTAAGTGACTGAGTTCAGGAGTCTGATGGCCTGGGGGAAGAAGCTCCTCCTGAGTCTCTCAGTTTTGGCCATCAGGCTTCGGAAGCACTTACCAGATGGCAGCAGCATGAAATGAGGGTTTGCAGGGTGATTAGAGTCCTTGATGATCTTAGTAGCTCTACCTTTGCAGCGTTTGGTGTAGACGTCCTGCAGAGACGGGAGAGCTGACCCTGAGATATACGCTCGGATAAGCGCACGACTCTTTGCAGGGCTTTGCGGTCATGACTGGTGCTGTTCCCATACCACGCTGTGATGCACTGAGTTAGTACACTTTCTATCGCCCCTAAATAGAAAGTTTTCAGGATAGCTGGTGAAACCCTGAATTTCCTCAGCTGGCACAGGTGGTACAGTCTTTGCCTGGCTTTTTACACCTGTGTCTGAATGTGAGCAGTCCAGGTCAGGTCCTCGGAGATGTTTACTCCCAGGTACTTGAAGCTGCTCACTCTCTCTACTGGTGACCCGCTGATCATGAGAGGGGAGTATGTCCGTTGCTGTCTCTTCCTGAAGTCCACAATCATTTCTTTGGTCTTGCCAACATTCAGAGAGAGACAATTGTCCTGGCACCATGATGTTAGATGCTCCACCTCGTCCAAGTATGCCGTCTCATTGTTGTTGGAAATGAGGCCCAGGACATCAGTATCATCAGCAAATTTGATGATAGAGGTGGAGCTGTGTGTGGACAAACAGTCATGCGTGTAGAGCGAGTAGAGCAGGGGACTCAAGAAAAGTTCCTAAAAGCATCCTACTTTATAAACCGTAATTTATTTTTTAATAACCTTTATAGTTTTTTTTAGGAAATCTTAATTTCGGTGACAAATCACAAAGCAGTGCAAACAATATTAATTCATATTATCTATTTATATTTACATTTTAACAATGTTGAATTATTTTAATTGTTTGTATGAGCACAAAAGGTTTATATGAATGCTCTTCAGTTGACGTACGCATAAGATGTTTTTCACATCAGTTTTTACCTTTATAAATGCAGAGTTGTTCCTCACTTTTGGTGTAGGATGAATTTCAATTTTAGGATCCAATCTATTCATACATGTGTTTTATTAATGAGGCCCCTTGTGTTATGAAAGCTTCTTTCCCAAAAGCTGCGATATTGTACCATTTTCCAGGCACTATTATTTCTGTAGTCGACCAATCACAGCACCAGTCAGATAGTTTACCACTCTTTTATTAGTGAAAAACAAAAATGTGCTGACTCAGTACAAGCCAGTATTCTGTACTGATTCAAAAGCTCACACCTACAAAACTCAGCCAATGAACCAATGTTTAATCACCATGGCTGTAAGCAACAACCATAAACCATAATGTTCAGATGCAATCATGATGACAATACAAATTTCATGCACTGAAATGATTTATCACTTCTCTGGGGTCCCTTCCCCCTCATTCCCTCACACAGAGCAGGGGTGCTGGGGTCGGTCTTCAGCAGATCTGCTTTGAAAGCTAAGCCCTCATTTGGGCAGAGTGGATTCAGATGGCTTGGCCCTAGCTCAAAGGCGGCCTGCACTCTGGGTCAGCTCATTACTTCAAGAGAAGCAAGGGGCTGATGCTCTCAAGTGTGGCGGCTTTCAATCACTATCCGACAGCTCCAGTCGCTGGGTCATGACATGTGAGATACATAGGGCAAAGATGACACAGTCCTGTTGTGTTGTGTATGTAAAACTGTTTTGGCATTTTCTGTGAATTGGTTACAATGTGGTGTCCCATTACTGTATTCTAAAGCATTAGAACTACAATAGTGTTAGATATTATTATTATTATTATTATTATTATTATTATTATTATTGTCTCAAATTAAAATGAACTCATAAACAATATATTTCTGTGTTTTTTGGACATCCCACGCTCTCTTAAAAGGTCTCACCTCAGAAGTCTTGACCTTCTCAGCTGCATCCAAGTACTTAAATCACACGGAAATATCATTACATGATCTGTTGATGTGATATTTTTATTTATTGTAGTAAAAATAAAAATAAAAAAATAAATAAATAAATATATATATATATATATATATATATATATATATATATATATATATATATATATATATATATATATATATATATATATATTTTTATTTTTTATTTTTTTTTATTTTTTTTTTTTTTTATTTGCAAACCTGTTATGCATTCAAGCATGATTTATATTTATATTATTGTATTATTTATATTATTTTATACATTGTCTATAATTTTTTTGTCAAGTCACATTATTTATATTGCACTTTATACAATACATTATGGAAGCTTGTGTCCGCCATGGAATAAAAAAATTTAAAAGATAATTGCAACTTTTTATCTCTTTCTGACTCATAATTGTGAACTTACATCTCGCAATTCTTACTTTTTTCCTTAGAATTGTGATAAAAAGACAGAATTGGCGAGAAAAAACAGTGCAGTTGTTAATATTATTGATAATATTACTGAATATTAATTTTGAATATTTTTTTAAAACCTCAAATCAATCAAGAAGAAACCAAAATCATGCAAAAATTGTTAATATCATTGATCAACTGAGGTTGATCCATAAAGGTAAAGCATATCCTTTTAATAATAAAGTAATATTTACTTTTCAGCTGCATGAAATCTTGACATTTTAACTGATAACTTGAATGAAGAGCTGTGCAGAAATTTTTTATGATATTTTTTGAATTGGTTGAAAATCTACTTATCAGGCCATCTGACATAAATAAATAAAACAAGAACACAATTCAACTGCTAAGATCCTGAGGCCTGTTACATGAAGCTAGCTGAACAAACTCTGAGTTTCAGAGCAGGTTTAGAGCTGACAAATCCAGATAAATCCAACCTGGTTTAGATCAAGTTCAACGGTCTCTCAAAGTTTGGTATAAGCATTCTCTGTCAACTTGTCAAACTCTGTCAAACTAAGTTTACGATTAACTCTGAAGCGCGTGCACCTGAAAGTGTGACACGTGCGGCAAACAGCCAATCTCAGTGTCCGTTTGATTCACTTCTCGCAAGAGAGACGGCGCAATTCACTTCTCTTCTGAAGATTGAGAGATCGTTTAGAAAATTATCATGAAATTAAATGCATTTACAAAGCAGGAATAAACGCTGCTGCTGCAGCGAAAGTTTGAGAAGGCAGCTGAAAGATTATCTGACTATATCAATGCATGATGTGAATCAAAGAAATATGCCTAATAATAATAGGTTCACAAAGAGCTCAAATGAATACACGTTGTTTAAAAGAATTATGAATGCATGTATTATATTTATATTAATATTTGGCTACTTGTCAATTAATATAATAATTATATATGATGAATTAAAAGTAATTATAATTCATATAATATAAATATAATAAATAATTAGCACCAAAAGATGAACAATTTTGTCTCTAAAGTTTTTTCACTATAAGCTGCTTTAATTTGGAACGAGATATACAGGGGGTGTGGCTTTATTGCACCTTTACTTGCAGCTGATTGGTCCAGTTTGAGTTTGCAATCTCTAACCCAGAATAAAACCTGCTCCAGAGCAGGTTGGCCTTGTAGTGTAAGTTACCATGGTGATGAACACTGCTAAAAACCAATCCACTTTCTTGAGCCTGAAAAACCAGAGTTTGCTCAAACTAATCTCAAACTTACCTGGGTAGCAACTGAAACCAGCTTTGTGCAACAGGCCACTGGAGTCATCAATCGGTTGCTTTGCCCTCATCTCCCCAATATAAGCACAATATAAACACATTTATACTTATAGCTTTGATTTGGAACAAGGCCTCGATTAAACTGTTGTATCCATAAGATAAACTATAATATCTCCATTCATGAAACGCACTTGCACATCCACAAAACACTGAAATAGCCATTCAAATGTAGATATATTTGATTAAAAATATGTCGGTTACAGAATCTCTAGTCTCTAATTTTCTTATTGATATAAACCTAATTGGTTATGTTCTAAACATTTGCTGTCGGCAGGAATACATCTTGTGGCCCTACAGTAGTGTAATTCAAATCAAGCAAAACACACCGTTTCCTGCCACGGTCTGGTGCCCACTCTTGCAACTCCTCAATTGGTTAATGTGGGGTTTAATGACGACCAATTAAAGCGGATCAGTGAGCAGGACGCACAAACAGCGCCATGTCACACTCAGCTTGGACCTCTGGACACAGTCCTGCAGCGAGTCCAATTACCCCTTCAGACCACACACATCTTGCCCCAAATGACTGAAAGCAGCCCTCTGTCTTTTATCCAATGTGGAGATCTTCCTATAGATTCATATCTGTGATTTTACAGGCTAATCCAATTTTGTGAGCTATCATCCTCTGGTCTGGTGACCACATGTGCAATGGTGCTGGAGCGTGTTTAGAGGAATAACCTCAAGCACATCAAGTCGATGGTACGATCTGATGGCCAGTGGCTGAACCAAAATATAAAACAGCAAAAGTAAATAATCCTGACACAAGCCGCCACAGCTGCCCTAGAGAAAACTCCAGCATATGAATAAACTTGCTTTTCTAGTCAATGTTGTAGAGAGCATATTATCTAAAAGAAAGGAACGGTCAAATGAGGCTAATTTCATCTAATGCATGCTTTTTGGGGACTTTCGTGACAGCAAATCTGACGTGATACATTGCAGTACAATACGCTACAACCGCCTGTGGTTATGTAGGATAACTGTGCAGATTATCGTGAAATCTTTTATCCAAGAATGTGCGAGATTGTATGTCAGAGATAATACATGCGGCGGCTTTCCTGATGAAATTATTAAGTCATAACATTGTAGAGATATTCAGGCAGACGAAAGATAACAGGAAAAGTCTTTTTAGACATCACTTTATTGGAGCCGCTGCCAGTAGCAATAGTACAAGCTTGTGTGCATTTAAATCCGAGGCAATATTAGCAATATTAGCAAATGTATAACATTGTATATGCTTCTTATAACAAGTCAATTTCTCAAGCTTTTTCTGTATGGTATTTAACTTAATTTTATTTCAACGTGGACAATTGTTGCCTTCAAGTCATGTCAGAATGATCATATTTATGACTTGAGTGAATGGCACCACAATTGTATTACCAGAGGGATAAAAAAATTTTTAACCCTCAACTTTTCATGTTCGGTCTGTTTCAGAATAATAACAAATTTGTAAAGGAATCCCCTTGAATAATAACGGTCAAGGTTTGGCTGGTTTAGCATGGGGCAGTTTCTGGCAGATGTCATAAAACAACACAATCTGGCTACAAAAAGCATCTTTCTCCTTCGGTGGCCAAGTGTGTGTTCAAACAAATTATTTATAAAACTATACATTTCATTTTTCTTTGTGACATAAGAAGAACTCAAAACATGCTTTGCTCCTAATTTTGTTGCACCTGCACTGCAAAGTTTCTTCTCTTTATGAGATATAAATATGAGAAATGTGAAAATTAATAATGGCTTAAATTGCCCAGCATATTCCCTCAAATGATAACTTTGTGAAAATTTGGTGTCATACATGTGATTTTCCCTCCAAACCTGTTAAGTGCAAACCCTGCCACGCAGTCACCTGGCAAGAAAAATGTAGACTTCATGATTTTAATAATAATGAATGGATCTGATCACAACAAACAGACAGACAAATGCTCTGTCAGTATGTGCTACAGTTCTATACTAATGGTAGGGTTAGGGGTTAGTACAAACCCGATTCCAAAAAAGTTGGGACACTGTACAAATAGTGAATAAAAAAGGAATGCAATAATTTATAAATCTCATAAACTTATATTTTATTCACAATAGAATATAGATATATCAAATGTTGAAAGTGAGACATTTTGAAATGTCATGCCAAATATTGGCTCATTTTGGATTTCATGAGAGCTACACGTTCCAAAAAAGTTGGGACAGGTAGCAATAAGAGGCCGGAAAAGTTAAATGTACATATAAGGAACAGCTGGAGGACCAATTTGCAACTTATTAGGTCAATTGGCAACATGATTGGGTATAAAAAGAGCCTCTCAGAGTGGCAGTGTCTCTCAGAAGTCAAGATGGGCAGAGGATCACCAATTCCCCCAATGCTGCAGTGAAAAATAGCAGGGACACTGTACAAATTGTGAATAAAAACAGAATGCAATGATGTGGAAGTTTCAAATTTCAATATTTTATTCAGAATACAACATAGATGTCATATCAAATGTTTAAACTGAGAAAATGTATCATTTTAAGGGAAAAATAAGTTGATTTTAAATTTCATGGCATCAACACATCTCATAAAAGTTGGGACAAGGCCATGTTTCCCACTGTGTGGCATCCCCTCTTCTTTTTATAACAGTCTGCAAACGTCTGGGGACTGAGGAGACAAGTTGCTCAAGTTTAGGAATAGGAATGTAGTCCCATTCTTGTCTAATACAGGCTTCTAGTTGCTCAACTGTCTTAGGTCTTCTTTGTCGCATCTTCCCCTTTATGATGCGCCAAATGTTTTCTATGGGTGAAAGATCTGGACTGCAGGCTGGCCATTTCAGTACCCAGATCCTTCTTCTACGCAGCCATGATGTTGTAATTGATGCAGTATGTGGTCTGGCATTGTCATGTCTGGCAAAATGCAAGGTCTTCCCTGAAAGAGACTACGTCTGGATGGGAGCATATGTTGTTCTAGAACTTGGATATACCTTTCAGCATTGATGGTGCCTTTCCAGATATGTGAGCTGCCCATGCCACACGCACTCATGCAACCCCATACCATCAGAGATGCAGGCTTCTGAACTGAGCGCTGATAACAACTTGTGTTATCCTTCTCCTCTTTAGTCCGGATGATACGGCGTCCCAGTTTTCCAAAAAGAATTTAAAATTTTGATTCGTCTGACCACAGAACAGTTTTCAACTTTGCCACAGTCAATTTTAAATGAGCCTTGGCCCAGAGAAAACGCCTGCGCTTCTGGATCATGTTTAGATATGGCTTCTTTTTTGACCTATAGAGTTTTAGCCAGCAATGGTGAATGGCACGGTGGATTGTGTTCACCGACAATGTTTTCTGGAAGCATTCCTGAGCCCATGTTGTGATTTCCATTACAGTAGCATTCCTGTATGTGATGCAGTGCCATCTAAGGGCCCGAAGATCACGGGCATCCAGTATGGCTTTCCGGCCTTGACCCTTACGTACAGAGATTGTTCCAGATTCTCTCAATCTTTGGATGATATTATGCACTATAGAGGATGATAACTTCAAACTCTTTGCAATTTTTCTCTGAGAAACTCCTTTCTGATATTGCTCCAGTATTTTTGGCCACAGCATTGGGGGAATTGGTGAGCCTCTGCCCATCTTGACTTCTGAGAGACACTGCCTCTCTGAGAGGCTCTTTTTATACCCAATCATGTTGCCAATTGACCTAATAAGTTGCAGATTGGTCCTCCAGCTGTTCCTTATATGCACATTTAACTTTTCCGGCCTCTTATTGCTACCTGTCCCAACATTTTTGGAATGTGTAGCTCTCATGAAATCCAAAATGAGCCAATATTTGGCATGACATTTCAAAATGTCTCACTTTCAACATTTGATATGTTATCTATATTCTATTGTGAATAAAATATACATTTATGAGATTTGTAAATTATTGCATTTCTTTTTTATTCACAATTTGTAGTGTCCCAACTTTTTTGGAAATGAGTTTGTATATATATATATATATATATATATATATATATATATATATATATATATATATATATATACTGTATGAAATAAAAGGTCACTTATTGTACTTTAAGGGATAGATGACAATTTTTAGTCTTTTACACATTGTTTCAAACCTGTTTGAGTTTCTTCCTTCTGCTGAACACGAAATAAGATTGTAACATAGCTTGTTCGTATGGGAAGAAGGAGGTGGGAACCGGCAAACATTTAAAAGACTTTAATAAATAAATAAACAAAACGAAAGTAACGCGGACAGCCCCTCACAGACGACTGTCACGCACACACATAATAAAACATAAACAAAACACAACATAAAGTCCAGGCCTGGTCCTCTTTTACTGGTGTCACTTGTCCTTATATGCCTCCGAGCTCCCTCATGAGAGGACTCGAGACCGGTGTGACTCGTTTTTTGTAATAATGTCAAATTAACTGTTCCATAATTATCAGTCATTTTGACATGGTGTTGATTACTGACACTAAGGGTTGCACTTAAGAGCCCCAAACTGTCAGGGTTGGGTTAAGGGATGAGGCAAGGACTCAAGATGAAGAAACAATAATAAAATAAAAAAATACTCTGTGGGAAAAACATGACTGTCAAAAGGACTGGGCAGACAAGGCAGGGCTGGAAACAGCAAAACAAGGCTTCGCAGGGCTAGGGAGCAAACAAAGCAGAAAACAAGGGAGCGCAGCTGGGGCAAATTAACCAATAATCAGATAACAAGAAGGGTGGGGTTAGACAATAGACAGGAGAGCAAATGGCACATAGAAACAAACATGACAAGCCATGTGCTCACACCAAACATGACAGCCACCGTGGCACCACTCGTCTTTTGTGTTTGAGTCAAACCCACGCAAAGGCAGCGTTCATGGATGATTCATGTTCTCATTGCGAAAACATGGCCATGGCAATGTTGCGGTCTTGACTCTCTTTTCTGGCTAGAAAGAGTCCTTTTGCTATGCACAAGGCCGTGGTGTCAAGCGCTGAGGGCAACATGAGGACATCAATGGAAGCTTTTCTGCCGGGTAAATCCCCACGGACCTCCCATTCCTCATCTTATACATTGCAAGTGGAGGTCCTGGATGAGTTAGGCAGTTCACGGTGAGCCAAATTTCTCATTTGGGGCTCCAGATAAGGACGGACTGCCGATTGCAGCAGGCCGCCGTGAGCATCGGGCTGGAGTGGAATTCTGAATCCTAGAGTGGATGCATGTAAGTTCACTTTATTTCTAACTGCGAAAGCTTACAGTTTTGATGGACAAGCATGCCAAGACGTTAAAAAGATCTGCACAAAGGTAGATCTGAGCTGGGATTGATGTAGGAGCTGCACTTAGCGGCCAACTTCGCTCTATGAGTGACAAAGGTCAAGAGCGTGGGCTCTTGGTCAGGCTATGTCCCCTATGGTGGTCCAGGAACAGCATCTATGGCTCAACTTTGCTGAGATGAGGGATGACAACAAGGTTTGCTTTGTTGATGCCCCCATCTCGCAAGGTGGCCTCTTTGATGACACTGTTGAGGAATTTGCCCACCAGTTCACGGCAGGTAAGAAGCAGACGTACATCTGCCCTCTGTGTGATTCTACTTGCAGGCCACAGAGGTCCCACGCTCTGTTTGTTGCTGAAGGCGGCACAGCCTGCTCGACAGGCGAACATTAAGAACCCCAAGAAGGCAGCTTCCTCACTCCCTGGGTCACACAGTCTGCAACAAACACAGAACCTTGCACAGGTCATTGTGGTGCGCAGCCTCCTCACCTGTGTTCCAGTACACCCACAGCCACAGGTTCGAGAAGCGGTGCTTTCCAACACGGCGGCCAATGCTCTGTTTCGTCACCCAACTGCAGGTATGTTAAACATGATTCCTCCTCTGATGCCACTCATGCAGAGTTTGGAAGCATGGCTAGTGGTTTCCAACCCATTACATGGTTTACAACCCATTATAAGCGCCTTGAGTTGCTAGTGGTGTTGCTGCCAATGCAGAGGTTTCAGCAATTTGTCCAGGGCAAGCATGTCTTGGCCTGGGCAGGGCTGTTTATGCTCACATCAGTTTTAGGAACTTAACTGCCATCTCCTCCTTTGGAGTCAGCAGCGACTGAAGTGACTGTGGTCCACTCACATCCCAGGGCGAGATCAATCGGGCAAAGTACGTGCAGTGGAGACTCCAACCCCAGGTGGGCCAGCTGATTTTGGAGACGATTTGACAAAGCACAGGTAGACCTGTTCGCTTGACAAGAATCCTCCCACTACCCACTGTGGTATTCCCTGACCAAGGCCGCCCTCGTCACGGACACGCTGGCACACAGCTAGCCCCGGGGCTTACGCAAATATGAATTTCTTGGGGTCTTGGTTCTTGGAGCTCATGCTCCTTGCGACAGCCCCTCCCTGGCGAATCCCTCTGAGGAAGGAACTCCTTTCTTAGGGACAGGCCACCAGAGCCCAGACCTCTGGAATCTCCATGCCTGGCCCCTGGACCGGATGTGGAAGACTTGAGTAGGCTATCACCAGTGATGATAGACACAATCACTCAGGCTAGAGCCCCCTCTACGAAGCGGGCCTATGCTTTGAAGTGGAGACTATTCGTTAATTGGTGTACTAAATTGTTCTAAATTACAACTGTATCATTACAAATGTATAATTTAAATGCACAACATACAAGTTTCAATAGAAATTACAGTACATTATTTTAGTTTGCCATAAATACATTCGGCTGTATACACTTTAATAGTATTTCAATAGATTATTTAATCAAAAATGAATAAATAGTGATGTCACTAATAACAAATCACACTAGATTAGCCTATTGCTTATGACTGTACCTGTATACAATACTATATCTATACATCTATATATTTAGCTGTTTTTCTCTGTTATTGTTTATTTTTATATATACTTCTTCCTTTTTCTCTTCTTTCTTCCCCTTTAATTGTGTGTATATGTATGTCATTGATCTCTTACCTTTGTATAAGTAGATGTCTTGTTAAAGAAACAAAAAGTATGCTAAAGTGCATTTCTTTTTCATAAGGGATTACTGAGATTACTGGGACGTCACAGAACACCATGGTAACACCATAATACATGTCCAAAAAACTATGATAATATCAAGGTATATATTTTTGCACTAATGTTAGTGTAAAACATTATGATCCTCTCATTTCAGTGTTGCATCTGGATCTGCAGGCCCATGCAGAGATCTGTGGTTCAGTGCCTTGGAGAGGAGAGAACGACTTTTAATAAACAAACTAATGGATCCCATACGCAGCCCCTCACTTCTCTCTTTTTATTGCTCTCTCAGTACAAGCAGAAAAGCTGCATTCAGAGCATCATAATTAGAGAAAGGGAGAGAGAGAGAGAGAGATGGAGAGAGATAAAGAGTAAGGCTGAGAGAGATGGAGAGAGAGAGAGAAACCAACAATTAACTGGCGTCACAGTGTTTATAGCTAAAGTTTGTTTAAGGGCGATGGCTTTCATAACTGGGCCCTGACCTTTTGAAAGCATGTTCTAAATTAGCTTTTGATGCTGCGATACCACCAGGCCACTTGCATCAGCTATAAAGCATGTGATCTGCATTGTGCAATATTACTTTTAAAAGTCACAAGTCACAGAGCTGTAACAGAGTTTATTCATTTTAAAAGTAAGTAAAATATTTTTGTAGAACTGAAGATTCAGTAGATACTCAAAGACATATAGTAAAAGGTTAACAAAAATGTACAGCACTGTTGATTAAAATGCTAAATCTGGTATTACATTGGGAGTGGAAATGAATAGGCTTGGACTTGGTGCTGGTAGCAAAATGCACAGAATAAAGTTTTTCATGATTCTGAAGCTGAAAATACAGAATTATTTTAGACGAATATGCTTACACCCTGTCACTGACTAGATATACGCTATTGCCAAAAGTTTTGGGACGCCTGCCTTTACATGCACATGAATTTTAATGACATCCCATTCTTAATCCGTAGGCTTTAATATGGAGTTTGCAGCCCTTTGCAGCTATAACATGTCTTGGTATACTGAAGCATTAGTTCCTTTCACTGGAACTAAGTTGCCAAGCCCAACCCCTGAAAAACAATCCTACACCATATTCCCTCTTCCACCAAACTTTACACAATGCAGTCAGGCAAGTACCGTTCTCCTGGCAACTGCCAAACCCAGACCCGTCCATCGAATTGCCAGACAGAGAAGCGTGATTTGTCACTCCAGAGAATACATCTCCACTGCTCTAGAGTCCAGTGGTGGCGTGCTTTACACCACTGCATGTGACACTTTGCATTGCACTTGGTGATGTAAGGCTTGGATGCAGCTGCTCGGCCATGGAAACCCATTCCATGAAACTCTACGCACTGTTCTTTAGCTAATCTGAAGTCCACACGAAGTTTGACTCTGCAGAAAGTTGCTGACTTTTGCGCACTGTGCGCCTCAGCATGCACTGACCCCGCTCTGTGACTTTTACGAGGCCTACCACTTTGTGGCTGAATTGCTGTTGTTCCCAATTGACCATTCACAAAGACCCGCCCCCTTTAGTTACTGTTGCTATGTCCGACAAGCCACGCTCTCACACCACACGTTCTCACGCAGTGAAAAACACATTGCAGAGCAAAGAGGATACTGACAACGCACTGACAGACAGGACAGAGCAGGTTACTTTTGATATGAAACAAAGTCTCAACTTTTCTCAAAAGAAATATAAACAATAAATACCGTTTTGTGGCTCTTTAATGTGTCGTAACAGGTCGCTGTAGCGCCTCAGTTAAAGCTGCTCATGAACTGACCATCTCTTCCTTCTACAAACCCCAAAAAGTTGGGACACTATACAAATTGTGAATAAAAAAATAATGCAATGATGTGGAAGTTTCAAATTTCAATATTTTATTCAGAATACAACATAGATGGCATATCAAATGTTTAAACTGAGAAAAAGTATAATTTTAAGGGAAAAATAAGTTGATTTTAAATTTCATGGCATCAACACATCTCAAAAAAGTTGGGACAAGGCCATGTTTACTACGGTGTGGCATCCCCTCTTCTTTTTATAACAGTCTGCAAATGTCTGGGGACTGAGGAGACAAGTTGCTCAAGTTTAGGAATAGGAATGTTGTCCCATTCTTGTCTAATACAGGCTTCTAGTTGCTAGACCTAACTGTCTTAGGTCTTCTTTGTCACATCTTTCTCTTTATGATGGCCAAATGTTTTCTATGGGTGAAAGATCTGGACTGCAGACTGGCCATTTCAGTACCCGGATCCTTCTTCTACGCAGCCATGATGTTGTAATTGATGCAGTATGTGGTCTGGCATTGTCATGTTGGAAAATGCAAGGTCTTCCCTGAAAGAGACGACGTCTGGATGGGAGCATATGTTGTTCTAGAACTTGGATATACCTTTAAGCATTGATGGTGCCTTTCCAGATATGTAAGCTGCCCTCGTGTAAAAACCCCGGAAATCAATTTTTCCGCTGTGCCACATTCTGCACTCTCATTGGCCCATCTCAAGTTCAAAACTCATTGTTATTGGTCACATTAATATATAAAAATATATAATATATAAAAAATATATATATATATTTGTATAAAATGTATATTTTCTTTTATGAATATACTTCAGTAGTTTTCACCTTTATTATATCATTATATTAATAACATTATTTATTCTTATGTGACTCTCAGGTAACCTTGGTTACACGTCACTGACAGGTTCCAGGAAGCAAAGAAACAGTCGGCGGCGCTCAAGCAGTTCCTCCCCCGTAAGGCCCAGGCCTCGTCTGCTGCTGTGCGGGAGCAGCAGGCACCGAGTATGAGCTCGTCACACCGGGCGCAGCAGAAACAGAGCGTCACCACCCGCACTCCCCCTCAGAAAGGGTGGGGCGAGGGGTGGCGCCCTCAGACGCAGCCTTCCAAGGGTAAGACGGATCTGAGGACCGTCATTATCTCGAGGAAGGTTACGTCTAAGAAGCCCTGACACCAGCAGGGAGGCAGGCGGTGTTCACCTCAGTACACGGTGCCCGTCGGCCTTCAGTGCCCTCACAGGGTCAGTCCACCAACCCCGCCTGAATGCCGGGGTGTGGAGGGCCCTCGTGAGTCATCTGAGGATGGCTATCGAGCCAGTTGTTCCCTGCCGGTCCGCCGCTTCAGCATGCTGCGCTCATGGTGCAGAGTACAACAGAGGCCAGCCTAGAGAGGCTAGTACCCTTAGTAGATTTTGTAGCAGAGTGGGAGAATCTGCCGAATATATCTCAGTGGGTTCTGCAGATTATAAAGAAGGGGTATGCCATTCAGTTCAGATGTCGTCCACCCAGTTTCAACGGGGTTCTGCCCACGCTGGTGGGCCCCAAGCAGGCTCTGGTTATGACTTTATAAGAAGCGTACCAATATCGGGTGCTTCCCTTCGGTCTAGCACTTTCACCCCGCACGTTCACGAAGTGTGTGGACGCGGCACTAGCCCCCTTGCGTATGCAGGGGATCCGCATTCTAAACTATTTCGACGACTGGCTAATCCTTGCTCAGTCAGCTCGTCTGGCGGTTCAACATCGAGATGTTGTCCTCGCACATATGTGGAGGTTAGGGCTGAGGCTCAACTCCAAGAAGAGTGCTCTTTCTCCAGTGCAGAGAATTACTTATCTAGGCGTGAGTTGGGATTCGCTCTGTATGCTAGGTCTAAGAGGTATAAGAGACTGCTAGGTCAATGTGCTAGGCCAATGTGATTTCCTGTGGCCTGTTGTACATGAGACCGTTACAGTGGTGGCTCAAGACCAAGGGATTTTCCCTGAGGGGAAACCCTTTTCGTGTAATCAAGGTAACGTGGCGGTGCCTCCGTGCCTTGGTTATGTGGAAGGACCCTTGGTTCCTGGCCCAGGGCCTGTCCCTGGGGGCACCGTGTCGGTGTGCGTCTCTGACCACGGATGCCTTCCTGACAGGCTGGGGGACGACAATGAGTGGTCGCTCGGCCCAGGGCTTATGGCAGAATCATTATCATTCATGGCATATAAATCGCCTGGAAATGCTGGCGGTGTTTTAGGCTTTAAAACACTTCCTGCCACTTCCTGCTGGTGCACACAGACAGCACATTGGTGGTCTCCTATATAAACCATCAGGGGGGTCTGAGGTCTCGTCCTTTATACAATTTGGCTTGTTAGATCCTCCTGTGGGCCCAGGGGCAACTGGGGCGGCCGGACAGGCGGCCAAACAGCCTTCTCCCTTGGCTGTTCGGGCCCATTCTACTAGGAGTATGGCTGCCTCTCAGGCTCTTTTGGCAGGGGCCTCCCTGCAGGATGTTTGTGATGCGGCAGGATAGTCCTCTCCACACACTTTCGTCAGGTTCTATGAGCTAGACATCAATGCAACTCCTGGGGCTCAGGTGCTCGCCTCTTAGACAATGTACAGACGGGCATCCGGCTCATGTGGGGGCGTGGGTATTCTCGTTCCCATTGCGGTGATGCAGCGTCTTGTTCCCTATTCAGGGAACGTCTCAGTTACGACTGTAACCTTAGTTCCCTGAATAGGGAACGAGACTCTGTGTCACCCTGCCATAGTCTGTATGTGATGCAGTGCCATCTAAGGGCCCGAAGAACAGGCATCCAGTATGGCTTTCCGGCCTTGACCCTTATGCACAGAGATTGTTCCAGATTCTCTGAATCTTTGGATGATATTATGCACTGTAGATGATGATAACTTCAAACTCTTTGCAATTTTTCTCTAAGAAATTCCTTTCTGATATTGCTCCACTATTTTTTGCCGCAGCATTGGTGATCCTCTGCCCATCTTGACTTCTGAGAGACACTGCCACTCTGAGAGGCTCTTTTTATACCCAATCATGTTGCCAATTGACCTAATAAGTTGCAAATTGGTCCTCCAGCTGTTCCTTATATGTACATTTAACTTTTCCGGCATCTTATTGCTAACTTTTTTTGGAATGTGTAGCTCTCATGAAATCCAAAATGAGGCAATATTTGGCATGACATTTCAAAATTTCAACATTTGATGTTATCTACATTCTATTGTGAATAAAATATAAGTTGAGACTTGTAAATTATTGTATTCCTTTTTTATTCACAATTTGTACAGTGTCCCAACTTTTTTGGAATTGGGTTTGTAGTAGTTTAATGTAGCACTGACACTTAAACTCTGTAAACTTGATTTTCTTTTTGCTCACACAGTAAATTTAATTTTGGGTGAACTATACACAATACAGATTGTCACTATGCACGATACATATTGTTGCATTTTTGTATTGCGATATATTGTGACACGATATATTGTTACACCCTAGCAAATATATATTTTTGTAATTCCAATGCATTTTCACTACTCTACAAAAGAGAGAACAATATCGAGATACTGATTACATTGTTCAGAAGAGAGAAAGGTGTCAAATTTGCCTTCACTCCCTCACCCGTTGTATTAGAAACACCCTCACAGCAGTGTTAATTTGCAAGGTTGATAACTGTGGAAATGTGTTATCACAGACTGTGAAAAGGGTCCATTCATAGTATTTGTTAGAAAATAAACACAAAGGTAATGTACGTTACACCTTAGTTCATCTTATTCAGAAACACACAAATGGCTACCTCAAAATGAATAATGAAGGTTATTGAATAATAAAACAAATATTTGTTAGACTCCTTATCCACATACCACAAAGGAATTTTTTTTTAATTTTTTTTTTTTTTATTATTGTGTATGTCTCAGACATCCAAAATTGTTAAAAGGATAAACCAAAAATGATAATTCTGTCATCACTTATTCACCAATGTTGTCAAAATCTGTATGACCTTTATTTGGTTAACAACAGTTATTTTGAAGAATATTGGGAACCACACGGTTTTGATGACCATTGGATAAAAAAAAAGACATTTCTCAAAATATCGTATATGAAAATCATATAGGTTTGGAACGACATAAGTGTGAATAACAAGTGTGAACTATTCCTTAAGAGGAACATTAAAATGTCATACCTTCTGTTTTCCTAATTCTGGTTTGTTTGTGTTCCCTAGTTAGTTTCCTTGGTTGTAAATAAGTTCTACGTACCTGTTTCTTTTCAGTTGATTACTCTCCCATGTAATTAAGCCCTCATTCATTTGTTACATGTTCCAGTATTATGTTCAGCATGGTTATTTCCTGAACTTCTTCCCTTTGATTGTCCGACATGATTCTTGTGGAATTTACTATTAAATGCTCTTTTTATTATCCTTTGTGATCATGTACTTACTACAGCCTACAGAGCGCCTGACAGTCATGAGCAATCTAGTGATTTATATAGATCAGTGAACACAGACATTTTTTTCATTCAAGATTCAAGATTCAAGATTCAGTTTTATTTGTCACATACACAGTTATATACAGAATATACAACCGGCAGTGAAATGTAAACAGGTCCGCTCCATGGACAGTGCAAATTCACAGTTAAAAACACAAGGAGGAAATTATATAGAAATAGGATAAAAAAAGTACTATCTATATATATATATATATATATATATATATATATATATATATATATATATATATATATATATATATATATATATATATATATATATATATATATATATATGTCTATATCTGTAGAATTATAAATAATCAAGTCAAGAGAAAAAAAAAAGGTAAAAAATAAGGATAAAGTGGAATAAAATAATTGAAGTAGACTGTGCAGTGAGTAAACTGTAGACTTATAAATATGTGGATAACAAATGTATAAAGAGTATAATGTGCAAACAGGTTTATAACAGGTTGTTACACAATAACAACGAGAACAGAAAGTGCAGTGCAATGACAGTGTATCGATGTTTATCCTGAAGTGAAGTCACGTGACGTTAAGTTCAGGAGTCTGATGGCCTGGGGGAAGAAGCTCCTCCTGAGTCTCTCAGTTTTGGCCATCAGGCAGCAGCGTGAAATGAGGGTTTGCAGAGTGATTAGAGTCCTTGATGATCTTAGTAGCTCTACCTTTGCAGCTTTTGGTGTAGACATCCTGCAGAGACGGGAGAGCTGACCCTGAGATACGCTCGGATAAGCGCACGACTCTTTGCAGGGCTTTGCGGTCATGACTGGTGCTGTTCCCATACCACGCTGTGATGCACTGAGTTAAAATACTTTCTATCGCCCCTAAATAGAAAGTTTTCAGGATAGCTGGTGAAACCCTGAATTTCCTCAGCTGGCGCAGGTGGTACAGTCTTTGCCTGGCTTTTTTCACCTGTGTCTGAATGTGAGCAGTCCAGGTCAGGTCCTCGGAGATGTTTACTCCCAGGTACTTGAAGCTGCTCACTCTCTCTACTGGTGACCCGCTGATCATGAGGGGGGGAGTATGTCCGTTGCTGTCTCTTCCTGAAGTCCACAATCATTTCTTTGGTCTTGCCAACATTCAGAGAGAGACAGTTGTCCTGGCACCATGATGTTAGATGCTCCACCTCGTCCAAGTATGCCGTCTCATTGTTGTTGGAAATGAGGCCCAGGACAACAGTATCATCAGCAAATTTGATGATAGAGGTGGAGCTGTGTGTGGACAAACAGTCATGCGTGTAGAGAGAGTAGAGCAGGGGACTCAGGACACAGCCCTGTGGAGCTCCCACACTCAGGGTGATGGAGGAGGAGGTGGACTGGCCTATTCTCACCACCTGAGGCCTGCCAGTGAGGAAGTCCTCAATCCAGTGGCAGAGAGAAGGATTCAGGCCGAGATCCAGGAGTTTGGAGGTTAGCTTGGTGGGAACTATGGTGTTAAAAGCTGAGCTATAGTCAATAAATAGCAGCCTTACGTAGTTCCCACTTTTGCTGTCGATGTGAGTGAGGGAGGAGTGGAGGACATGAGAGATGGCATCTTCAGTCGATCTATTGGGACGATAGGCAAACTGAAGAGGGTCCAAAGTGCCAGGAATGAAGGCGCAAATGGTGTTTTTAATGAGTCTCTCAAAGACCTTCATGACTATAGACGTGAGAGCCACTGGACGATAGTCATTTAGGCAAGAGGGTTTACTGTTCTTAGGGACAGGGATGATGGTGGATTTTTTGAAGGAGGTGGGGACCACAGATGTAGCGAGGGACTCATTAAAGATAGATGTAAACAACCCGGCGAGCTGATCAGCACAGGACCGCAGAACACGACCTGAGATACCATCTGGCCCGGCAGCTTTCCTGACGTCCACACGCTTGAGTGCTCTCCGAACTTCATCCTCTGAGACAGAGATCACGTGGTTGTTGCTGCTCTGAGTAATTTCCTCTAACGCGCCACTTGGCGGAGTCGCGTTGCCGCGGTTACAGTCAAAGCGAGCGTAGAAAGAGTTTAACTTGTTCACGAGCAACGGGTCAGCGTTCACCTCTGCAGAGGATTTAGATCCAAAAGAGCAGATGGACCTCAGACCTTGCCACATGCGCCGCGAGTCGTTGAGTTGGAAATGAGACTCCACACGGTCTTTATATCGGAGCTTTGCGGCTTTAACTGCACGCCGCAGAGCATAACAGGACGTTCTGTATTCAGTCATATTCCCTGAATGGAGACCGGCGTTGTAAGCAGCAGTGCGTGCGTTCACTGCCGCGCGGATTGAATTGTCCACCCACGGTTTCTGATTTGAGAAGGACATTATTGTTATTGTTTGCGTGGCTTGCTCTGTAAGCGTGTCGATGAAGCAAAGCGCCACCTCTGTGAACTCACTGACGTCGGCTGAACTCGCTCGGAACATGTCCCAGTCAACGTCATCAAGAGCTGCCTGAAGCGCGGTCTCTGAGTGGGGCGACCAACGCTTAACTTCCCGCCTCACCGGGGGTTCCTGGAGGAGCTTTTGTTTGTATTCGGGAGTGAGGAAAATGGCGGCATGATCCGATTTGCCAAACGCTGGAAGTGACCGCGCTTTATAGGCGTTCTTAAACGGGGTGTAGCAATGATCCAGTGTGATTGCTCCTCGTGTGGGGCAGGAGACGTGCTGATGAAAGTTTGGCAGGACTTTCTTTAGGTTTGCTTTGTTAAAATCGCCCGCGACAATGAATGCCGCGTTGGGATGTTGGTTTATGATGCCGCTGGCAACATCATGAAGGCCAGATAAAGCCAGCGCTGTGTCTGCCTGCGGTGGGATGTAAATGGCGGTCGCGACAACCGCAGAAAACTCCCTCGGCAGATAGAATGGGCGGCAGATGATTGTTAAATGTTCCAGATGAGGCGAGCAGGACCGCGAGACAATGGTGATGTTCCTGGGATCGCACCATTTCTTGTTGATCATGAAGCATACTCCACCGCCTTTGGATTTACCAGCCTCGGCTGTTCTGTCCATCCGAAAAACAGAGAAGTTCTCCGACGGCGTCACAGCTGTGTCCGGGACCGCGGGCGTGAGCCATGTTTCGGACAAGCAATAGATATTACAGTCACTCATGTCCCGTTGAAAACTTATCCTGGCTCTAAGATCGTCCATCTTATTATCCAAGGATTGAACATTTGCTAGAAGAATGCTCGGGAGAGGAGGTCTGAATGCCCTTTTCCTCAGTCTGTTACGGATACCAGCGCGTTTCCCACGGTGTTTCTTGATTCTTCGCCGTTGACTCGTCTGTCCATTGTTCAACTCAGCGTTCCGAAGGATCTCAGATGGCCACAGAGGATCGGTGAAAGTGTCCTGAAGCAGTCCAGTGTAGAGGTAACCAATGTCCAAAAGAGTTTTGCTGTCATAGTAGATCAATGCAGATGATAAGTTTGTAAAAACTGAGAGTAAAAGAAAGTAAAATAGTAAATAAAAGCACAGCCTTTGCGGAGCGACCTGAACGGCGACCAAACACAGCGGCGCCATTTTGAGTTTTTCAGCGGCGCCATTTTGAGTTTTTCAATTCAATTTATCTGATTATATGATTATACGATTATGTTTATGTAGCATGTAACATTTCCTTCCATACTGAGTGCACAATAAATAAATAAATAAATAAATAAATAAATAAATAAATAAATAAAAAAAAATAAATAAAAAATTAAATTAAATTAAATTAAAATTCATATAGTGAGGTAATATGGGATTTACACAGTGGATGATAAACAGTAGTTACCAGTAATTATAACAGAAAAGTTTGATCATTTTTAATTATTTTAAACACTTAACTTACTATATCATCCCAGTGTTTACTTGCTTTAACAGTCACATTTATAACAGTTACATCCTCTTATTTTGATATTCATTCAATTACAATATTCCACTTTTCTAGTTTCCTGTGTTTAGTTTTCTTTGGTTGCCTTGGTTTGTCCTGATATGTTTCTATAGCAACTGATTATAAAATGTGATTAGTTTGATGAGTTTGGTGACATAACCCTGACACTCATGCATCACATTGTCCTTGTGTAAGTGTGAATGTGCCATGAGCTCTATCGTCTGCTTTATGCATAGTGTGTGCAGAGCTTGGTGTCTGGATTCCAGAACTTCTGTCTAGTTCGGTTTCGGTTCAGTGTCGGGGGCTGGTCATTCATGCTACTATACATGTTTGTTTCTCCTCAAGTGGGTTCTGAAAATAGAAATCACATACATTTTCTCCATAGCAAACATGTTTGTTTTGTTTTTTGTTTTTCTACAGTGAGAAACATGTGAGAGACCTTTTCTTTTCTCTGATTTTCAAATACTTTCAAATACCCCAGCATAAATCAAATGTGTCAGATAAATCTCAGAGTTGTTCTCAGGGCTGGTTGTTTTGGGTTATGGCTTAGAACTCTTTATTGAATCCCTCTGGAGAATATGAATGGGGAAATGACTCAAATCAAGGTCCAAGATCTCTATTCTGACAGACATGCAGTCTTTTGTTTTCTTTAGTATTCTGTAGCATTGTAAACTATAGCCTTGTGAAATATAAGTAATTGCACAACATGCCTGTGTGTTGGTTTGTTTGTACTTCACACATGCTACAAGAAACCAAACATTCTTACACAAATTCTAAATAATGCTTAGTAGACTCGAGATTACATGGAAAATAGACTTATGTGACAGCACGTCACTCATAGTACAATAACATAATTCCCATCTGAACTGACTAACTGTTTCGATTGACCACAGCTTTATTGCTATAAAACCACGGCGTAACTGGCTAATGTGACTCCCAGCTGCTCAGACATGCGGACAGCCATGCATTTCTGTTTTTGCTATGAGATTATTATCTCCATTTATCCTTGCCAAATGTGACTTTCCAGTAAATTGTTTCATGATACACTGATGTGTTTGTTTCTAGAAAGCTACATTTGTGGACTTACCAAAAACAAATAAGCTATGCATTGATTGTGTTACTTCATTTTATTTGGTCTTTAATCTGCATTGTGTTACTTTAAATTGAGCAGGTATTTCCCTCCTTCACTACTGTTACCTCAGGGTTTGGCCAGACACTCTGATACTCTTATTAAGTGACTGGCACATTGCACGGCCCTCTTGTCAGAACATGTCGGAGGTCCAAACCGTATTTGCTCACTTCTCAAGAATGCATCAGTCATGATACCCTGGCCATCACCGCTGATAATTCAATATGACAAAATAATGAAGACTGTGAAACATCATATGTGATATGCTCAATTTTACAAAAAAAAAAAAAAAAGCATAAAATCTTGCCTGTGTTTATTTTCCGTATTTTCAGCATGTGATTGTTTTAGTGGGTGCTTGCCAAAATTGCAGCTGTGAACTAATTATTGTTTATTGGTAATAATGCTTAGGAAAAAAATAAATACAAAAAAATTAAATAAAAGAAAAAAGATTTAAGGACTATAAATTATAAGAAATTATTATTATTATTATTATTTGCAGTTTTCAGCTATCATTTTAAAGATAAATTTAAGGAAAGAAAACAAAATTATGTGCAAGCTTGGTTAATTCATGTGACAATTTTAAACCTCATAAACAGATTAATTCTGTGGTAAAATTTAGTTTTTGTAAGTTAAGTGTCACAGAGTCACAGCCGGCGACCCGTCTACCACCTCACTGGCCATGGGACTGCGCCATCGACCTGCTGCCTGGGGCCTCTCCACCTAAGGGTAAGATTTACCCACGAGCAGAAGGCTATGGAGGAGTACATTCAGAAGGCTCTCAACCAACGCTTCATCCATCCGTCAACATCCCCTGCCGAATCTAGCTTCTTCTTCGTGGCCAAAAAGGACGGAGGCTTTTTGTATCGATTACCAGGCCAAATGGACCAGAGGAAGATTCAAGATTCAAGATTCAAGAGTTTTATTTGTCACATACACAGTTATATACAGAATATACAACCGGCAGTGAAATGTAAACAGATCCGCTCCATGGACAGTGCAAATTCACAGTTAAAAACACAAGGAGGAAATTATAATAGAAATAGGATAAAAAAAAGTATATATATATATATATATATATATATATATATATATATATATATATATATATATATATATATATATATATATATATATATCTGTAGAATTATAAATAATCAAGTCAAGTAGAAGAAAAAGTAAAAAAATAAGAATAAAGAAGTGGAATAAAATAAGTGAGGTAAACTGTGCAGTGAAGGTAAACTGTGCAGTGAAGAAGATGGAAGATGGAAGATGGAAGATGGAAACCATCCACAACTGTCCCCAACCTGTCACTGTCAATGAACTCCAACACTTCCTAGGATTTGTCAACTTGTACCGTAGGTTCATCCAGAATTACAGTCTCCTCAGCATCATTTTGAGGTAATCACGATCACCGGAACCTGGAGTATCGCTCTTTGTCTGGTCTTGTCGCAGTCAACACTGTTCAACGTCAGACTCCTTACCTCTCGACTTACCTGTGATCGTCTCGTCTTGTCTTGTCTCCTGTCTTCAGTCCGTCTTCCTGGTTCCAGAACTCATCTTCGTGTTCCTTCGTCGCCTGTACAGAACATTCACTTGAGTCAACACCAGCAAAGTCAAATGTATTCGAACCACAAAAGACCGCCTACTCTCCGCCTGCTGACTTAACGCATAAACATTATGGGAAGTGCACTAGCCAGACAGGATTTAAACTTTGTCAGCTGAAGACCTAAGTTTGGTTTGAAGACGAAAAATTTACCAAGCACAATGTTCTCTCACCGATCCTGATTTCTAACATAAACCACAGTGTTTGGTGTGGACTTGCAGCTGTCAGAAGTTGTTGAAAGTGGACAAAAAAGACGGATTAAAACACCAGGTGTAAATGGGAATGTGTCTCCCTCATCTGACTAAAACGCGTGGTCTGCTGACCACATGCTTCTGGCTGTCCCTAGAGCAGGGGTAGGCAACGTCGGTCCTGGAGAGTTTACCTCCAACCCTAATCAAACACACCTGATCCAGATAGATCAATGGTAATGGCATTAAATCAATGTTACAATGTGATGTTGATTCAACATCATGTTTGCACTGAACTAATGAAAACACATAAAATGAAACACAAGAACTACAACTGACTTCCAGCCATAGACTTAAATGAATTCACCTCATTAAATGGACACCAAACCAGACTGACTTTATTTCTATCATTTGTCTAAAGTTCTTTTTGAGAAATAACAGAGGCTTAGATGTTGGTGTTTTATTGAAAATATTTGGTCACCATTATGGTTATCAGTGTTTGCTTTAGTTGATCAGGTGATATAGTTAAGTAGAATTTCTAATAAATTATTCTCCTTTATGATGCTGAAAACTATATCACCTGACCATCTTTGTTCCTGGCTTTCTTTGCAACAAAGTATGTGTTTTGGTAAACACTGTTACAAAAACCACAAACTTACATAAAAAAGTCAAGAGTCAAACTGCCCATCTAAAAGAAACATTGATCACCATAATGGTGACCAAATATTTTCAATAAAGCATCAACATCTAAATCTCTGTTCATTCTAAAAAAGAACTTCTGTAGATGAATGACATAAATAGAGGTCAATCTGGTTAGTGAAGCTGGTGAAGCTGTATGTGGAATTGTTTAATCCTCCTCTGCTGAGATCTTGAGAGATTTAATGTCTTTTATTTGCTGTTGATTTCAGGCTGTGTGGCTTTAAGTCAGTTGTAGTTCTTGTGTTTCATTTTCTGAGAGTGCAATCATGATGTTGAACCAATTACACTGTAACATTGATTCAATTCCATTAGCATTGTTTTTGATAAAATTTTCTTTTTTTTGTTTACCTTTATTTATATAACGCTTTTAACAAGTCCAATTGTTTCAAAGCAGCTTCACATTGTTAACAGGAAAATAATGCAACAGAATTTGTACAGCCGTTCTGGTGAAATGGTGATGTTATCCAGCTAATTTCAAGTATCATATAGTGTCAATGCGGGCAGATCGGTAATATAGATGAAATGTAGGTGTCCCCAACTGAGCAAGCCAAAAGTCAGAGGCAACGGTGGCAAGGAACCAAAACTCCTTCAGGGCCAGAATGGAGAAAAAAACCTTGGGAGAAACCAGGCTCAGTCGGGGTGCCAGTTCTCCACTGGCCGACGAACAAGCAGTGTATAATTATAATTCTGGCAACATTGCAGGTCTTAAGTCATATTAGGTAAATAGATATTCATAAGATTATTTGAAAGATTGGAGTCGTCACGCTGGAGACAGGTTTAATGAGGATGTTGTGTCGATGCGGCATTTACGGGGGGGATTTTATTTGACACGCTCTCTGCAGACATTTCAGGGATGCGTTGGTCATGTCCAGGCGCAGGTCCACCATCTGATCTGGATACGGCCCAGATCCGGCTGACTGCAGTAAACCTCGGGATAAACAGAGAGACTCACATTAGCGTAGATGCCATTCTTCTTATGATGTAACGAGTACATCAGGTGTTATGGGAAGTGTTCCCGGTTCCGGCTGACCTAGTTAATGCAGCCTAACAGTCATTTACTAATTTGAATAATAGAAATTGACAATGTTTTATGTGTAAGCCATAATAAAGAGATACGTTTTTAGTCTAGATTTAAACTGACAGAGTGTGTCTGCTTCCCGAACAATGCTAGGAAGACTGTTCCAGAGTTTAGGCGCTAAATAGGAAAAGGATCGACCGCCTGCAGTTGATTTTGATTATCAACTGGCCAGAGTTTTGAGACCGCAATAGACGTGATGGAGTATAATGCGTTAAGAGTTCGCTCAAGTACTGGGGAGCTAAACCATTTAGTGCTTTGTAAGTAATAAGCAAGATTTTAAAATGTATACAATGTTTAATAGGGAGCCAGTGCAGTGTTGACAGAACTGGGCTAATATGGTCATACTTCCTGGTTCTAGTAAGAACTCGAGCTGCTGCGTTTTGGACCAGCTGGAGTTTGTTTATTAAGCGAGCAGGGCAACCACCCAGTAAAGCATTATAATAATCTATCCTTGAAGTCATGAACGCATGAATTAACTGTTCAGCATTTTGCATTGAAAGGATGTGCCATAATTTAGATATATTTTTAAGATGGTAGAATGCAGTTTTACAGATGTTAGAAACTTTGGTATCAAAGAGCACACCCAGGTTCCTAACTGACGATGAGGACTTGACAGAGCAGCTATCGAGTGTTAGACAGTATTCTAGGTTACTACTTGCAGAGTTTTTTTTGTCCAATAATTAAAAATTTATTTTTTTCTGAATTAAGTTGCAGGAAATTACTAGACATACAATGTTTTATATCAGCTATGCATTCCGTTAATCTTGTGAATTGGTAAGTTTCATCAGGGTGTGAAGAAATATAGAGCTGAGTATCGTCAGCATAACAGTGAAAACTAACGCCATGCTTCCTAATGATATCTCCCAGTGGTAGCATGTACAGGGTGAAGAGCAACGGTCCTAGCACTGAGCCCTGCGGTACTCCATACTGAACTTGTGATCGGTGTGACATCTCTTCATTTACTGCTACAAACTGATAACGGTCAGATAAGTATGATTTAAATCATGCCAATGCAATTCCGCTAATGCCAACATAATTTTCGAGTCTATTCAAAAGAATGTTGTGGTCGATAGTATCGAATGCAGCGCTAAGATCGAGTAACACTAATAGAGAGATATAACCACGATCGGATGATAAGAGTAAATAATTTGTAACTCTGATGAGAGCAGTCTCAGTACTATGATACTGTCTAAATCCTGACTGGAAATCCTCACAGATACCATTTCTTTCTAAAAAGGAACATTCAGATGGTAGAGTCAGAATTTGGCGTAAACAGAATGAGAACATGGATCCATCATGCCTTGTTACCACTGTGCAGGCTGGTGGTGGTGGTGTAATGGTGTGGGGGATGTTTTCTTGGCACACTTTAGGCCCCTTAGTGCCAATTGGGCATCGTTTAATTGCCATGGCCTACCTGAGCATTATTTCTGACCATGTCCATCCCTTTATGACCACCATGTACCCATTCTCTGATGGCTACTTCCAGCAGGATAATGCACCATGTCACAAAGCTTGAATCATTTCAAATTGGTTTCTTGAACATGACAATGAGTTCACTGTACTAAAATGGCCCCCACAGTCACCAGATCTCAACCCAATAGAGCATCTTTGGGATGTGGTGGAACGGGAGCTTTGTGCCCTGGATGTGCATCCCACAAATCTCCATCAACTGCAAGATGCTATCCTATCAGTATGGGCCAACATTTCTAAAGAATGCTTTCAGCACCTTGCTGAATCAATGCCACGTAGAATTAAGACAGTTCTGAAGGCGAAAGGGGGTCAAACACAGTATTAGTATGGTGTTCCTAATAATCCTTTAGGTGGGTGTATTTTTCTTGTTAAATGTGTAAACAACCTGTGCGACCATACCAACCTGAAATTATCAGAAATTAATAGTCTTATAATAATATTTATTTTTAATTAAGAAAATGTGCAGAATTAAGAAATGATTAGTATATTAATATATTGCCTATTATATTGTGCTCAATAGTGTCTATAGACAGCAAGCATTCTAATTAAGTTTGTTATTATCAATAAATGATAAAAGAATATGTATGAACATAAAACAATATAGGCCTACAAGAAAAAAATTTTACCCATCCCATCTCACAGCCTTTTAAATCTACTCACTGATTGTGTCTTTATTATTATTTTTATTATTATTAGCCTATATTAAACAAGATTAAGATAGCCTACATATCTAGCCTACATATCTAGTGAATTCATTTAAAAGACTCTGGGATGAGATGAATATATATTGTAGCTTAAATATTCTTTTAACATAGCCTATTAATAATAACCAATTATTTGAAATTTCATCGAATGCTGTCACAGGCACGAGGGGCTATAAACAGATGCTCATTTATCGTCACTATTGGCTACTGGTGTAGTCTACATAAATACTGTCATAAAGTCAAAATTTTATTGGCATGATTGTATATTTTATAAGGCTTATTTTTTTACATTTATTGAAAAACTTCATTCGAATGCTGTCTAGGTACCATCACACACAATACAATATAATAGGCAATATGTCAATATAATTTTACGCTTTTTCCTAATTAAAAAATAAATATTATTATAGGCCTTTTCTAATAATTTCAGGTTGCTATGGTCGTGCAGGTTGTTTATGCATTTAATATATTTTAACATAAAATATATTTTTCCCTCAACACAGGATCTCAAGGCCATAAATTTACATCTCGTGGCCATGACATAATGATGTCGTAACCTCAACAAAATGATCTTTTGGCCACGACTTATCACGTACCCCAGAGTTAATATGACATTCCCACAAATTAATATCTTGTGGCCACGACATATTATCATGTTCCCACAAGTTTATACATTATGTCGTGGCCACAACATAACTAAGTGAACTAAACAACCCGGTCACCATAAATATGAGTCAAAAGGAACATATTTATTTTTTGGTTTAAATTACTAATTATGCTGTGGAGCTAAACAAGACTAAATTGAGAAACTCTGTGGTAAACCATAAAAACATTAAGGCCTGGTTTCACAGAGAGGGCTTAGATTAAGCCAGGACTAGGCCTTAGTTCAATTAGGATATTTAAGTAGCTTTAATTAAACATGCCTTGAAAGAAAACAGGTAACATTTTAGAATACTGATCATCATTGATGATTGAACTACACAGGAACAAATGAGTAATGCAAAATGAACACACTAGTAACTACTATTAACTAACAAGAAACTCTGATTAACTAATTAATAATAGCGCTCAGTTGAATGTGGTAGTTCACTATTAGCTAATCAATAACATTTTTCTTTTTTTTTATAACTCCCAGAGGACTACTAAGAACTACTATATACAGGTTCATAATTAACATGAATAATGCATAATGTATAATTTATTCTAAAGTGAAGGTAATGGTAACCCACTAGTAATGACTCAAATGTTACTACATCCTTCTAAAGGAATTACTAATCATTTGGATCAGTATTCTAAAGTGAAAAACATGATAACTCTGTAGTAATTACTGAAATCACTGCAAGCTTTTGGATCAGTTACCATGAATACTGATCCAAATAACTAGTAATTCCTATAGAAGTATGTAGTAACACTTGAGTCATTACTATCCAAAACCTTACAAAAACATCAAAAGTTTACAATTACAAACCCAATTCCAAAAAAGTTGGGACACTGTACAAATTGTGAATAAAAAAGGAATCCAATAATTTACAAATCTCATAAACTTATATTTTATTCACAATAGAATATAGATAACATATCAAATGTTGAAAGTGAGACATTTTGAAATGTCATGCCAAATATTGGCTCATTTTGGATTTCATGAGAGCTACACATTCCAAAAAAGTTGGGACAGGTAGCAATAAGAGGCCGGAAAAGTTAAATGTACATATAAGGAACAGCTGGAGGACCAATTTGCAACTTATTAGGTCAATTGGCAACATGATTGGGTATAAAAAGAGCCTCTCAGAGTGGCAGTGTCTCTCAGAAGTCAAGATGGGCAGAGGATCACCAATTCCCCCAATGCTGCGGCAAAAAATAGTGGAGTGATATCAGAAAGGAGTTTCTCAGAGAAAAACTGCAAAGAGTTTGAAGTTATCATCATCTACAGTGCATAATATCATCCAAAGATTCAGAGAATCTAGAACAATCTCTGTGTGTAAGGGTCAAGGCCGGAAAACCATACTGGATGCCCCTGATCTTCGGGCCCTTAGACGGCACTGCATCACATACAGGAATGCTACTGTAATGGAAATCACAACATGGGCTCAGGAATACTTCCAGAAAACACTGTCGGTGAACACAATCCACCATGCCATTCACCGTTGCCAGCTAAAACTCTATAGGTCAAAAAAGAAGCCATATCTAAACATGATCCAGAAGCGCAGGCATTTTCTCTGGGCCAAGGCTCATTTAAAATGGACTGTGGCAAAGTGGAAACTGTTCTGTGGTCAGACAAAATGTGAAGTTCTTTTTGGAAAACTGGGACGCTATGTCATCCGGACTAAAGAGGACAAGGACAACCCAAGTTGTTATCAGCGCTCCGTTCAGAAGCCTGCATCTCTGATGGTATGGGGTTGCATGAGTGCATGTGGCATGGGCAGCTCACACATCTGGAAAGGCACCATCAATGCTGAAAGGTATATCGAAGTTCTAGAACAACATATGCTCCCATCCAGACGTCGTCTCTTTCAGGGAAGACCTTGCATTTTCCAACATGACAATGCCAGACCACATACTGCATCAATTACAACATCATGGCTGCATAGAAGAAGGATCCGGGTACTGAAATGGCCAGCCTGCAGTCCAGATCTTTCACCCATAGAAAACATTTGGCGCATCATAAAGAGGAAGATGCGACAAAGAAGACCTAAGACAGTTGAGCAACTAGAAGCCTGTATTAGACAAGAATGGGACAACATTCCTATTCCTAAACTTGAGCAACTTGTCTCCTCAGTCCCCAGACGTTTGCAGACTGTTATAAAAAGAAGAGGGGATGCCACACAGTGGGAAACATGGCCTTGTCTCAACTTTTTTGAGATGTGTTGATGCCATGAAATTTAAAATCAACTTATTTTTCACTTAAAATTATACATTTTCTCAGTTTAAACATTTGATATGTCATCTATGTTGTATTCTGAATAAAATATTGAAATTTGAAACTTCCACATCATTGCATTCTGTTTTTATTCACAATTTGTACAGTGTCCCAACTTTTTTGGAATCGGGTTTGTACTTCAGTCATTACTAGAGAGTTATTATGTTTTTCACGTTAGAATACTGATCCAAAAGATTAGTCGTTCCTTCTGAAGGATAATGATTTGAAACTATATTTTAAATTGTTCTCTGATATCTACATAGAGGGTATGTGGCTTATTTAAGGTCAAAAATTGTCCAGATACGGTTTTACAGGTCCATTACAACCCTAGAAATTGTCCCTAGGATGTAATGCTCTGTTTTTACCATATTTGGAAGCATCATGAATATTAATGTAGAGCTCTTCTCTGATTGGCTGTTTCACTGCGGTTTTACACATCTCTACTGTCCGGCACGACAATGGAGAGATTAGGCATTCAACCTTATATGTTTGAGTCTGTTTCTGATGAAGATGCAGATTTTGAGGAACAACAAATTGTTTTGAGATTGGAAAAGGATGCTTCTGAGTGGTAAGTTTAGTATTTATTTTCATTAAGAACCTGCAAATTTGTTACGTCCATACTAGAACTTCAGCCTAAACGATAACTAGCATATAGCATCAACTTTACACATCAGAAGTCACAACTTTGTTCTTAGCATTCTTACCATTGTAAAAACATTTTAATTATTGTAATGTGTCCCTGTATGATTTTACAATGATAGTTTCTTCACTTTAAATCACGAACTGAACTGGGTAGCGCGTAAATATGTTGTTTGTACAGTAACCTTACAGTTTGACAGAGTACTGAATTAAAAGTTGATTTATTTATTAACAAAATGAATAGAAGCATTGTCAAATAACTATCGTTTTAACTTATATGGTGGATAAGGTGACGTTAGCTAGAAGGATCGAGTGAGCTATCTGTAAGCAACTAAACTAACGTAGTACGACATAGTATCTACGGATGTACACTCACCTAAAGGATTATTAGGAACACCTGTTCAATTTCTCATTAATGCAATTATCTAATCAACCAATCACATGGCAGTTGCTTCACAATCTGCTCAGTTACTGGGATTTTCACGCACAACCATTTCTAGGGTTTACAAAGAATGGTGTGAAAAGGGAAAAACATCCAGTATGCGGCAGTCCTGTGGGCGAAAATGCCTTGTTGATGCTAGAGGTCAGAGGAGAATGGGCCGACTGATTCAAGCTGATAGAAGAGTAACTTTGACTGAAATAACCACTCGTTACAACCGAGGTATGCAGCAAAGCATTTGTGAAGCCACAACATGCACAACCTTGAGGCTACAACAGCAGAAGACCCCACCGGGTACCACTCATCTCCACTACAAATAGGAAAAAAAGGCTACAATTTGCACAAGTTCACCAAAATTGGACAGTTGAAGGGCATAATACCTATGGGGCATGTTGTCACATTTCACTTCCATTCTTTCGGGGTAAATCAAGAAAAAAGTATACACTGTATTAATGAAACAAAACCACATATTTGCACTAGACGTGTGTAATTAATGTGGGGAAAAAATAAATACTCTGTACCCCAAGTGGATTTACACAAACTGAGAAAGTCAAACAGCGTTAGGCTGTGCCCCGCTCTCCCCTACTTTTTGGTCAAGTCAAGTCACCTTTATTTATATTGTGCTTTATACAATACAGATTGTTTCAACAGCAATCTTATTTCCTTAAGCTGATTTAGAACCACAGCAGTCAAGAGTTTTCTTCTGATCAAAATCCACTTCAACCACACCTCAAGATTTGAGTATTGTATGAGCTTAAATGAATTTGCTCCCTCCCTATTGCTCTACCTCCCTGAAGATCTGTGCGGGGGTGGGGGAACGGGGCATCGCCTTTCTGAAGACGGTGGATTAATTAGCGAAACTCCTCTCGGGGGAAGCATTAGACAGAGCATCCACGGTCAAACGGGAAGCATTAGCTCCTGAGCCCCCTGGCGCACCCGAGCTTCAACACAGCCTGGGTAATTAATAGGGCCTCAGTGTAAGTGGAGGAACACTCATTCACTACTCACTGCCGCAAATGGTCTGTAGTTCAACCGAGCAGAACTGGGATAAAACCTAATTTTGCCACTTGCCAAGTTAATGGAGTTCTAACTTGAAAAGCACACCATCTTGGGAGTTATATTCTTTGGTGTTTAATGCAGCAATGAGGCGTGGGTAAGTTGTATTAAGGCTCCTTTAAAGTCAACATGAAATGGCTTTCACATCCCACTTCCGTAATGGGCCATATTTCTGCATCTACTATGCTTAGTGCTGGGCTAGTCCAGGACCAGCATCTAGATGGTTAATTAAGGTCCTTTAAAACTATGAGGGTTTAAGCAATGTCAGAATGGAAGAACACATACCTTGTTCCCTTGGTTTGACTATCAGATACAGTGGCTATATAAAGGTTGGGACTTATTATTAAAACACTACATTTAAGGAACAATATCACAATACATTAATTCTGCCTGAAATCAGAGAAGTTACTAATTGATATTAAAACCATTCCTTATATTTCTAAACATTGTCGCCTAATTGACTGCTAACTCCTGCTAATGCTTCTTCTGCATCATTTCAAGTCATATTTATTTGTATAGCATTTTATACAATACAGATTGTTTCAAAACTGCTTCACAGAAGTAAACAGGAAAATAACAGTGTTATGAAATTCATCAATTATGAAATGACTTCCATTTCAGGTGTAAAGCAGCTCTACAGAAGACAGTTGTCATTATTCAGCTCAATGTTGATTCAATTTAGTTCAATAACAGTGTCAATGTTGCAAAGATAATCAGATAATCATCAGTTCATCGTCAGTTCATCACCTCTTGTTCTGTCTGCTGATGTGGTTGCATCCACTTTGAACTTTACAAATTATCTTATCTTTTCACTTGAACAATGGCATTCTTCCAAACCATTTTCTCTATCAATCTCATCCTTTTCCATCAAAGTGATCTCCTCTGACCTTCTGCCTTACATATTCCATTTGTTTAGTCTCAGACTAAAGCATTCACATCAGAAAAAAAAAACACATCCTTGCTTAATTCTATACTAATTATTCTGCATTTCCATACTGTCAAACACAAACGATTAATATCTACAGAGAAGAGCATTTCCAAGTCAGTCTGTTTTATATTCAGTCTGGATGACAAGAAGATACTTCTCCACACCCTACACCCACATCCCTGCAGTTCCAAAGAGACGAATGCTTGGACCCCTGGTCTTCTCCGTCTACAGTAGATCACTTAATGTAATCAAGATATCTCATGGCTTCTCACTGCTTTGCATCATCCTAACTGTACATTCCCAATGTTGCTACTTGTTTGTGTCTGTTAGAAATTAATCAAGTACTTACTCTTCCATTCTGACATTTCATAAACCCTCATAGTTTTAAAGGACCTTAATGAACCATCTAGATCCTGGTCCTTTACTACCCTAGCACTGAGCATAGTACATGCAGAAATATGATGATCTTGATGAAGAAATGATGATCTTTACAATGGAACTGAATTTAGCTAAACAATGACACTATTTTCTTTTAGAGCTGCTGTACAGCTAAATGAACTCTGTTTGCAACATTGAATAATTGTCCTGTTATCACTGTAAAGCTGCTTTGAAACAATTTGAATTGTATAAAGTGCTAATAAAGGTGACTTGATACTGTTCCTGGTATACACTGCTGCCAGAGGCTCCATGTATACTCTGACCCTTAATCAAGTAGTACTCCCAAGCCCAGTCACTATATCTGGACCACTTCTTGCCATCAAGTACATCCATCTCTACAGATGAAGTTCCCTTTTCCAGAAACTTCTCCACACAAGGATCTCATAGATTAAGCAGTTGACCAGGTGATCTAGTTAACCAGTGATCCTACTTTATTTAGTTCAATAGTATTTTAGTAGTGAAGTTCAATGTATGTACAGTTACTATTTACATTTGAAGCTTAAAACTGCCAAACTGATTTAGACTTGTGTCCACCACTTCATCGCTGTGGATTGGGTCTTTAATGTAAAGTCTGCTTACAACAACAAATCTGAATACTTCCCAGTTTTCACCATCATTTAATCATCCATCAATTACTGTCGCCATGGCCATTTTCTCTAGTATTAAAACCAAATACTTTTTTCTATATATACAGGTTGTGATGACTTTCCATTTTTTGCTGGCTTTTTGTGATGGGACAGTGGAGATGTGTTACATGGTTAGAAAAAAAAGGTACATTGCTGTCACTGGGGCGGTACCCTAAGGTACAAAACCGAAAAGGTACTAATATGTACCTTTAAGGTACTAATACGCACTCTTAAAGTACTGATATGTACCTTTTAAGGTATTAATATGTACCATTTAGGGGTGAGTAAGGTACAAAGATGTACCTTTTCACTTTTGTACCTTAGGGTACCGCACCAGTGACAGCACTGTACCTTTTTTTCTAAGAGTGTATGAAAGAACAGGGAAAGATAAGAAAAAGAAAAACAAGACCAGGACATGTTCTGTTTATATGCAACAGCTCTGACAAACTATTCCTCTTTTCGGCCATCTGAGTTAACAAGCCAATCAAATTATGTTTAGTTATACTCAACTAAATCCAGTATAGTGTTGTATGTAATTGGCCCTGTGATGGACTGGCCCAACCCTAAGGCCTGAGATGCTGGCTCAAGCATCCCAGTGACCCTACGTGGGACAAGCGTAGGATAGAATGTGAATGTGAATCGCCATGGTGTTTTCATGTTAAAACAATGACTGGACTTTGAGTCATGTGACACAAGAGTACTATCATTGATCAGAAGTATTATAATACAGACCCATCTGTTGCTAGATGGGTATATCTAGGGACGAAACAGGAATATCGCTCTCTGTTTCTTGCATAGGAGCTGTCACTAAGATCACTGAGGTCAATCTTCCTTTGCTGTGAATTGTACATTACAAAGATTTAGAGCTAATCTACCCTACGTGAATTCAGCAATGAAGTTCATACTTCACTCTCTCTTTCTCACCCATTATGGGCTCAATGCGACCTGCTGAACATATGCTTGGGGAGCCCTTCATATGCACCCATTTGCTTTCATTTGTGTTTGTGTGGTCAAATTTAATCAAGGAAGCATCTGGGCCTCTTTAATGGGAGTAATTGTCCTTTCTGCACGCCTGTGTGTGTGAGCAGACAGAGAGAGTGTGTAAAGCAGATTGCGGTGACACTATGCGCATGTATGGACTCTGCAAGAGCATGTCTCAGAATCTATCTAAGAGGCCATTGTATTTGGCCACATGAAGAGCATTCCTCTGAGGTTTACTAATTATGCTGTGGCTTAACTTGGCACCAATGCGAGAGATCCTGGCTGAAGCTTTTAAATCTGTCCACAAAGTCTCGTCCTAAGACTAATAAGTACCCTGTGCAACAGACCTCCCAGGGGAGCAAACAGCCTGGTCCAAAATAACAACAGTTGCTTTCCTGTACAGTTTGAACACACTCTCCCTTAGGTGCGCATACTTACAGTATAAGTGACAATACCATCCTGAAAGGCTCTCCAACTATTGCAATAGTGAAGACACCAAGCTGAATAAGATCAATGATGTCAACAATTCATACAGACTGCATTTATGATACTTTTATTGGCCATTATAAATGGTCATTGTATGATCATTGTATGATCGGATCAAAATTGCTATTTTGTGTTAAACAACCAACATCGTGTGAATAGGGACAGAATAGTAACTTTTGGGTGATCTATTTCCTTTGATGTGGCACAGCTTTATATACCATTTAATTGTTATAATTTCAAATAAGCAATTTTTTTTTACAAACTTCTTTTAAATAGGGAACCAAATATATGTAATCATTATGTTTATATATTTTAATTGCTTTTCTTAAGTCAGATTTGTTTCACTGAGATTAATTTCACCTGTATCATGAAGTTTTTTTTAATTTTTTGTGAACTTTCACACCCACCTCTTAACACATACACTATTTCACCTCTTCCTCAGGAAACAGAAAGAGTGAAGATGACTTCAAGCTATTCACCCCCTGCCGATTTCTTTTGTCTATGCTATGTGGCAGCTGGAGTGATTACACCTTCACTGCATTTATAGTCGTGACAAGATTCACTTGCCACATGCTTGCAGGTATGAGGGCATAATTGCATACAGTCACCCATGACCCAAAACACCGCCCTCCCCTGTTTATCCCTCTGAAGAAAGACTCAGAAGCTTCACGCCCATTCAAACATGCCCTCTCAGATTTCTGAACCAAGTGGATTTTGAACTATTTTAATCTTTGATAATAATGTTGCAAGGTAATAAGTGATTATTTAAGTGTTTATGTCTAGATTTAACTGTCCAGTGGAGTCACACATTCTGCTATCTGTTCAGTTTATTTAAAAATAAAAATAAATCAAATGAAAGCTGTACCACAACACTAACACAGCATAAGTATATTGTGCATTGCATAAGAACAACTAGGTACAATTAGCAAATTGTGCAACTTGTGTTCATCTTTGTAACACAAATTAAGATATTTTTATTGAAATCTGAGATATTTCTGTCCCTCTATTGACAGTCCACACAGCTACCATTTTGATACTTCAAAAATGTCATAAACAGGTTGTAAAACTGATCCATATGAATTGAATGGTTTAGTCCAAATTTTCTGAGACACAATCGCTTTATGATGAACAGATTGAATTTAGGAATTTAAAGGAAACTCATGTTCGCTGATCAATGTTTCTATGTGAATAAAAGCATAAATTCAATCTTTTTGTCTTATAAAGGAATCGAGTCTCTTGAGAAAGTTTGGACTAAACCGCTTGATTCATATGGATTAGTTTTATGATCTTATGAGTTGCATAACTGTCTTCATTTGTCAACAAAATTAACGGGTTTGGCATGATGGTGAATGATGGCAATTTTTTCATTTTTGGGTGAACTAACCTTTAAGGTCCTCTGTAGTATAGCATGCAAGATATTGTTAATTTGCATATCATATTATGTTTCATATCATATAGACCAGCGGTTCCCAAACTTTTTTTCCTGCGCACCCCCTTCAATGTCCCACTTTGAAAAAAAAAACGCAACAAAGCTTTGTTTTATCACCATATAAAGACTCATGTTTAATCATGCGCCAATAACCAGAACACGCATGACAATAACAACATCAACAAAATTTCAATATAATGCAACAAAGCTACGCACAAGCTTCCACTTTTAAGAGGGCGAGTGACAGACACAGGCTCAGTAACAGAAAGCACGGTTATTTTCAGCCGCGTCAAAGAAACATTGCAGCAATAGGCTGCTAGGCATGTTTATAATATATATATGGAATGAATGAAATGAGTTGGCACGCATATAGCCTAGCCTGCAGTGCATAAAAGAAGAGCAGTGCGTAGAAGAAGACAGCAGCTGTCTGCTTCTACGTTTCTATCAAAAACTAATAAATTATAGTTTTTTATTTAAAATAAAAGCGATTACAAAGGTAATGTTTACTGTTCATGTTTTTTTATTGGTTGGAAAATCCCATTAAAAAAACAGACCGCCATTACATTTTTCCTCTCGCGCACCCCCTGGTGGCAGCTCACTTTGGGAATCCCTGATATAGACAATCTAGTATAATTTTTTTTTAACTGAACATCTTACCCTCTCTCTGCAATGTTCTTGTTACCCTCTCTCTGCAATGTTCTTGCTCTATCTTTCACAAACACGAGTCATAAATTGCTTTGCTCCTATTTCTATATTTGGGTCTTCATTAGAAAGCTACCTTACAAGGTTTGAATTCATTGCAAAGACAATTAATCAACGATCAAAGACTGAAGATTTTGCCCTACAACGAAAGAAATATTTTATGACTCTTGAAATTAGTTTTAAACTGCACATCTTGGCCAAAATCGTACAGCCTGCACCAAGCTTTAAATCAATATAGTATCACACTTAGCCTAACAAGTGAGCAAGGACTGCCTATAAAATGAGGTGCATGACACCCGTGAAGAGATATGTCTATTTCCCCTTTGCACTCTTCATTTTCTCCACGTTTATCATTTTCCTGTTCTTCATTTTCTCCTTCCCTTTCGCTCATCTAGGTTTCGCTTTCTATCTGCATATGCAGTACAAATGCAGCCCCAGCCCACAGAGGTCGATTAATATTAATGTCAGGCCCTCGTGAGGTGTCGGGGTCTAATTAGGAGGATCTTGTTACTGTAACGTGCTCACTGGCCTGCTGGGATGTGAGAGGGGACAGGACACCCACCCACCTCTGCGCCAGCCCCCGCAGCACTGTGCGTTTAGCGGGGCTCTGCGTGTTCCAGATCATTAATGCAAAAACCGGTCCACATGCGCTCTGTGCTGTATCAACTCTGCGGAACTTTCCCGCTGTTCTGTTAATTAGAGATTCCGTTTCATGGCCGACTCTAGCGCCCTCTACAGGGCTGAGAAATCCTGTTTGCCTCTCCTTTTCTTTGACACAAGTTGATCTCAAACTTACGGGACCTCCTCGAAATGTTTTACTTTATTTGAACGCCTCCACATTCCTGCTCTTCTGCATGAACTTTGTGATTACAGAGCTGCGGCGACCTCCTCCCACCGCCTGAGTAAAGCTCCAGGCTCCTGCTGCTAGGAGGGGGTATCTCTCGGCTCCACGCATCGTCCCCTGCCTCGCTAACTCCGGTGGGAATTTTCTTCATGTACTTGGTCTCTGATGCTATTCCCCATGGTATCCTCCTCTCAGCACCTGCCTTGTCTCTACCTCTCTTCCCTTTTCCTTGTTGTGCATATGCAAAGAGAGGCAGGCGCTCCCCTCAAATGAGCAGGGTCCCTGACAGCCTCATCAATGGCGTTGACAGAATAAGGACGAGGGGATGATGATCTGAGGAGAGCTTGGTGTTGAGGTGCAGCCTCCCCGTGGATTCATCAAGCCACCTGACACGCCTTAGCTGTGGCGCCAATTGCAGGAGTTATCCCGGGAGAGCTTTAGCCCTTTATCTGTGTGTCTCCATACCTTCCTAAGTGAATTTACATTTCAAAACAGCAGGTTTTCAATCACACAGGATCAGTACAGGGTCCCCCTTTATCATTAAGTTTACCATCAGTTAAAGGAGAGACTTACTTGACAGAATGGACGTGAAGTTTAGCGGGAGGAGGATTTCGCTGTTTGATGACTGAGTGCATTGCATTTCCTCTCTCAAAAGAGAGAGTCAAATGGTCAAAAGTCTCTACTGCAGTACTGAAGCGCTAACGACTACCAGTGCAAGGTTTTATCTTCAAATTCCCAAAACATTACAAAAATATGTTTCTGCATAAGGTGTCTTGGGAATGCTAACAACGTTTCCCAGACTCTCGGCATGGTCTTTTTGCATGCTAAGTCCTTCATGCGGCAAACTCTGCTGTTTCACTGCATGTCTTAGTATAACAGACAGCCTGTGGGGTGGTGAGAGTTCCCACAGCGAGACCGGCTCTTATCTGATCATCCTGGCAGCCCCTCGATGAGATTATCAGCTCGGCCATTCATCACTCATGATCTGCCGATCAGCTGATCCTTATCCCTGTCCGTCCGTGCTGTGAGGCAGGTAAGGCTTACATGCTCTCAGCTGAGTGCTCAGTCATCTTAACATTGTACATTATTTAAACACTACAGAAAGCAAAAGACAGCACAATCATTAGGCCAAATATTAGCACAGGTGCCAGAACAGGTGTTTCTGAATCTACTCCTGTGGGATTTCTTTATGTTTAAGACCCTCAGCAAGAGTAAGACATGCATACCGTATAAGAAAAAAATAAATAAATTAATGCCTGAGTATGAATTGCATACTCAGGCAACCAGTGGTAGGGAAGAGTCTGCAGCCTAAAACTGCAGCCTGTCAAGCTACAAGCTACAAATTACAAAGAATAATTCGGCAAAGTCAGCATGAAATGGAAAATCACTTTCACCAAATGGAAAGTTTTCTAAATCGGTTACAGTTTATTTTAAGGTGTTATTGTTACAGTGTAGTTATATTTTTAAGTACTGAGTAATATTAATTAACAACAACAGGTTTGGTTGAGGGTTATTTGCATGTGATCTGTGGAGTAGTAATGCCGTTATGTAATTTAATTACAAAATAAATGTAACTGCAATCCATTACAATTACTGAGAAAAAAAAAAAGGTGTAATTAAATTACAGTTATTTATGAAAATGTTAACAATTGCAAAGTGGGTTACATCTGAATATTTTCTGTAAAAAGCATATTTTGAATAATATTAATTTGTTGCTTTGCTTGTTTTTGATGTGCACGATGCCCCTGCCATTTAAAGGCCGTTTAAAGCGATGCTTTTCTGATGCGTTTGATTGGCTCTCTTGTTTGAATTTTCAGCGCACCACGTCTGCCAATTACATCAGTCCACATTGCCGCTGAAAGCTACAAGCGTTCCCATCTGTATTTAACCTCAGAACGATCTCAAAGTAAAAAGAGGTGCTAAAGTCTGTAAAGCTGTGCTTTAAAATTAAATAATTATAATCTTAATTTAAGTGATTAAGGATTTTGAAAGTCTGACAGTAATCAGTGTTGAGTACTACTGTAAGGTTAACCCTGCCTGGTTAAAATGTTTGAAAATGATTAACAGTTGAAAATGTTTGTTAGAAATGTAGAAACGTAATCAAAAGTTATCAAATGTAATCAGTTACATTACTTTAATAAACTAATTAAAATAATTACACTACTTATTACATTTTAAATAGGTAACTTGTATAACAACATTAAGATCAACAACATGATTGAAGTCTGAGCATTGAAAAATACGCAATTAAGATTCTTCAATAAACTCAGATCTTTTAATATCATCACTTCTTGTCTCCTGCTTCTGCTCCTCACTGGCTTTCTCAGTCAAACTCTCAGGCTGATATAAGAGTTTTGGGTGCCAGACAAGACTTGCTGTTGACAGATTTTACTGGTTTTGGACACCAGAAGCCACATCCATCTAATCTAACAACCAATAACATGCATTATTTTTTACAAATCCAAAATAGTGATGAACAGACGCTTTTAACTAACTGTTACATTATTTTATATTGTGCATTGCTACAAGGTAGAAGATGCAAAATGCTGTCAAAGAATGATCTGAATCAGCTAATATTTTTGTTAACAGGTTCATTTAAATTGAGTTTTATTCAAATGAATCATAATGCTTCAAAAATAGTTTGTTAATGGAAAAGCTACTCTATTATGAAAAGAGCTGAGTTACTGTTATAAAATAGTGCTAAATATAAATATAATATATATATATAATAGTATAAAATCGCTGCTTTCAGTTAGTTACTTGACTACACTGCATCACACCAACAGACTTGAGCTGAAATTAAATAAAGGTTGTTGCAGATGAGAAAAGAGTCATTCAGAAGTATCAAAGAAAACATCACCTTTTTATCAAGAGTGAACTCTTAAGTGTCACTCATGCAGAGCAAATTTACATCTATTAATACTAACGCTAGACTGATCAAAACCACCAAACAATATATTAAAGCTACCATATGTGAACTATTTGGAGTGACAGTAACAGTTGACTCAAGTGGTGTGCACTAATGTCCTCCTGAAGAGAGGAGCAAGAGCGAGAAAAAACAACGATTCGGCACAGCTGGAGACGCGTCAAGCATCATTTGCTTTTTCACATGATTAATTTGATTTTAATATCTCAAATCGAGGGCTGATTAATTTTGATCATATGTTAAAAACGATACACACTCCATTAATTAAAAGTTTTGTCTTTGAGTTGTTGGTGCAAAGTTTCGCCGTGTGGATCAGTGTCGACCATGTGAGACGTGTGCATGTTATACTTCATAATGCATGCACAGTCAAGTTCAGAGCTGCTTTGAGGCTTCGGGCTGTGAATGTCACTTAGGGGACCCCATTTTAAGAGTGAAAGCTGACCTGATGTGCTCTCCGACTTCCCCTCTTTAAGGCCAAAATCCAAATTTAAAAGCCAAAGAAAGTGGAGCACTGTCAACATTGCAGGTAATCTTTCACTAAAATTCTCAGTTTTGTGTTGTCTATGATGTTCTATTGGGGCATGACAGAGTAACCTTAGAAGATAACTGGCAGGAATGCATGATGAGTGACATCCTTATTGCACATCAGAATGAAAAGGGCAGGCTTTATGTCATTGTGCTCGAAGCCTGAGGTCTCAAGTGTGGGTCTGACAAGAACCAGGGAGGTTTCCTGCAAGAAAACAAGCATTTGCACATTATTAACTAACTAGCAAACTTTTTTGGGGGAAATTATTATGCATACATTGTTTGATCTGTGTATTTAATCTTTAGAAACTTAGTAGTGTTTACAATGAGAAGGAGTGATAAAAATGAGGGCAGAGAGTTGTTAAAAGTTATGAAATGTTCCTTCCCATTTTTTCACCTAATAAATATTTTTAATATAATATTATATAACTATTTTTACTGTACAGACTGCCTCAAAACAGGTGTGTGTTTCCTAAAAGCATTATTAGTCAACTACTGCACGGTCACAATTTCCTTTGTTACCAACATAGTTCAATGAGTCAGTGTTTGCCGAAACCTGCAAACAGCATCAAAATGTGTGGTTGGAACTCTTGACAATGTTAATATGACGTGTCCTGAACAAAATAAGTAAGTTAACATAGTAGCACAATCTAGACTGTAGTACAATCTATATCTTTCATTCCACTGTTTTTTGAATAGTGAAAATGTGTTCTAGTAGCCAGAATATGAAATGAAAGGGAATTTGTAATTGGCTCCAAGAGCTGGAAATAAAGCAAAACAACAGAAACCAAAAATGAAGTAGTCCTCAGATGCCATGCAATAATCTTTACAGCAATAATCTGACATTAATTTGATCTCAAACCGATTAATTAGAAGCTATTGAACCTGTATAGATCTGCTACAGGTAATTCATTTATGCTATATTGCACAGCAGCAGCATGTCGTGTGTGTATTGGCAGTAGCAATTCCTGTACTTGCTCTGCAGCAGCAGCATAGCAGATCTATTCCACTAAGACCAAACATATTAACATTGTCATATCCATTAGCATGCCAAACACTCAGAGAGTTGTCATGACAGAACTACACTTACTACAGGCTAGAGACGTTTATGTATTGCAGGCCACTGTATAAAGCATAGCTATCTGATGAACGTATATATATCTGGCTATGCACCCACTTCTGCAAGCCTTAAAAAAGCTATGTCCTATAAACTTGATACATTGATAAGCCTACATGGAATCTACACACTTTTCACATTTTGCACAACGTGCTTGTGGTGGAAACTGGAATTCTGCTGAACACACAGTTTGGTTATTAACGAGAGGGACAACTGCATTCTATTTTTGGTAAACCTGCGCTGTGTGAAAGGAACTGCTCTGGACAACTAGTTGTCTGTCATGTCAAGTAATGCTCATGTGTGTTGCATTTTTTTCCCCCCTGTGCGGTTACAGTTACTCACAAAGATGCAGATATAAGCTGCATCATTAGTTTCATGGTCCGTGCATGACCCAATTGCTTTTAACTATAAATAAAAATTCTAATTCTGTTAAATTAAGTTCCCTTTCAGTCGGTCACGTTCGACGTACGCCGGACGTCACCGACGAATTGGGATCACTTCTGGGAGCCCCTATCAGCTTTGAGATACAGAGAACGGGCCAATGGCCATTGGTGTGTAAGATTTGCATCTCGTGCTCCACCCCGCACCGCGGATATAAACAGGAAGCAGATGCAGCGCACATTTGTCATTCACTTGTGTCGATGAAGGAGAGAGAACGAGAGAAGAGGCTTCTTTGAGTGCTGGGAGAGAAGGCATGATCAGTGGCGGCCGCAAACTCACTGCTACAGTGATAAACTGCTGTTTTCACAGCACTATTTTGTCTGTTGGTCCGGTCAGGGCATTCCCAATGGTGAGTGCATACACAGGCTGCACTACTCTCCTGTGTTTTGCCGCGGTCCTGGGTGCTTCAGCACATTTAAAAGAGCTTTCTTCTAAAACAGAAGCACGGGTGTGACACTGCGTCTTTTTCAAGATGTCATTCCACCTGTGCGTTTCTGGATGTGGTTGTTTCCTATCCTTATTGACGGCCACGATCCCTCTCGCATAAGCATGTTGAGATTGCGTTCGTGGGTGATCCATGTTCTCTCAGGAGAACGGGAACACATTGGCACTGCCTTCCTTGTGAGGGTTTGACCATTCAGCGCGCCGTGTGCCGTCTAGCTGCTGGCTGACAGCGAGGGTTGTCACGGCAACCCAGCGCGTCACTCTGTGCTCTAGATGCGTAGTCGAGACTTGAGACCTCAAACGGGGTTCAGTCCCTTCGCCTATTCCCCGATCTAGTTTCTTTTCTGGTGCAGAAAAGTAAGTCTCCGTGGGCCCTCACTCCTCTATCGCATCGCAAGCATGCTGAGACGGTGTTCGTGGATGGTTCATGTTCTCTCATGAGAGCATGACCGCGTCGGCGCGTTGTTTGTCTTGACTTTTTCATAGGGGTTTGAGCGTTCAGCGCGCCGTGTGCCATCTGACGGCCACGCTCACAGTCTCGCATGCCTGCTGGTAGCCTACAGGTGGGATTGTTGGTTCCAAAAAAAAATTCATCTGGGGCTCTAGCAGAGGACTGGAAATGAAAATGATGCTGAGATTCCCACTATAATGGTGTGTGCTCCTGCTGAATCAGATTCAGACTTGACAGCCATGCTTTCCCGGGTGGCTGAGGCGTAGTGCAGTGCGTAAATCACCTTGCCTACCCCCTTGCCTTTTCCCCGGATGTGCATTGGAAAACTTTGGCAGTGTGGAACTATTTGGTGCCAAAATATGGAATGCCAAAAGAGCCATAATCTGTATAAAGTTTTCCTCTTTCTCACTACCCTCATCGGTGGGGGGTACATCTGCCCTGCGCTCTTAGTGCACAAGGGTAGTTCTAAGCTGAGGTTGAGCTGCGCACAGTGACTGGTTATATTTAAAGTCACATTGCTGGCCCTCGGCCAGACAATGTCCACCCTCGTCCAGAAATACCCTTGGGCTACCTTGCAGGGGTGTGAGACGTCGCCAAAGTACACTTTCTCGATGCTTCCATCTCACAAGGTGACCCTTTCCGGCGACACTGTCGATGACTGTGCCCAGCAGTCCTCCACAGTGCAAAGCAGACGGAACCTGCAGCATGACGCTATGAAGCCTCGCCACTCTCGTCCCCCTCCCCACAAGAGGGCAAGAATGAGCCTTTCCACTCTCAGCCTCTCCTTCAGTCACCAGTGGACAGCAGTGTATGGCTCGAGATTGCTCAAGGATGTGGCTTCCCCTCGGGGCACGCTTTCCCAGCGTTATCCAATACTCCGCTGAGTGGGTCTTGCGGAACAGCAGCAGTGACTCTCCCTGCGTGAGTTTCCCACCCTGAACAGACGGGGTCTGAGGGGCTTTCGCTGGGTGCTGGAAGTGGTAGTAACTGTGGCATTTTCCACTGGGTTCCCTCATCCCACCAGCTCCCCCTTGGTCAGTCATCACTCTACTTCCACTACGGACTCTGGTTCCACCTCAGATGCTCGTCGCTGCAGCTTCACCTAGGTCTCCCGTGCCAGCGATGTTGCTCCGTACCATTGGCTCTCCGTTTGCGTCCATGGGCATGTTGATGGTGTAACCCACAGTATTAAGGTAAATGCAGAAGAAGCACCTTGTTGTGTACATTGTCAGAGCAGCAGCAGCAGTGATGGTGGCAAATAGATAGCAACTTTTCTTGCAGGTTGAGTTGTTGTATCAAATACAAATTAAGCATCTATAGTTGACTGGCAGAGTTAAATAAGAGGTGGTCTGGAATGCGGTTTTGAAATCATGCAGAGTGCTCGTGGCCGCTGTTTTCAGTTGCGGTGGCTCGTGCACAACTGAGGGCTTCAATCTATTGCTGTTGCAGAGATTATTCGTTCCGTTGAAATCACAAAACAAATGCACCCAAACATGTCCCTGCTCTTGATATACAATCACTGATTAACATCTTTTAATGAAAAAAATAAAAATAATCTATATAATAGGTGCATTAGAACCCAGAACCTCTGGCACGCTTAACAAAATTTCTGCCATTAAACCATAGAGCTCACACACATTCACAGCGGATTTATGTATTTATTAGTGCTCTATTTATTCACTAACATAAAGAATCTTTGGACTACAACATATTGTTATTGTGGCAAGCAGGATGAGGTAGAGGGACCGTGAGAAGTGGGCAAGGCCGGTGGTGAGTGATGATGAACGCCACCTGCGCGCTGCACCTATCTCGTGTTTCACGGCGGAGCTTGGGGTGCATAAAAGGAGAGCCCTTGCTGCTGAGGGGTATCGCAGGGCTGAGGAGGTCGGGCAGAGCGGAAGAGAGAAGACTGCAAATGGCTGCCCGAGGCGTTGGTGCTGGTGCGAGTGAAGACCCGGTGGGACGGAGAGCTCGCTGCTGTGCCACTGGGTCGAGGTGGGGTGGCTGCTGTCTGAGAGGGAGCGGAGGAGTCGCTGGCGTGGGCCGGAGCCTGCTGCTGTCCGCCAAATTGGGGAGGAGTGCGGGACTCGCTGCTGACTGCCCTCAACCGGCCGCCAGGGGGTAGAGGAGGATCAAGCCATCCGCCGAGCATCCAATACCATCGCATGGTACCGCGAGGAAGAGCCTCTTGGCTGGCTGAGGACCAAGCGGCAGTGTGTCTGGGAACCGGACCAAGATTTAAATTTTTTAGTTCTTTCTCCTCTCTCCCTTCTCTCATCTCTGTCACTCCTCATGCATCCGGCTCCTTTTCTCTCACCTCATCTGTCCTTACCTCCAGGTGCCGTTTTTTTTATTTTTTTTTTATCTGAGGGAGGGGTTCTAGCAGACCAATCACAACGTTTGCGGTCCGCATAGAATTGCTGCATTGTTATATTTTTGGAGAGGTGCGCGTCAGGGTACATCGTAGACTTACACATGCTACACAGAAGTATAAATCAACCTTTAGCACCCTCCTTCTCTCCATGCCGAAAAGTTGCGCCTTCCAGGAGGGGGCATTATGTTACAATATATTGCAGTTGTGTTTGTTAGTTTAGTTTTCATGGACTTTTAGTTTGTTTTCATTAATCACGTGTGTTTTCCTACCACTCATCCGTTTCCATGGACACTAATCTTCATGACAGCCATCCATCACCATGTGTATTTAAGTTCCTCACCTTCACTCAGTGTTTGTTTAGTCTCGTTTGAGTTAACTTGTAAATTGCGAAATTTCTGAACCTGCTGTGGATTACCATGTGTTTTTTTATTTTTATTTTTTTATTAAACTCTGTGTTTTGAATCATCATCGTCAAGTCAAGTCAAGTCAAGTCAAGTCAAGTCAAGTCAAGTCACCTTTATTTATATAGCGCTTTTAACAAGTTCAATTGTTTCAAAGCAGCTTCACATTGTTAACAGGAAAATAATGCAACAGAATTTGTACAGCCGTTCTGGTGAAACGGTGATGTTATCCAGCTAATTTCAAGTATCATATAGTGTCAATGCGGGCAGATCGGTAATATAGATGAAATGTAGGTGTCCCCAACTGAGCAAGCCAAAAGCCAGAGGCAACGGTGGCAAGGAACCAAAACTCCTTCAGGGTCAGAATGGAGAAAAAAACCTTGGGAGAAACCAGGCTCAGTCGGGGTGCCAGTTCTCCTCTGGCCGACGAACAAACAGTGTATGATTATAATTTTGGCAACATTGCAGTTCTTAATTCATATTAGGTAAATAGATATAGAGATTGAAAGATTGGAGTCGTCACGCTGGAGACAGGTTTAATGAGGATGTTGTGTCGATGTGGCATTTACGGGGGAATTTTATTTGACACGCTCTCTGCAGACACTTCAGGGATGTGTTGGTCATGTCCAGGCGCAGGTCCACCATCTGATCTGGATACGGCCCGGATCCGGCTGACTGCAGTAAACCTCGGGATAAACAGAGAGACTAACATTAGCGCAGATGCCATTCTTATTATGATGTAACAAGTACATCAGGTGTTATGGGAAGTGTTCCCGGTTCCGGCTGACCTAATTAATCATCATCATCATCTTCTTCTTTATGTATTCCTGCACCCTTGCTGACAGGCAAATTGATTTATGTCATGAAATCAATCAGAATCAGTTTCCACAAAAATATTAAGCAGCAAAACATTTATTTTAAATTCAATATTACGTTTTTACTGAAGATTTAATCAAATAAATACCAACCTCATTAAGGTAAGCGACTTCTTTTTAAAAACATTACAAATCTTACTGACCCCAAATTCCTGAACAGTAAAGCTTGATTGAAGTTTAACTACTTTAAATAAGTAATTTCAAAGTTGCATCACCTATACTAAAGAGCTTCAAGTTTAAAGAATGTGCAGAACTTTTATGTAACATTCTTAAGAACTGTGTGCACCAGGCTCAATTATGGTATTTAACACTGCCCTTGTGATTTCTCTGAAGAGAACTACAAGCTTATGTGAGCAAGACCGGGTTTGATAAGGTATAGACAATCAATAAAAGGCCTCAAGGACAAGTGGAATGCAAAACTGATGCAAGCAATGCTTGTTTTCTTGGCATCTTCAACAGAAGGGTTAATTTCCTACATCATTAATTGCTGAATAGATTGCCTGTTGAATTCTTAATATGTTGCCAATGTGTGTTTGTCATTACAAGGTTGGCAGACAGCAAACTGGTCAGCCTTCAGTCAGTTGGCCTTGGTTTGCCATCAATGAAGCAAAAGACAAGGCTTTTCAACATTTGTTTTCAACACCTGGCACCCCTTTTGGTCCTCTTAAACAGCCTTCATAATTGTAGAAATGGCAATGAATGAAGTGACTTGAACGTGTATTGGTCTTTTAAAATGTTTTGTCCATCCAACAAGCACCATTTAACCAAAGACCCTGATTTGGGTTTACCTGTAGGAGTCGAGCGTTTCAGAATCCATTTTAATGCGTAAGTAGGGGGCTTTAGGTTTAATTCATATTCAGTGACTTTGCATGTTTTAAGCTCTATGCAAATATTATTGGATTTTCAAAGGATTTGATGGATTTTCTCTGGATTTTCTCACACAAATGTTGGCAAAAATAGAGTGAAATATCTGCCTCTTTGTGAGGAAGATTTGCATGCATGAAATATTTTAATGAAAGCTTCCCCCAGTCCTCACAGGAGAATAGGATTTGATTTCAAAATATCATCATTTTGGGGGGCTGGGCGCCCTACACAGAGGGACCTATGTGCCACCTTACTTTTCAAACACATTAAACACTAACCTTTAGTACCTTTAGCACATTTCCCTGTTATTTACACAGAATAGAGGCCCACAGTAAACACTATAGGCACAAAAGAATAAATAGAGTACAGAAAGAATCACAATGTAACATAATGACTTCATTAATAATGGGCATATGGTAATTTTCCTAATAATGGCTGTGTCCCAATTTGCACTAAAAGTACTTGACTGTTCGGAAAATGTGGCAGTATTGGGACTACTACATAATTTTTCCTCTATTGGAAATGTCAAAAACTATTTCTCTTTTGTAGCTCAAAGGGGTGAGGGCAATATTAGCCCAACCCCAAAAAAAAAAAAAAAAAAAAAAAAAAAAATGGGAAAGATGAGGTAAGATGTCAACCCCACCTTAATCTTTCAGCACATGTATTAAATGGCAATGCATGCTTGACTTTTCATTTGAACCAACATTTGTGAGACTTTTTTTTTTTTGAAGTGTAAAGGGGAAAATATTGGTGCCGGTATTTAATGGATGACTAATTATATATTAATTCCAATGTTATTATTTATGTAATTTTATACAGTGTAATTCAGATGTATCTTTCTGACTCAGATTTGACTTATTTGAATTTAAACTGTAAAAAAATCCGTTCAAAAAAACTCAAATTTCTGTCTTGAATACTTGGTAGGATGGATAGTATGAAAAGTGAAAGAAAGATAGCGATTCACTTGCACAGGCACAACCCTGATTGAACACTGGTGATCTCTGCATGACTGTGAGTTTAGATGTTTTAGTGATGAAAAAACTAAAACAGGAAGGAATCTTCAGAAATATGAGCCACGGTGAAAACTCTAGATGTCATTCATTGGGCTCTTTTAGAATAGGAGACAGTACAGCCAGTGGCAAAGACTGACAGACATGTCTATATTTAATGTCTTATATATTCTGTCACACTTAAATATGAAGTATGAAGTAACTGTTAAAAATGAACTGTCCAACTCTGCGTTCATACTGAGAGACTGAGGATAAGAAAGAGGGAAACAAATAGATGTCTCCTTGTCTCGAGTTTCCTCTACAGCTTAACACTTATCAAGTTGGGACCCTTTAGCTATATGTTTTGAGAGCAGAGACAATACAAGAGATACAGGACTCTGTTGAGAACCAGACTGCCTGCAGACTCAAAAACGACATTATTTTGGTTCACCTGTCTGTGGTAAAGACTGGGCTAATATACCTTTATGTCAGCTCTTACATTTACACCACACAGTGCAATAAACTGCCACTCACCAAATTATTTATTTTCTTGTATGGCAGAGGAACAGCAATGCACAAGAAATCAAAAAGAAATGAATGTTTTAGCATTATTACATATTTGTTACAGTGTAATTACAATGTAATACTAACAACAATTTACACTTAATAAATATTTGTGCAGTTTTTAATTGCATAATGCATTGTTTTGTATTGCTGTTATTTACAGCAGTGGCTTTCAATGGGTGTCTGGATCCAGATTATAGATTTTTGTGTTCCAACATTAGTCATTTAATTAAAATTATTATTATTTAAAAAAAAAAAACTTTATTGTTTTAATTTTTTACTGTCAACAAATTATGCATACCCCCTTTTGCTGAAAAAGACTACATTTGAAATGTGTTCTGTTTTCTGAAAGATAATTTTGTTAACTTTTAGGAATACACAAGCATATAGTTGACCTCAAAGCTAACAGACATGGATTAAAAGCCACAAAACAGGGTTTTGATTTGATTCAACTGGGTTCTTAAAGGGATATTAAAAAATAATAAATAAATAAAAAATCGTTTACTCACCCTCATGTTGTTCCAAACCTGTATGAATTTATTTCTTCTGCTGAACACAAAATAATATATTTTTAACAATGTTGGTAACCAAACCATTTTTTCATTCTATTAAAGGGATACTGCAGTGATTAGCATTAAGCTTTGTATCAGTAGAAAACCCGGTAGTATATTCGAATGATCGTGCTCCCCCCCAACCCCCATATCCCCCTGAGATGAGAGATTTACGTATTTTATTTCTGGAAAAAATCCTCCGATGACGCAAATATCGTCATTTTCCATCATCGGAGGATTTTTTTGGCCTAGACTACAGACTACAGCCAGTAGTAGGAGCTAGTTCCACATGTTATCAACCTGCCCATGAGGGGTGGGAACGCATCGCACTCACAGCACTCGGGTCGGGCAGCTGCGGGCATTCATGTAAACGGACCGGTGCGGAGCAAAGTGAGTGTTTCAACTTTTCAAATGAATTCCTATGAAAATTAAGCTTCCATAGGCATGATCTGAAAACGCGCCAGACTAAACACGCGCCGTGAATGTATGCCGCACCCGCGCTTACCTCAGCTCTTCGCTCTCGTGATGAAGTCCTGCTGCGTTTGTGCCGTGAGACTCGCTCGACTCACTCACATTATACTGAACAGACACATTCAGTTTTTAACTGTAGTGTGTTCTCTAACTGAACTAAATGATTTTATTATTATAAAACAACGGTAGGGGCGGTGCCACAGTGGGCAAGTGATCCAGTAGCAGTGGCTTTGGGAGTGGCCTCGCAGGGCAGCGAAGCAAGTGCATTCTGGGAGTTGTTGTCTTTCATCCACATGAGCTAAAAATAAATTTCTGGCTTTTCTCAGTTTAGAAGGCACCAAATTCAAAAATAATTTCACATTTCTACTACATAAATTACCCAATTTAAATACACATTCATCTTCCCAGCACTGAAGTACCCCTTTAAGTCAATGGGGTCAATCAACTGTTTGGTTACCCATATGTTTCAAAATATCTTCTTTTGTGTTCAGCAGAAGAAAGAAATTCATACAGTTTTGGAACAGCTAGGGTGAGTAAATGATGACAGAATTTTCATTTTTGGGTGAACTCTTTAATGGGGAAGTGTGTTATGTTTTGACTGCACTGAAAGTTTGAAATCAAACTGAGAAGGTCATATAGTTGTCTCTGCATATTAAACTGGAATATGTGTTAACAAAGAAAAAATAACACCTTTAATGCCTTAAACTCTTGTAATCTAAAACCCACTTTTATCACACCAGTAAAGCTGCCCAAATCTGAGTAAGAGTGTAATGTAACATTATTAGAGGCTGTCTGAATTCGTCTTGATGTTATGACTCTTCTGTGAAGAGTGCTCTGTCGCTATACTCTAGGCAGGTGAGGAGGAATATAAAAGTCATTGTGTGAAGTGTGTTTACCATCTTCTATAGAGAGCATCTCAAACAGCCTAACTTGTGTTTTCAAGTCTCCAAAAAGTGAAGTGGAGGTGAACACTGAGAATAATGTGCTCAGTTGTGAGAAGCACAGGTTGTTAAAGTAAGATGATGGTTTGGATGAGCTGTGGGTGCCATATGGTGAAAACAGTGAGAGGAGTGCTAAGGAAACAAATATTGTAAAGATTGAAAATTTCAGGATAGAAGATAATATTCAACATACTATATTTCAGATGGGCATTACAGCAAACAAATCTTCTAATACCACAACATATGTTTTAGTCCATCTGAATTGTTTTTGTTCAGAAGTCACTCTTCACAGATCAGAGAAGATCAGAGGTTTCTATTTTTGCTTCTCACAAAGAGGACATTGTCACAAAGAAATCAAATAAAAATAAAAACATGAATTAGTAAATGGTGAAATATATATATATTTTTTAAATATACTGTAGCTTCACAGTTGTGTTGCTCCAAATATTTCTGTCTGTAGTCATCTTTATTTTCTTTTAAATACAGCATATATGTTTTGACAGTAATATTCAGTATGTATACAATGGGCAATCTTTGAAAAAAGACCTACTACACAACCCATCTGGTGGGTTTGCTGGCAAAAGCTTTATTTTTTTTAATCTATTTTTTTTTTCATCTGACCATAGAACCAGGTCCCCATTGAAGTTCCAGTTGTGTCTGAATATACTGGACTTCTTGAAACCCTCCCAAACAACTTGTGGTGATGTAGGTGCTGTTTGATAAATTTGTTTAGGCTTTCTGACCCCAAGACTCAAACTAATCTCTGCAATTCTCCAGGTGTGATACTTGGAGAGTCTTTGGCCACTCAACTCTCCTCTGCATTAGGATGATATATAGACACATGTTCAAAAGTTTGTTTGACCTGTGCCCTCTACAGATGTAAATGTGCATTTCCTTCAGCCTAGGGCTTATTCATTTCACTTTTGGTGCAAAAGGGCCTTTACATTTGCCAAAAATATTTTTGTTTATTTTTATTTATTTATTTATTTATTTTTACAAACAAGCGAGCACAGCCCAGGTGAGAAAAAAATACTGCAAAAGTAACCATTACTTTCCATAAAAAAGTTACACTAGTTACTTTTTAGGGAGTAGCACGATATTGTAATGCATTACTTTTAAAAGTAACTTCCCAAACACTGCTGCTAAAAATAGTATGTAGTACACTTCTTTCTTTCTTTCTTTCTTTCTTTCTTTCTTTCTTTCTTTCTTTCTTTCTTTCTTTCTTTCTTTCTTTCTTTCTTTCTTTCTTTCTTTCTTTCTTTCTTTCTTTCTTTCTTTCTTTCAGAATGGCATACTTTCTATATTTTTAAAGAAAGAAAGAAAGAAAGAAAGAACTATTCAATGTAATGCCGAGATAATATTTGCCAAAATCTGCAGCACAACCAGTGAATACTGTGTAAAATTCTAAATCCCACAGTTCAATGTGCTCGGTTCAACCAGACCTTTTAGTGACAAGCCAGCAATATCAGTGATAATCTTTTGTGCTCGTAATTTGATCAAACTGCCAAAAACATATATATATATATATATATATATATATATATATATATATATATATATATATATATATATATATATATATATATATATATATATATATATATATATTTTTTTTTTATTAAATTTTCCTTAAATTTTCCTTAAAATATATTGGAAAAAAGAAATCCAGTCTTAACCTAAAATCACCAAGTCGACACCTGGAGGTTGCGTGACAGCAATTTCTGTTGGCACTTCTGTTTTCAAGGATTATCATTGCAGATCGCAGACTATTTCATGTACAATAAGCTGTATAACAGATACAGTGTGCAACTTTCTTTCTTTCTTTCTTTCTTTCTTTCTTTCTTTCTTTCTTTCTTTCTTTCTTTCTTTCTTTCTTTCTTTCTTTCTTTCTTTCTTCCTTCCTTCCTTCCTTCCTTCCTTCCTTCCTTCCTTCCTTCCTTCCTTTCTTTCTTTCTTTCTTTCTTTCTTTCTTTCTTTCTTTCTTTCTTTCTTTCTTTCTTTCTTTCTTTCTTTCTTTCTCTTTGTCTCATAGTTGGCTAAATGTCTTTTCCTTCCTTTGTGCTGTCAGTCTATCTTTGAATCAAAAGTCTTCACTCTGGCTGTGGTTATTTACAACTGGCAAATCTGCATTTCTCATATAGATCTGTCTGCCACTGATTTTAATATCAGTGATGTTTCCCACGACACCTTTTGTTTTATTATGCATTATGAATTTCTCCTTCTCGCCCTTCATCTTCTCAAATCCCTATCCCCACGCCGAGGATTATGAGGCCAACTATTTTATCAGGAGGGGCGAGATTTATCATTTCAATCTCATTTCAATAAATAAAATAATCTCTCTTCTCTTAGAAGTGACAGCAGCTAATGCTATTTTGTCATCATTAGACTGAAACTTTGCAGACAGAGCTCTTGAGTGATTTTGGAGCCATGCTGTAACTTTGATCTCGACGGCCATCGTCACTTTTGTGCACATGTGATGGCATTATCCATTCTGTTGGTGTTAAAATACATTCCAAACATATTCACTTTGCATAGCACTTCAGTCGCATCAGATGTTTTTTTGTATTTAGGTGATTCTAATGGTCCGTGGCAAATCACCACAATAAAAGGTGATATGATGACCTTGTTTCAATGCTTGTTCCCTTAATGGTCTTCCATGCATGTGCATGTATTCTGTTATCTCCCTGTCGGAACGGCTTCACAAAAACGAAGCTGTCAAATCTGCTACTCGCGAGCGCATTGAGAAACAAGGCCGACCATCAAAACGGCATTTTTTATTTTAATTGCTATCTCCTTTCCTCCCATTTCTTCGTTTTTCACCCCCAGAGCAAATCAAGGAAAAACGGGGGCAAGCTGACAGGAAAACAATTGCGTTTCAAATTGAAGTCCCAGCAGAGTATGTTCAGTTCCTTAACCTGACATCCGTTTTTCCCACACACATTCTGTAAAAAAAAAAAAAGAAAGACAGATAGATAGAGAGAGAGAGAGTAAGAGCTACAAAAAAACAAAAAAGACAGACGTCTCTAAGAAAGAGGGACCGTCCTTTTGAATATGTGTTTTCTGTTTATCATTAGCTGACTGGGTGCTTCATCATTCTGTGAAAATCCCTATCTGCTGAACATAAGGCTGCGAGACAGCAGGGAATCAATCTTTTGTGCTTGGGCAGATAAACACAGGACGCAATCAGGGGGGAGACGGAGGCATGAAGCCGGGCGCAGGACTCACGCCGCTGGTGATGGATGGAGGAAGTAAAAGTGTCAGGATGGCATTATGCAAATAGGGGAGGCATCCGAGCATCGCCCTGGTGATTATGGGAGATGGGGAGAGCAGCCCGTGGTCCCCCTGGCATCGCTACTGCCCGCGTTTGCTTCCTCGCTTTCTTTTTTCCCTCCTTTACTCATTAGCTATGCTTTTATTGCTCTTTTTAACTGGCTCTGTCATTGTTTGTCAGTAAGAGCCACTGTGGGATCGGCGAATACGAGGATTATTTGCTTACGGGGGAGTGGGTTTCACCAAGCACTTGAATTTGACACCAGCACTCTCTGTTTCAGGTAGGTCAGAGGTCACAATGCTTTGAAGGTGAAACGTGGTGTCAAAGTTGAGTAGCTTAAGCGTCTGGCCCATATTGCCATATTATGTGGCCAAAAGCATATTACTAAATAAAATAGTTTGCAATTAATATTTAAATTGTGAATATTTATGTTAGCTTGCAAACACTCTGATCTACTATTTAAGGTTCTTCTTCTTCTGAGAACAAATTTATTAGCAGTATCTTTCCAACTATAGCCACCAAACTTTCAGACCTTCAGAATGTTCTGACTCTGTATTCTATATATTTTCGAACTGATCAGACTTACATTTTTCCTAAACCAGATGAATAAGCCCATAGACTTTCTTTGAGGGTGTCAAAACTTTTGAACTATAGCTTCATCCCAATTCAGATCAAACGTTGTTAAATGATATGGTCTAGCCTATGGAAGATTGTTCTTGTGACCTAGGAACTGTGACAGATGCCGTTGATGAGCGGCAGTAACATTTGCTCTAGACTTTACTGAAAGTTATGGTACAGTAAACTGTCTGAAAACAAAACAGGGTTCACAAACTGTCTAAATATGTTCACCATAGTCCATTTCTGTATATAATAAAGAGTATAGTATAATTGCATAATTATACACATAATATATATATATATATATATATATATATATATATATATATATATATATATATATATATATATATATATATATATATATACACTCACCTAAAGGATTATTAGGAACACCATACTAATACTGTGTTTGACCCCCTTTCGCCTTCAGAACTGCCTTAATTCAACAAGGTGCTGAAAGCATTCTTTAGAAATGTTGGCCCATATTGATAGGATAGCATCTTGCAGTTGATGGAGATTTGTGGGATGCACATCCAGGGCACGAAGCTCCCGTTCCACCACATCCCAAAGATGCTCTATTGGGTTGAGATCTGGTGACTGTGGGGGCCATTTTAGTACAGTGAACTCATTGTCATGTTCAAGAAACCAGTTTGAAATGATTCGAGCTTTGTGACATGGTGCATTATCGAAGTAGCCATCAGAGAATGGGTACATGGTGGTCATAAAGGGATGGACATGATCAGAAACAATGCTCAGGTAGGCCGTGGCATTTAAACGATGCCCAATTGGCACTAAGGGGCCTAAAGTGTGCCAAGAAAACATCCCCCACACCATTACACCACCACCACCAGCCTGCACAGTGGTAACAAGGCATGATGGATCCATGTTCTCATTCTGTTTACGCCAAATTCTGACTCTACCATCTGAATGTCTCAACAGAAATCGAGACTCATCAGACCAGGCAACATTTTTCCAGTCTTCAACTGTCCAATTTTGGTGGGCTTGTGCAAATTGTAGCCTCTTTTTCCTATTTGTAGTGGAGATGAGTGGTACCCGGTGGGGTCTTCTGCTGTTGTAGCCCATCCGCCTCAAGGTTGTGCGTGTTGTGGCTTCACAAATGCTTTGCTGCATACCTCGGTTGTAACGAGTGGTTATTTCAGTCAAAGTTGCTCTTCTATCAGCTTGAATCAGTCGGCCCATTCTCCTCTGACCTCTAGCATCAACAAGGCATTTTCGCCCACAGGACTGCCGCATACTGGATGTTTTTCCCTTTTCACACCATTCTTTGTAAACCCTAGAAATGGTTGTGCGTGAAAATACCAGTAACTGAGCAGATTGTGAAATACTCAGACCGGCCCGTCTGGCACCAACAACCATGCCACGCTCAAAATTGCTTAAATCACCTTTCTTTCCCATTCTGACATTCAGTTTGGAGTTCAGGAGATTGTCTTGACCAAGACCACACCCCTAAATGCAGTGAAGCAACTGCCATGTGATTGGTTGATTAGATAATTGCATTAATGAGAAATTGAACAGGTGTTCCTAATAATCCTTTAGGCGAGTGTGTGTGTATATATATATATATATATATATATATATATATATATATATATATATATATATATATATAAAAGATATGTCAACATTTAAGCTGCTTATTTTGACATTTGTATCAAAGATATTTGACTAAGTCGAAACCCAATTTAAAAGTGTAATCATTTCTCTGAAAGTCAGCTGTATCCTTTGTATGGGAAATGAAGGGCACATTTGGAGGACACATTTGAAGGCGCCTTCGAATTGGGATAGCCTTGGTCGCGCCACGGTGACGTAATCGGCCTTCAAATGTGGCCTTTGGGATGCAGCTTAAGTCTCTTATAGAGTATTTAAGCTACATCCACCATGTTCATTATATACCTTAAGATGTTAATTTATCCATCTATCCATCCGTCCTTAGCAAAGCCTAGAAACTTGCTTGAACATGCTTCAATCTGCTGAAACATGGTAGCAAAATGCTATGCATGGTAGCAATGTGTTAACTCATGCTAACAATGTGATAAAACATGACAGAAAGATGCTAACAACATGTTAAATCATGTTAGCAACATTTTAGCAACATGCCAGCTATATGGTAAATCATGGTAGCACCAATAGTAGCAGCTTTGTCAAGCCAACATCAATCTAGTTCTGTCTAGTTCATTATAGTATAGGGGAGCACGGGGCACAACCTAACTTAGTTAGTTAGTTGTAACACGCATGGTTTAACACTTTCCACACATGCCAGGATGACGAAACTTTGTGTATTTACTAGTTGCCATATCAACATTATTTAGAGAAAAAAATGCGCCAAAATTAAGAAATCTTTGGAAGATATCACTGAAGATTTATTTAACCATAGCAAAAAGTAAATTTCTTAAGTTTATTTTTCATCTCTGTTTTTTGTGATTATTTAAAATAAGACAAATCTGATATTATTGTAATCTTATATCTGTTATTTAACAGTTGAGATCGTTCTTTAATGCTGATCTAACAGCAGAAGACCCGAGCTGGGTTTAAATCCCAGTTGTGCAGGTGGGGTGACTTGTAACACTGCATTTCAATGAGCCCCTATTAGAAATATGCTATTATATTCTATACTTTTATGAATTCATTTGAGAAACCATGAGAAAAGGTGAATAATGACTGAGTCAATGTTCAGAAATTATTCATTATTATTATGTTTTGAACTATGCTGTATAGCTGTGTTTTGAGGTGTGTTTGTTGTCAAACTCAAAAATGTGTTTATTTTTAATTATTAAAAAATGCCTTTTTTATATAATTGTATTTTATTGACAAAATATTTTAGTTTGTCTTGGATATTTTTTTATTATATCAGGTAACCTTTTAAGCTGTCATTTGGTCATGTTACATTGTGCCCCTCTCATGTCACAAAATACCCCACCTATGGGGCATGTTGTCACATTTCACTTCCATTCTTTCAGGGTAAATCAAGAAAAAAGTATACACTGTATTAATGAAAGAAAACCACATATTTGTACTAGACATGTGGGAAATTAATGTGGGGAAAAATAAATACTCTGAACCCCAAGTGGATTTACACAAACTGAGACAGTCAAAAAGTGTTAGGTTGTGCCCCGCTCTCCCCTAGTAGGTGTTTCAATGAGGGGCCTGCAACTGTCCAGCAATTGCCTTTTTGAGATGATCAGGAATGCTTACATATAGCTTTCTGAAGTTATAGCTTAATGGTTAGGCTCTAGGGGTGAAATAATTGAACCAAAATACTTGGCAGAGTAAAAAGTTTTAAACTGAACACAAATATAGTCTAATTTGATGGCCAACAGGTTAACATTTGGCATGTAGTCAATAGCAGATCTTATCTCTATGATTCTGCAGTTGCAAGACATGGCTGACAAACATCTGAAATGGGACCGCCACAATTTCTCTTCGAAATGTAATTTCCTGCTGGTGTCATTGTGAGGTGTAGCCCGAGGGAAAGAAGAAATGACACGACTTCTTCTCCTGCAGCACAGTTAGTATAAGCGTCAAACACCCACCACAGCGGAGGATACTGCCATATGGCTTCCTCTGCTCATCTCCTCTAAACTCTTTTCCTGGGAAAACACTTTGAAGAGTGGTTAAATTGGTTTTACGGTTACCTCATTCCTGCATAGCACAGACCTTCTTTCTTTATCTTCAATTACTTTTTTTTGGTAACACTTTGTGTACTACGTACTGCGTAAGTAAAGCAAATTTACAGCGCAAATTTCGGTAGTTATAGTGTACCTATAAAGTACGTACATGTAAGGGAACAATACGAAAAGTTTGGGGAATAGAGGGGTGACAACCAGGGAAATTAACAAATGATTTATACTGTAAGTACTTTAAGCAACAATCTATACATTTATACACTGCATTCTTATCTGTGCATTTTTTTGTTAGCAAAAGTGCACTGATTAAGTTTGTTCTTCCATGTTTTATGGCGAGTCAAATTAAAACTATTGCAACTTTTTTGTTTTGTTTTAAATACTGGGGAAATATTCTTATTACCCTCTTGTTCCATGAAGTTACAGGGTAAGTACAATAAAAATACATACACACAATCTGATATCACTGACTCTGACACCTTTATTTGAAAAACAGCTTATTTACAGATTTACAACACTTATTCATTTAAAACTATTTTTATTTTTTTATCAACATTTCATTTAAAATGCTTAAGTCTTGACAGAAAGTAGCATGCTTTGTCCCCCTTTTCTCTTGCTTGGCTTCTTTCTCCTCTTGTTCCTCTTCTTTCCACTGATGAATCTTAAGAACGAATCCCATGTCTCTTGCTATTTTGTATTATTTATTAAAAGAAAATACAGTAATGTCCTCACCATTTACTCATCTTTTACTCTCATGCCATCCAAGATACGACTTTCCTACTTCAGATGAACACAAAGGTTTTTAGAAAAATAAATCATCTCTGAGAATACATATAATGCAACCCTCCTGGGTTCCTAAAAGTTGAAGCATCAAACAGCTCATACTGCAATAACTACAGTAATCCATATCACCCCAATGGATGAATCAATGTCTTCTGAAGTGAAACGACAAGCGTACGCTGAGAAACTTGTGAAAAGTCACAATATCGGATGCCGTCATTTTTTATTTAAAAAAAAAAAATGCTCACAAAATACAAACAATAACAGAGAGAAACAAACAAGACAGGAGGACAGAGACGCCAGTTCTTGCGTGAGTTTCACATACTTTATAGGTACACTATAATTATTGTAAGTTACGCTGTAAATTAGTTTTACTTACGAAGTACAAACCCGATTCCAAAAAAGTTGTGACACTGTACAAATTGTGAATAAAAACAGAATGCAATGATGTGGAAGTTTCAAAGTTTTAGTGGATTGTGTTCACCGACACGATTTCCATTACAGTAGCATTCCTGTATGTGATGCAGTGTCGTCTAAGGGCCCGAAGATCACGGGCATCCAGAATGGTTTTCCGGTCTTGACCCTTACGCACAGAGATTGTTCCAGATTCTCTGAATCTTTGGATGATATTATGCACTGTAGATGATGATAACTTCAAACTCTTTGCAATTTTTCTCTGAGAAACTCCTTTCTGATATTGCTCCACTATTTTTGGCCGCAGCATTGGGGGAATTGGTGATCCTCTGCCCATCTTGACTTCTGAGAGACACTGCCACTCTGAGAGGCTCTTTTTATACCCAATCATGTTGCCAATTGACCTAATCAGTTGCAAATTGGTCCTCCAGCTGTTCCTTGTATGTACATTTAACTTTTCCGGCCTCTTATTGCTTCCTGTCCAACTTTTTTGGAACGTGTAGCTCTCATGAAATCCAAACGAGCCAATATTAGCCATGACATTTCAAAATGTCTCACTTTCAATATTTGATATATCTATATTCTATTGTGAATAAAATATAAGTTTATGAGATTTGTAAATTATTGCATTCCTTTTTTATTCACAATTTGTACAGTGTCCCAACTTTTTTGGAGCCGTCCAAAAACCCCACAATGAACATTTGGAGTGTGTGGACCTCCATGCAGCTAATAACTAAATAAAACAGGCTGTATAACTATGGGGAATGATCATTGGCATTCACAATACTAAAAGAAACCGCTAAAAATACGCTTTTTGCATTCTCCTGTGATTCATACTGGAATACTGTATCCCTATAGCATTACCTTAGATACTATAAGAGTGTTAAAATAGCAAGAATTAAGAGAAGAATCAGATACTAGTGTTTAAATGTGCATTACCGTTCAAGAGTTTGGGGGTCAACAAGAAGAAATTAAATTAATTTAAAAGAAAACAGTCATTTTATTCGGCAAGGATGTATTAAATTGATCTAAAGTGACAGTAAAGACTTACTTTTTTAACTTTCTATTTATCAGAGAATGCTAAAACATAATTTTCAGCTGTGATAATATTAAGAAATGTTTCTTGAGCAGCAAACTAGAATATTAGAATGATTCCTGAAGGATCATGTGACTGAAGATATAAATCAGTTCTTTCAACTTGTAACAATATTTCACAATATTACTGTTTTTACTGTATTTTTGTTCTAATAAATGCAGCCTTGGTGCAGACTTGCAAAAATATTAAAATAAAAAACCAAAACAAACAAACAAAAAAGAACTGAAGTGTAGATCAGATGACCGGATATCTATTATATGTAAAATTACATTTAAAAGTCATCCAAACAAATTGAATGCCAAAACATCTGATCTTATATGTTCATGCTTTTTTTCATGCATCTTTTTTGGAAAAATTTTGGAATTGACTGACAATGCAATTGCTTTCTTTTTGATATTCTGGTCCCTGTCCGTCCACGAGACAAAAATTAGTCTCATCACTATAACATACTCTCATCAAGCTGGATTGTTAAAGGTGTCTTTCATGTCCAAAGCACAAAAGTTATGGACTAAAGGTTAGGGCTTTTTTCAAAATATGAGCATGAGCAATAATAATAATGACGCTTGCCTTAGCAAACACCACTAATGATAAAATAAGTATTTGCGGTTTCACCATCAGTGAGATCTGAGAGGAAGGACCGGCCCGTTCCAGCAGAGTTACCGTAACATCTTGCCCTTTCTGTGCACAGGAGAATATATGCATAATTAACATAGTGGAAAGCCCACCCCTCAAAAAATGAATCCCATCAGGTGTAATAGTTTTTCCATTAACACAGAACAACCTCCGATAGCACCACAGAGCTGTTTCCAGCCATGAGCCTGAAGCTGCCAGTCGCGCTCCCTCCAGCTTTGGCACTCTGCACAACACACAGACAATACTACTCTGTTTCGGCAGATTGGATCCATTTGCATCGGACAACTCCTCTGCATATAGATTGATGGGTTTAATCAGCGAATCAGGGAGAGCGCTCAGACATCAATCATTGTCAGCCCTGTCTTTTATTCGTTGCCTGCGTTTCCTTGCTCCGACTCATCAGCGAGAGCAGGTTCAGGCGGAGGAACCCAACCTGTGATGAGAACAATAGCTCCTCCGGCGCTCCGGGGGGAATTTCTACGGCCCATGCAGATGAGGAGAGGACAAATCACCAGAGAGGACTCAGCCAGCCATTAAACAAAAGGAGCAAGTCCTGAAACTGAGAGAATCAGAGAGCCGAAGGTGATACACATCAGAGCGAATGGAGCCGAGAGAGTGTGCATGCCGATGAGCGGCTCGTACGACGTCTAAAAATTCAGCAGGCTCGGTATTAAAATGATTAATTAGAATCCAATTGCTTTTAATGGGTATGACAATGACTCCTATCACATCCGAATTCTCCCACACATTAGGCTATGACACAGTTTTTTGCAATTAAAATTAATTTCTGCTTATTTGCATTGTCAAAAAGAAAAGTGTTAAAGGCTCATTTTAAAGTACCTGTGAGAAAGTGACAAAATCTTCTCCTTGACGTTCTCACATGCGTTCCAGACATTGTGTTGATTGAGGTCTTGTTTTTTTGCAGTCTTACCCTACCTTGATGAGACATGTATATATAGCAGGTGATAATTAAGTTGTGATGGCATTGTGTTCTGAACCAGGTACCATGATCCAGACCTTCCCTACGGTGTCAAAGTATAAACTTGCCTGTCACACTTCCAGTGGGGTGACATCCTCAACGCCTTGCATTTCTCTCCAATGCCAATTAGTACCCGTACAATTAAGACACAAACAAGTCGAAAGTTATTGCTAAACTCAAATGACAATAGACATGACTTTTCTTAGCTAGTGATTCTTGCTTAGGCATTTGAACAAACCTATAGTGTTAAACTTCAGTGTGTAACATTCTGCAATGTTTATTCTACGAACAAGAGACTCCAGATAGTATGCAATTAATACCAAAAACATCTTTGCAACCACACACTCTGCCAACTACTCACAGCATTGTGGCAAAGAGTTTTGCAGTTTTTTTCCAGTTTAAATTCCCAATCTATTTAAAATGACAGTGTACAAAGTTCCTTTGCAACCAGTATGAGGCTATTACAGTAACGTCGGTGTGCAGTAGTTTTGCTCACAGATGCATTCTGCCTGTTGAAGTAGGGTGGCACGTACCCCTTAGATTTTTGGATGCAACTTCCAAATCTTCGTTGCACTGCAGAATGACTTCTTTTGACTCCAAAAAAATGCAGTAAGACAAAATACTTTAATACTGTATCTTATGGAGCCTCTAAAGGGACAGAAAATGAGATGGGAAGAAAAATTGTCCTTATATCAAAGTAAAAAAAAAAAAAAAAATAATTATATATATATACACACACACTCACCTAAAGGATTATTAGGAACACCATACTAATACTGTGTTTGACCCCCTTTCGCCTTCAGAACTGCCTTAATTCTACGTGGCATTGATTCAACAAGGTGCTGAAAGCATTCTTTAGAAATGTTGGCCCATATTGATAGGATAGCATCTTGCAGTTGATGGAGATTTGTGGGATGCACATCCAGGGCACGAAGCTCCCGTTCCACCACATCCCAAAGATGCTCTATTGGGTTGAGATCTGGTGACTGTGGGGGCCATTTTAGTACAGTGAACTCATTGTCATGTATCAGTCGGCCCATTCTCCTCTGACCTCTAGCATCAACAAGGCATTTTCGCCCACAGGACTGCCGCATACTGGATGTTTTTCCCTTTTCACACCATTCTTTGTAAACCCTAGAAATGGTTGTGCATGAAAATCCTGAGCAGTTTGTGAAATACTCAGACCGGCCCGTCTGGCACCAACAACCATGCCACGCTCAAAATTGCTTAAATCACCTTTCTTTCCCATTCTGACATTCAGTTTGGAGTTCAGGAGATTGTCTTGACCAGGACCACACCCCTAAATGCACTGAAGCAACTGCCATGTGATTGGTTGATTAGATAATTGCATTAATGAGAAATTGAACAGGTGTTCCTAATAATCCTTTAGGTGAGTGTTTCTATCGCAAAACGTATAGAGTGCACCTTTTTCAGCGGCGCTGGTTCCAGAAGTATTCTTTTACTATTAATTTTTCCCATAGGGATTTTAAAATAATCTTTGTTAAAGCATTATAAGCCATGAACCAAGCCAAGCAGCTGTGAGGTGAATCACAATACTACAAACTTTGATTTGAAGCAAAAAGGTTTTTTAAAATCAAACAAAAAGACAAAGGTACAAGACTGTGTACTTAACGGTTTTAGTGATGGAAAGAACTACAATCCCAGGAAGCATTGCAATCAGCCTAATCAAATTAAGAACGACAGAAATATAAAACTACAAATGTTGATTACTGTGGCGAGGTGAGGGACCGTGAGAGCGGGCCGGTGTCGAATGATGATGAGCGTCAGCTGTGCGCCACACCGGTCTCGTCTCATGGAGGAGTGACGGGAGCATGAAAGGAGGAGCGACGATAGTGCAAGACGAGAGAGGACCAGGCCTGGACTTTATGTTGCGTTTTGTTTTGTATGTAGGCGGCAGTCGTCCGTGAGGGGCTGCCGCCGTTATTATGTTGTGTTTTTGTTTTGTTTATAGGCGGCAGTCGTCCGTGAGGGGCTGCCGCCATCATTGTATTTTGTTTGTTTATTTTTGATTAAAGTTTTGAAATGTTCGCCCGGTTCCCGCCTCCTTCTTCCCTGAACATACGACCAACGTTACAATTACATGTATACAAACAATATATTTTACGTTTATTGCAAAAATATGCATATCTATACAAATATTTCAATATTTTGAGAGCATAGGGAGATCTTTTGGAACATGTTTTTCTCTAATTCTAATTCTAAGACTCTCTAATTGGTGTGATTTTCTGTACAGCATCATAGGTAACGTAGATAATCATCATGAATTCCATTGTTAAACATGATTATTTTAAAAATAAGCTGAAATAATGCAGGCTGGCGGCTTAGCAGAATCAAATGCCATTAATTAATAAAAAGTGTATTCCCAAAAGTGTTTTGCAATACAATATGAACACAATAATTTTTTTTTTTTTTTTTTTTTTTTTATGTAAGTACATAGTATTTAAGGCCACCTAATATAAAGTGGGACCTTCCTAAATATTTTTTCTCCATTACCATGTCCCATCCTCTGTATTGTAGTTTTGCTTCTCAGGTGAATTTTTCTTGTTTTAAGGATTTTTAGATGTTTTGAATAAAATTAAGACAAAAAAAAAAATACTTCATACAATTATTTGCAGTGATATTGCATTTAAAAGGTTTAAATAGGCTTATTGTATTTTTAAAAACATTTCCAAATTCTGAGTCAGAATGTGATGAGATCAGTGTGTGATACTTTCTTAAAACATTTTCCTAAACATTCTGTAATCATCTTGCACATTGCAATAAGTTAAATCTACGGATTGAACCAACAGCACCACTAACACCCCCTCAAAAGTAGGTGCACAATGCTCCTAGCAAAACACAAAACATCTTGCTTTGTCAAAATCTCTTTATAGGGCTAAAACAAGTCATCTGTTCTATATTACAAAAATTCACTCATCCCACCAGGAGCTATGCATGATGCAATAAGAAGATGGTGGTCTCCATTTCTCCACCACATCTCTCAGGATCTGAGTACTGCTGAGGAACTACTGTATTTTATGACACGGCTATATTGGCTTTAAAAAACGTCCTTCTTGAAGTTGCTTTGACAAGAGGAACACGAGTCAGCTATAAAAAATCCACAAACCTATTACTAAAGGAAGAAACTTTAATACAGAATATCTGTTAATGACAGCCTTTCAATTAGACCCACTGCATTTTTCCTTTTGCCGCAAGTCAAAAAAGAAAACAAATAAAGCAGACTGATTTAGAAACCTTATTAGCCTTGCAGTCCCAGAGCAATTAAATCATTACAGCATTATGGCTTCTGTGAGCACGAGACGGAAAACATTTAGGTGGTCCTGATTTTAGAGGTGGTCTGGGTTCCTTTTGTTTGTGTTTTTGGTTTACATTTTCAACATCTGATGCAAAAACATCTGCTGTAATTCTCAGTGTTGTGCATGTTACCATGGTAATAATGTTGTGTAAATGAGGCAGGTACAGTAATAACAGTGTGGTTCACACAGGATTTTTAAAAAAATGTTTTATTAATCAATCTTTTTCATACGTCATATGTCCATGTGTTTTTTTTTGTTTGTTTGTTTTTTTTTTTACTTTGGCCATGTTTAGCATGAGAATCCAACTCTTTAACAGTGTAAATAAGTCAGAATGCATGAAATAGAATTAGACATCCTTTTTAAACAGGCTATATGTGGAATTCAGAAACCCTTGTTATTAAGATTCAAGATTCAAGAGTTTTTATTTGTCACATACACAGTTATATACAGAATATACAACCGGCAGTGAAATGTAAACAGGTCCGCTCCATGGACAGTGCAAATTCACAGTTAAAAACACAAGGAAGAAATTATAATAGAAATAGGATAAAAAGTACTATATATATATATATATATATATATATATATATATATATATATATATATATATATATATATATATATATATATATCTGTAGAATTATAAATAATCAAGTCAAGTAGAAGAAAAAGTAAAAAAATAAGAATAAAGAAGTGGAATAAAATAAGTGAGGTAAACTGTGCAGTGAGTAAACTGTAGACTTATAAATATGTGGTTAACAAATGTATAAGAGTGTAATGTGCAAACAGGTTTATAACAGGTTGTTACACAGTAACAACGAGAACAGAAAGTGCAGTGCAATGTCAGTGTATCGATGTTTATCCTGACGTGAAGTCACGTGATGTTAAGTTCAGGAGTCTGATGGCCTGGGGGAAGAAGCTCCTCCTGAGTCTCTCAGTTTTGGCCATCAGGCTTCGGAAGCGCTTACCAGATGGCAGCAGCGTGAAATGAGGGTTTGCAGGGTGATTAGAGTCCTTGATGATCTTAGTAGCTCTACCTTTGCAGCGTTTGGTGTAGACGTCCTGCAGAGACGGGAGAGCTGACCCTGAGATACGCTCGGATAAGCGCACGACTCTTTGCAGGGCTTTGCAGTCATGACTAGTGCTGTTCCCATACCACGCTGTGATGCACTGAGTTAGTACACTTTATATCGCCCCTAAATAGAAAGTTTTCAGGATAGCTGGTGAAACCCTGAATTTCCTCAGCTGGCGCAGGTGGTACAGTCTTTGCCTGGCTTTTTTCAGTGACACCGGAGGCTGTTAAGTGAACTGCAGCCAGCAACTTATTGCTCACTCTTGTGCATACGTAATGTACAAGAGAACGTGATCCAGTGCCCCGATATACTCACGGTGAAGTTCTTTTTCATGCTTTGCTTAGAAATAAAAAGGTGTAAAAACCTTTGCAGCGATATACTGTTAACGAACATCCCAACGCTGTTAAGAAAGCATCTGGTCATAGCGATGTAGATATGTTTGAACCAGCTCTGCAATTCACCGGCATCCTGTCAACAGATGAGGTTATTAAAATTACAGTGTTATGAAAGTGTGATTATAAAGTATATTTGAGACTGGCTCTGTGAGAGCCAGTGAACATTGTGTGTCCTTTTGAATTTCCCAGCATAACCATGTGACCCGATTCCTTCACATAAAATCAGTCTACAGGCTTTCATAGACAACCTAGGAAGTCAGGGAAGGTCTCGTTTTTAAGTTTTGTTACAAGCTGTTCACATATTGGCAATGAAAAACAATTCATATATGAAAATTCGTACATATAGCCCCTTTAAAACAAACAAAGATTACTTTAATTTTAATTGTAATAAAAATTCAATCTAATAATAATAAAAATAATAATAAAAAATAATAATAAACAAACTTGTCAAATCCCACAAATATTTAGGCATTAAATAAAACGCAAAAACTATTTGTCTGGGGATAAGAAAAATATATGTATATTTAAAGATATATTCTCTGAAAACAATTATGATGCCATTTTGCTAAATAATTTATTTGTTTATTTATGAAAGAAAGTGGTAAATTGCATATATATATATATATATATATATATATATATATATATATATATATATATATATATATATATATATATATGTGTGTATAAAGCATATAAATGATAAAAGCTGAAAATTAAAATTTTATTTACACAGATTTAACGTCCATCGAATGCAGTGCAAACATTCTAAATGTGTGGTAAATATAGAGCCAGATCTCACGAAAATGCATATAAATAATACGAGTGTGCAATGTCGTGGAATGTATACGCCAAAATGAGTTTTGGCGTGCAAATGGTACGCAGTTTTTCGCGTGCATATGATACGCCCTTTATGGCATATTATACGCATGAACCATCTCTTTATGACCACAGTGTACCATCTTCTGATGGCTACGTCCAGCAAGATAACACACATCACAGAGCTCAAATCATCTCAAACTGGCTTCATGAACATGACAGTGAGTTCACTATACTCAAATGACCTCCACAGTCACCAGATCTCAATCCAATAGAGCACCTTTGGGATGTGGAGGAACGGGAGATTCGCATCATGGATGTGCAGCTGACAAATCTGCAGCAACTGTGTAATGCTGTCATGTCAGCATGGAACAACATTTCTGAGGAATGTTTCTAGCACCTCTGTAAATCTATACCATGAAGAATTAAGGCAGTTCTGAAATCCAATCCAGTAATAGCAAGGTGTACCTAATAAAGTGGCCGATGAGTGTATATCTCTGAACTTTATGCAGCAATATGGAGCTCTGGGCCAGTAGGGGGGGACAGTACTACTTATGTTGTAAGTCTGGACACAAACTTACACTCTTGCTGTCACTCTCGCTCTCTTTCTCGCTCTTGCTGACTCTCTCTCTCTCTCTCTCTCACACACACACACACACACACACACACACACACACACACACACACACACACACACACACACACACACACACCGTGTTTCCATGTTTTATGGGGACTTTCCATAGAAATAATGGAAACTGATAGAATATACTGCCCAAACCGTATATTCTATCCCCTTACACTACCCCTACCCCTAAACCTACCCATCATAGTAAACTTTCTGCATTTTTAGATTTACAAAAAACATCAAATATCATAAGATGTTTTCCTCATGGGGACCAACAATTTTCCCCACAAGGACGAGGATTTCGGATATTGTCATCTTTGCGGGGACATTTTGTCCCTATTAGGTAGGGTTTACCAGGCCACACACACACACATATTACTGGTAGACAGATATTCATCATTTTAAAGCATTCACGTCCACTATAGCTTACCTTTTTGCACAGGTTAACAAAGCATCTTAACAGCCACTGTTGCAAAATATCACTTTTGAGTCATTAAGTCAGTTTGAGCACGTTTACGCACATATTTCACAGACATGACCTCAAACTGAGCTTTGTGCTCAGCACTGCTGAGATCTTCTGGGTCCCTCCGTAATTACACAGCGATATGCTATCAATGCTTGACAGAGGTGGTGGGTTTACAGATGATGGGGAAATGCACTGAGGATCAGAGTTGGTCTTGGCATGTTCACTTGGCCGACGTCCAACCGGAGGACAGGTTTGCTCTTGTGAAAGAGTAGAAAAGACACTCTCTCAAATGAAATCAAAACCAGAAGCGGCTTCATCCAGTTTGTCTTTTTAACTCTCGCTGACTGACCAAGCCGGTTTCATGCTCCAAATACAGTACAAACAGTGTGGAGTTTCGCTGTGGTCTGGTTACTATTGTCTTAGTGAAGACACAAACACATAGACAAAAAAAATGTGTCATGTTGCTCAAATGGAAAGTGTGTCTTTATCTGCGGCAATTGAAGCATTTTTTTTTTTTTTTTGTTCTCCAAAACTAAGCAACTTGTAATGTTTTTGAGTGCAATAGGTCTTTCAAATCTGGCGTATCATCTTGGAGACATGTTTTTCCCGGGGCCAGTGAAGAAGGGGGGCCAAAAGCAACCTCCATGAAACAGCCTGATCATTGGTATGGAGGCAGAAACAAAATAGGTAAAAGTGAAATAAAATTATATATGTATATATACACAGTCGCAATTAATAAAGTCGAGATACGCTGTGAGATATAAAGTCACATTAAAACATGCAAAGCCACTCTATGATAAAGATGCATTTATGAGAAACAAAGTCACAAAATAAACTCACATTTTGCGATATAAAGCCACATTGTAAGAGAGATATACTGTCACAATTAATTTTTAATTCTGATTACCTTCTCATAATTTCCTGTTTATTCTAAGGTCAAAACAATCTTCTATATATAGCCCTATATACAACAACATACATTGTGATCAAATTGCACAACAAATAAAATTATTGTCTCCTAAAAGAAAAAAACAGATTCTGAAATGCCGAAATGTAACAGTGTAACAAATTTGCATAAAGCCAGTCCATGGTCTTCACTGGCTGCCCACGAATGATGTCTACTTTGACCGTCAAACACTGTAGTTCTAGCTGAGGCATGGACGAGTTTGGTTCGTGCTGTTGACATGTCGTGAAGACGCTGTTTTCAGCACTGCAAATCCACTTTCCATGCACTTCGAAAGGATGAGGACTTTGGCTGGAAAAAAAAAACGACACTGATGAAGCCTCCGGAGCTGAAATTCAGAAATGATAATAGGTATTTCATTTCCAACACACGCAGTAAGCAGTAGATCATTCACAACAGACTGGGCCATCTGACCAATCAGAGCAGAGTAGCTCTCGGAAAGGAGGGGTTTATCTTTGAACAAATTATTTTCAGACTCTTTGAGAAGTAAGGGCAATGTATATTATGAAAACTTATTATTTTTTTATTTTTTTTACCTTTGATGCATGTAAACCTTTTGTAGGAAACCTCCAAATAACATAATAGGGGTAGTTATTGGCTATTTTACACGAAAATCATGCTAAATAACTGTCAGATACACTGTGTGAGGCCAGCATTGTGTCTTTTAAGACTTTTTTTTATTAGCTGGCCAGTAAAAACTGCTCAATATGTAATATTTTACAAACAGCACTGCTAAAGAGCAATATAATTATATCTTATGTCACTGAGAAATTGCCCTTAAGTGTATATTATTTAAATGTGAAGAAGACTTTCAAGATCGACAGGTCTTTGAGATAATATCACTTGCCACCACACTGAGTGCCACTATAAACATATATATTTATGAAAATCACCTAATCTAATAATGCCCAACATTCACTGCGTGTGTAAACATCATTCTCTTCCCTGTCCAAGTGACACACTTACATTGACTCACGTATCATGTGCCGCTTGTGTGGCGATCTCTTGCGTCGGTTGGTCTGCTAGCTGACTGCAGGCGCTGTTCTGTGTGAAGTATCAGGACACAGGCATTGCTTTCCTGACGCATAAAAGTGCAGGTGTGTTTTTCACCCTGGTCTTTTGTGCCTCTATGGGTGGCTGTGCAGGGAAGAAAAAGCTATTGGTCAATCTTTTTACACATCTATTGTGCAGCAGGATTTTGACAGAGTAAACCAGCAGTGACACATGTGAACATAAAGGATGTCTGCTGCTTAAATACGGGTGGGAGGTGTTAGGGGTGGATTCCACGCATCTTTGCCTAATGGTGGGAATGATGGCGGAGGTGGGGCAGTTTTTTTGTATGACTGGGATAAAGGGCCCTTTGAGTGTCTTGGAGTTCAATGCCGGGAGCAGTGTGCTGCTGGACCCCAGAGAGGCAGAGTTACACACTGAGGTGTGTTGAGTGCTACCTGCTCAGGGAACTTCATAGGATCATTTTTCTTGATAGAAAGCAGAAGATTTGTCACTATGACAAATGTAGATATTCTTCAGAACTGGGGAAGCTACTTTGAAACTATAGCCAACCAGGGATAGTTCACCCAAATATTACAATTATAATATTCCTTTTATGCAGTGTGTAATATAGCTGTTTGTGAATGTAAACGTTCTGAAAAGTTTCCTTCAAATCAGATTCCTTCTTTCAATTTGATATGAAACTGTTACTAGAGCAAAACAGTGATTATTTGGTCACACTTGATAGATTAGGGTCCACTTAATAACTAACTATTAACTACAACTTTTGCCTCAGTAAACTCATAATTACTGCTTATTAATAGTTAGTAAGGTAGTTGTTAAGTTTAGATATTGGGTATGACTAAGGGATGTAGAATATGGTCATGCAGAATAAGGGATTAATATGTGCTTTATAAATACTAATAAACAGCTAATATCATAGTAATAAGCATGTTTATAAGCAACTAGTTAACAGTGAGAATTGGACCTCAACTAAAGTGTTACTGATCATTTTTAGTAAATTCATTGGTCAGATTCTTGAATGAACTATTCTTCAAGATTTATTTGTGTGTGTGCGTGTGTTCCTCAGAAGAAAGAAAAAGGTTTGTAATTAAATGATGCATAAATAATGCAAAAGAGTAATGATGCATAGAAACCAATTGTATTTTTATTTTTGCTGCAAAATAGTAATGCCACAAAATCACTTTAAGCAAGATGTTGTTTTCATCAAAAAAAACAAAAAAAAGGGGGCTTGAGTGATGATTCAAATTAATTGTTTGATTCACAGAGAATTTATTGAAATAAACTTTTTCTAAACGTTTTCTAAAATGAATCAGATTTCTCAGTGCTACTTGAAAGAGCATTTCATTACTGCTTATTACTGGAAAAACTACACTTTGGAAACATTGAATCTACTTTAAAAAAAAATTTAGTTAAATTAATAGTGTTAAAAGTAGGCCTATTTAGAAATGGCACTCCAGTGGAATCACAAAGTGATCGTCTTAGCAGACAAATTTACACTGCCACACTTTGCTACAACAGAAGCAGGATGCAGTGAACACTTGAATGGCAGGAAGAAAGAACGTGGGAAGCAGATGTGTGAATTGTTGTGACCGGAGTGTTATGTCAGTTCAGATTTTAAGACAAGCTCTGCTGATTCTGTGTGCATCCTTGTTTTCAAAGATACATTCACTTTAATGCCTGCAATTCAATTCAACCAAACTGAGTTGTTGATACAAGAAAGATCCACTCCTCTGTATGGTACACATTTACTTCCAGACGTTTTCTAAGTCCATAGAATGTCGTTTCTTTGGGTGCTGAAAATGTTCTGGATGGTAGCCAGCACTTGTCACCACAGACTGTAAGGATGAGCCAACAAAGGTGAGTGTTAACAGTAGCAGTAGTCAGCATGAGCAGATATTGCCAACTGGAAAGCTTGACTTACTCTTCATTAGCAACTGCTGTTATTTCAGTTTTCTTGTTGTCAGCATCCAATAAGGAGCATCTAGGCTTGTAGTAACCATTAAAGAAAATACAAACGCGATTCCAAAAAAGTTGGGACACTGTACAAATTGTGAATAAAAAAGGAATGCAATCATTTACAAATATAAACTTATATTTTATTCACAATAGAATATAGATATATATCAAATGTTGAAAGTGAGACATTTTGAAATGTCATGCCAAATATTGGCTCATTTTGGATTTCATGAGAACTACACATTCCAAAAAATTTGGGACAGGTAGCAATAAGAGGCCGGAAAAGTTAAATGTACATATAAGGAACAGCTGGAGGACCAATTTGCAACTTATTAGGTCAATTGGCAACATGATTGGGTATAAAAAGAGCCTCTCAGAGTGGCAGTGTCTCTCAGAAGTCAAGATGGGCAGAGGATCACCAATTCCCCCAATGCTGTGGCCAAAAATAGTGGAGCGATATCAGAAAGGAGTTTCTCAGAGAAAAATTGCAAAGAGTTTGAAGTTATCATCATCTACAGTGCATAATATCATTCAAAGATTCAGAGAATCTGGAACAATCTCTGAGCGTAAGGGTCAACGCCAGAAAACCATACTGGATGCCCGTGATCTCCGGGCCCTTAGACGGCACTGCATCACATACAGGAATGCTACTGTAATGGAAATCACAACATGGGCTCAGGAATACTTCCAGAAAACATTGTCGGTGAACACAATCCACCGTGCCATTGTGCTGGCTAAAACTCTATAGGTCAAAAAAGAAGCCATATCTAAATATGATCCAGAAGCGCAGGCGTTTTCTCTGGGCCAAGGCTCATTTAAAATGGACTGTGGCAAAGTGGAAAACTGTTCTGTGGTCAGATGAATCAAAATTTGAAATTCTTTTTGGAAAACTGTGACGCCATGTCATCCGGACTAAAGAGGACAAGGACAACCCAAGTTGTTTTCAGCGCTCAGTTCAGAAGCCTGCATCTCTGATGGTATGGGGTTGCATGAGTGCGTGTGGCATGGGCAGCTCACACATCTGGAAAGGCACCATCAATGCTGAAAGGTATATCCAAGTTCTAGAACAACATATGCTCCCATCCAGACGTCGTTTCTTTCAGGGAAGACCTTGCATTTTCCAACATGACAATGCCAGACCACATACTGCATCAATTACAACATCATGGCTGCGTAGAAGAAGGATCCGGGTACTGAAATGGCCAGTCTGCAGTCCAGATCTTTCACCCATAGAAAACATTTGGCGCATCATAAAGAGGAAGATGCGACAAAGAAGACCTAAGACAGTTGAGCAACTAGAAGCCTGTATTAGACAAGAATGGGACAAAATTCCTATTCCTAAACTTGAGCAACTTGTCTCCTCAGTCCCCAGGAGACACTACACAAAATTAAAGTTTGACTCAATAACAGTACTCTAGAAAAAGCCTTTATGCCACTTTAAGGCCCCCCACATGGTGGCTGCCATTTTGAGGTCACATGACAAGTCATGTTGTGAAATTTGAGTTAATAAACAAAAATGAATATTTTTCTACCATATTTCAACATTTTGCTGATAGAACATCATGCTGTTGCTGCTTCAGAGCTAGTGGGGGCAGCAGAGAGGCTCACGTTGTCGAATTGCTTCTTTGCAAAAGTGAATAATTCTGAAAAATAGAATTTATTTCATTGAGAGTAGTCTATCACTTATAACATCAGTTTCAAAATAATAATAATAATAATAATAATAATAATAATAATTTTATAACTGCACATAAGTTAACCAACAATGTAAAACCCTTGTTTTAATGTAGATGATACATTTTTCACTGTTCACATGCATTCACTCTGCAGTGTTTAACAGGCATATTTGACTGCCTCTGAATGTAGTCACAAAATGCTTTGGAGCTCTTTTTTAAATGTATTCTGCGCCATCCACCTAATTAGATCACCCAAAACAGATGCTAATACCAGATGTAAACATTCAGGCTCATGAATTAAGAATGAGACCTAAACTTGACCTTTTGGCATATGAACTTGCAAAAGAAGAGGTCATTGTTCTTTTAACAGCCATTAGAACCATGAGCTCACTTTACCTGTCCTTAACGGCACCTGTCACCTTTGATTACCTGACACGTTACTGCTTGTCCCAAGGGTTCAGGTATGTTGTTTCACACCGCTGCAGAATGTAGCCAGGGCAAAATAAATGCTAGAGTTTCAGTCATTCAGTGAATTGACCATATCACCTAACTGAGAGTGCAAGCATCTCGGTCATCACTATAGTGAGAAGTGATAGCATGTCTTCCTCAATGGCCCCTCGTTCTGAGATGTGACACCTTATCTCCAGAGATGACAAAGAAAACACACAAGATGAATCAGACAGAGAAGCTGACAGTAAACGATGAGCTCAGATAACAAACAGAGATGGAAAGATTTGGGTTCTTTTGCATTTCACCATTTTACACAGTATAGGTGTGAATTATAACCAGCACTCAGAGTGTATTTGGTAGCAACAAAGCCAAGATGCAACACAATCAGTCGCTGCTTAGGGGGATCAAACTGGGGTCCGAAAGGGGGTTCTGAAAGGTCAGTGAAAAGGTTCAGTGGTAAATTTTGCACAGTAGAAAATAAAATGTATATATAACAAATAACATAACTTACTAAGTTAATAAATAAAAATCTCAACGGCGACTCTTTAAAAAAAAAAAGTTAAGTGAACTTTTTGTTTTTGAGTACGAATCACCAGTGAGAATGTGATGCAAGTTCACTCACCTAAAGTAAGAAAACATAAGACAGCGTGGTGTTACTTTGTTAATAAATAAATAAATAAATACATACATACACACATACATACATACATAAAAATAAAATAAAATACAAAAAATACAAAATAAATAATAATAATAATAATAATAATAATAATAATAATAATAATAATAATTGTCAAATTTACTATTATTCATTCTGGTTTTTGGTTGGAAATTGAGAAAAAAATAAGATTAATCACAATAATGTTTTTTTATATTGTATTAAAGATAGGGCTGTCAAAATGTACATATTAACGCATGCAGTTTTTAAATTTTTTCAGTTTAATGCATTCAAAATTAACACAATTAACGTAGCATCTGTTTTTTTATTATTTTTCTGTCAACCTTTGGCTGCACTACAGTATATGATCATGCTATCATTCATTCAAGTGCTATTAAACCATTGAAATGTGATAAGACGCAAAAAAAAAAAAAAAAACTTAAATCTTTACTAGCACCGAAATGCGTGCACAGAATGCAGCTTCAGACAGCACGGCAGTGCCACACTGAGTTCTCTTTCATGCTTAAACAGACAAAAAAATCACAAAATGATGCCAAAATACCCGTTTTGTTGAGTATCCTCATAAGCACAGTCTTAAATTAGTTAAAAGGTGTTAAATTAATGTCAAGAGGTGTGAAAACATAGGATATGTGTAAGATCCATGTCATGGACGGCAGGTCTTAAAGTGACAGCAGCCTAATAAATCTGCTGCTGTCTGTCATTAACATTGTCTGTCATTATAGAACAAAAGAGAAAATCACTCATTGTTCTTGACTGAATAATTTTGTAGCTTTAATTGGCAGGGTTATGTGTTGTTTTTCTTGGTTTTCATTGTGTTCAGTTGCTATTTTCCTTTGACCATATTTTCCTGTTAATCTCATTGGTTCATCTCATTTACCTGTCCCTTATTAATTAGCTGTCCCTTACTTGTCCCTCATTAATTAACTTCGTTAGCTCCTTTGCTTTGACTAATTACTAGTGGGTTACCATGATCTTCACTTTAGAATACTGATACAAATAATTAGTAATTAATTTAGAAGGATGTAGTAACATTTCTTTACTATCCAAAACTTTACAAAAACCTCAAAAGCTTACAATGAAGAGTGTCGTGTTTTTCACTGTAGAATACTGATCCAAATAATTAGTAATTCCTTCAGAAGGATTTGGTAATACTTGAGTCATTACTAATGGGTTACTATGACCTTCACTTATTATATGTTATGCATTATTCACTTTTATTATGAATCTGTATATAGTAGTTCTTAGTAGTCCTCTGGAAAATTGTAACTATTGATTAACTAATAGTGAAATATCACCTTCAACTAAACTACTACTTACTACTTTTTTTTTTTTTATAGTTTCTTGTTAGGTAATAGTAGTTACTAGAATGTATAGTGCATTACTCATTTGTTCCTGTGTAGTTTCTGTGTAACAGTATTCTAAAGTGTCACCACACTCTAAAAAATGCTGGGTTAAAAACAACCCAAGTTGGGTTGAAAATGGACTAACCCAGCGACTGGGTTAGTCCATTTTCAACCCAGCTTGGGTTGTTTTTAACCCAGCATGTTTTAGAGTGTAATTAACAAAATGCATAGCTGATATAAAAAAAATTGGATGACTAGTAATTTCCTACTACTACATTCTGAAAAAAAACTGAGATTCTAATTATTAGACCAAAAACCTCTGCACCGTAACCTAGAATACTGTCTAACACTTGATGGCTGCTCTGTCAAGTCTTCATTGTCATTTAGGAACCTGGGTGTGCTCTTTAATACCAATCTTTCATTTGAAAGTCACGTTTCCTGTATCTGTAAAACCACTTTCTTCCATCTTAAAAATATATCTAAATTATAACATATGCTCTCAATGCAAAATGCAGAACAGTTAGTTCATGCATTCATGACCTCAAGGCTAGATTATTGTAATGCTCTACTGGGTGGTTGCCCTGCACGCCTAATAAATAAACTCCAGCTGAAGTTCTTACTAGGAACATACAGGAAGTATGACCATATTAGCCCACTTCTGTCAACACTGCATTGGCTCCCTATTAAACATTGCATACATTTTAAAATCTTGCTAATTACTTACAAAGCACTAAATGGTTTAGCTCCCCACTAATTGAACGAGCTCTTAACGCATTATAGTCCTTCACGCTTCACGTCTATTGCGATCTCAAAACTATTATTACTATGTTAATACTATGTTATCGATATGATCAGAAATGACTAAAAACACTGTATTATGCAATGCAGAGAAGTAATTTGGCAGTCATTTTGTGAAGAAAAACTACCCGCCTGTGCACATACGTATTCAAAAGCACTTGCCTATAGACTAAACGCGTATGCTTACGTGCATGCCGTCAATGTTCTCACAGATTTATGTTTTTTTAAGTTTACATGAAGATGATAACGGTATCGTTTCAAAACTATTTTGGTTTGTGTTTTCTAGCCACCAAACACTGTTGCCGTGCAGATGAGCGTCCAGAACAGATTGAGAGTTTTCTATTTTAGTTGAAAATGGTGTCGTGTAAGTGGCCCCAAAGTAAATAACATGATTATTTACAATGGAAATGAATCAATCAAAAACTTACTTTAGCTGGGCAATAACTTTTTTTCTAGAGCTGATGTAGAGCCAAAACAATCTCTCTTCCATTCATTTCCTGTTATCACTGTAAAGCTGCTTTGAAACAATCTATATTGTGAAAAGCGCTATATAAATGAAGGTGACTTGACTTGACTTTGTTTGCACTTTTTGTGCAAACAAAAAAGCTGTTTGTTGTGAGTGTTTAAGTTGGTTATGTTTCATTCTTCTGTGTATCATTCTTCCTTGAACTCACAGGGATTTTTTTTCCATTGTCTTCATGGGCTATTGACTACAGCCATCCATGACAGAATGCAAGACCCAAAGACAAAAATGACTGAAGATCATCTCCTCTCCCTCCATCAAGATGGTTGTCCTCTGGAGCTGTCACATATTCCCTGTCTGTTTGTGTAGTTTTTCATGCTGATTTAGTTCTCCAGGTGTTTCTGCCACACCCCCTTGTTACCTTGCTTAGCTAGTCTTCCCTGTATATGTATAGTCCTTGTGTTCCACTCATGGTTTAGCAGTCGTTGTACGGATGTGGTATTATGAGTTCCTTTTGTTTTATTTATTTTTAGTTTTGTCATTAAATGTTCCTGCACTTAGATTTGCTTCCCTACCTGCTCATTCCACACTCTGCGTTACAGGAGCAATATGTGGAGGAGTTTTTAGAGTTTCCCATCTGGTGAGTTGGAGCAACACTACACTCATTGACTGCTTTTAGATGGGACTGGACGATGAGGTAATTCAGTTCCTGTCTTCTGTTCATTGTTATTTAGTCTTAGTCAATTCCAACCATTTCATCCTTTGGCTAAATGGTTCTGATTTATTGGCTGAAGAAGTTAAAGAGGACAATTACAACCCTGATCCAGTCCCATCTCATTTGGGTGCTCCAGCTCACCCCAAGCCTACAACCAAACCCTCCACATCCCTGAACATTGGGACCATCTCATCTGCTCCAGAGTCAACTTCAGCCCCAGAACCCGCTCCAGAATTCAGCTAAGTGTCCACTTCCAATTTCGTTCTAGTGACTGAAATCTCAGAGCCTGTTCCAGTGAGAGAAATTCCTCAGTCCGTTCCAGTGCTATACAAAATTAATGTGATGCAAATTCCTTTGTCTAAAAACAACATTCCATTGCATGTCGTTGTTTTTATCAACTCATCGACAAGTGTCAGAACTAATCAGCTAATCTGCTGATCAATCAGCTCTAACATCATACCACACCAAATGACTTTGTCCTGTGTGGAATTCATAGAACCATTTGGTTACCAGCCAAGTTCAAGCCAAGTTCCAAAAATATTGCTTGCATTGAAGATTGCACTGCGCGTCTAAAGCTAAGGTATGATCATAAATGCTGAGTGAGGGCAATAGGCAACCACCAGGACAACAGTAGTAAAGGCCTGTTCACACCAAGTATGATAACTATAACAATAAAGATATAGTTCTTAAAATTGTTCTAAAAATAAAAGAAAAGCAGGGTTCACACCACAACTATAGGATAACGTCACAGACAAATAGTATTGTTGGAATCACTTTCAGAACAATTTTTTTTTTCCCAGCTGATGAACAATAAAAACATTGACAACCAATCAGAATCCATTCCGCTTTAAAGAGCTGGAGCATTAAAACAGCAGACGACAAACATGCAGCGTGTGCTTAGAATAAACAGAACCATACTGTCTGCTGGTGTGGATGCTAATATAGTTATCACTATAGTTATCTTTTTAGTTATCGTTCATGGTGTGAAAGGGCCTTAAGTCTGAGCTCTAGCTGCTAGTGGTCATACGTCTCTTCTCAAACGAAGAGCACTGCTCTCTCATTAGGCTAAACGTTCCTAATGTATTCCCAGAACCATAGCTATTAATCAAACAGAAATTAGATTCTGACAGTGTGATGTAAGCTATGAGCAGTGACAATGATAACTATGACAATAATTACATGACGCCTGCTGCATTCATCATGGTCAGCTATGGTTACTTAAACTCTCACACAATAAATTAAGGACTGCTTGGTAGGTGGGAGGGCGTTCCTTTTAAAGGCACAGGTCTGTCAATTCAACTAACCCCTTAAAATACAAAACATCAGTTTTGGTGCTCAATTGGTGTCTGCACATGCAATATGACCATAACGATAATAGAAATGATTGTTTTAGCATGCAGCTCTAATTAGATCTTGTTCAACAGGAACACACTACGTTGTGTTCCTGTGGCGCTTGTGTTGTTGATTATAGCTTGATAAAGAATAGAAATAATTACAATAAAATATAAATATAAATACATACATTTTATAATTATAAAGTAATGAGTAACTGTTCTAATTTGTGTGTCCTACACTTTTCAGACCTCAAGTTCATCTAGTATTGTTTGTCTGACGTGAGGATCACATGCCTGTGCACTTGACCTTTGGCCTGACTGGCAGTTCCTAAACACTTCCTCTAGGTTAATGGCTGTGTAAACAGGCTCAGACATTCACCCCTTTGACCTCTGAGTGTGTGATTGGGAAGTCTGACTAAAATGTTTGCCCGTGGTACTTTTCAGGGTTGTTATATCTGTAGCTCAGCAAGCGTCATATCTTTAAATATCGTCTTTACCTGTGACTAAACTTGTAACCAGTGACTTTTCATTAGAAAACATGTAAGAATTTCTAGAGAACCTGTGCCTGTTGACAGCATTGTGTTTTGTATTGGCATGATCTCAATGTTAATTTTCCCCAGCTACTGACAAAAGGAAATAATTAAGAACCTTTATTTTTCAGAGTGTAAAATATGTTTCAGCTAAATGTATTAGTTTTTCTCAAATTATATTTATGGTGTGGTTCAAACCTTACATTTTGATTTAATATTATACTTTTTTTGTTTTTTTGTAAGTCATAAGTCAAAAATAAAAATGTCAAAAACTTTCATACAAAGTAAAAAGCTTATGTATTATAAAGGCCATATAATGGTAACACTTTACAATAAGGTCTCATTTGTTAACAATAGTTAATGTATTAACTAACACGAACTAACAATGAGCAATACATGTGTTACTGTATTTATTCATCTTCATCTATTCATCTAAAAATCCAGCTGTTCATTGTTTCTTCATGTTAGTTCACAGTGCATTAACAAATGTTAACAAATACAACATTTGATTTTAATAGTATATTAGTAAATGTTGAAATTAACATTAACTAAGATTGATAAATGTTGTGGAAGTATTGTTCATTCTTACTTTTCTTAAGTAGTTAACTAATATTAACTTTGAAACTTTATTGTAAGTGTTATAAGTACCATACTTAACAATAATATTTAACATAATGAAAAATGTTTATTGTAGAGTGTTATATCTATATATATATATATATATATATATATAATATATATATTATATATATATAATATATATATATATATATACTTATATGATATATATATATATATATATATACTCTTAATTGAAATGCGTAAATTTGATAAAAGGCATAATTCTTTTTTTTTGTTTGACTTTTTACAGATTAATTTCACCATAGACATATGTTACATTAGCTATTATATTAAAGTAGAATTTTCACTTAAGATTAAATTAAAAACATTTTGTCCGTCAATGTTTTATAATATTTTACTTGCTATAAATAAAAACAACTTCAAAAGACTTTAATGTTTATTGTGATGTTTGTTTAAAATATGCATAATTTTTTCTGTTATGTACTAACAAAAACATTTATAAAACCCATGATAATTTCTGCAGTCAATAAAGCTAGCCAGTATGTTTTCTGCACCTCAACACTCTGGTGTCAAACTTTTTATTTTATTTTATTTTAAACCGGAACCAACCAAAATTGGAACCATGATTTTTGATTGAAATGCAGTTTACATTTTAGTTTCAGTGTTTAGTTTTTACAGTGTTCACTATTGTTAGCACTTCTTGTTATTGCCTCCTTAGAATGAATCACTTTGTTGTATTCCTTATCTGTAAGTTACTTTGAATGTAGTATTAGTATTGTGTAAAGAACAAGGTGAAAAATAAGACTTTACTGATCGATCTGATAAATTGATTTGAGTTAAATGTAACGTTTTTGGTGTATTACTGTCACTAGCATTCATTTCAGCTGCAAACTGTATGTATGTATGTAGGACGTTTTTGGTGTTAAGCTAAATTATAGGCAGAGTCACGTTTTTCTAATGAGACCAGGTTGAACTTATTCCATGCTATCTGTGTTTCAAACCAGGACTTAGTTGGCATTCCATTTGAGAATGACAATACAAATAAAAGTTAACAGAAAAATAATGAAGTCTTTCAACCAAGAAGAGTTTCTCATTAAAAAGGGCAGCACAAAAAAACAAAAAAAAAAATATTACTCATAGGGGCTAATTAAATAATTCTACTTTCACATATCAATCCCTTGCTTATTGTTATGCGGTTGCACAAGCCTCCTTTTGAAAAGTTATTGAAATTATTATTAAAACAGCAAGACTTCACTGTTCTGTTCTTTTTATAGCTTAACTTTGTGATTTCCCCACTCCTGGTGGAATCTCTATGTGTCTCCAGAGAACCTCCGCTGCTCCACTTACCAGGAAACTCTTTCTAGAAAGAACCCCATGTAGCCAGTTATTATGCAAACTGTGGAAATAGCTGTGAGGCATCTTAGAGAGCGGGCAGGGAGGGACACTTTCCCACACACCGCGCTGGCTCTCGTGTAGCCCTGTAGGCAAAGATGTCCTAAAGAGGAATGGCTCAGGGTGGAGCCAACATGAACGTCCCCTTCAAGACTTCTCCGAATGCAGCAGAATGTCACTTTTGGAATGAAGGGGTGGGGGGATAATGTCCACGATCCTGCACCTGACACCTTCAACAACCTCATCGTTACTGTGCATGGAAAAAACCCCCCCCGCAACTTTCTGATCAATTAAGTGCCTGCTGTTATCCTCTGTCCGTTCGATAACGACAAACGCTTTCAGGGAAATTTCAGGGAAATTGTACATGGAAAAAACATTAGTTAAATCTATGCGTGGCAAACTTTTTTGCCTTCACGCAAAATTCCCAATCGAAAGAATTCTGACTGGAATGATTGCAAAACTTTTTTTTTTTCTTCTTTTCAGCAAAGTTTTTAGAAAACAACACTTGCATAAACTTAATAAACATAATTTTTTTTCCCTTTAAGACTGTTCATAACTATTTTAAGTTAGGGGAGACCGGGTATAGTTGTAACACGGGGAGAGTTGTACCAGTTCCACAAATCACGGATAAGATAGGAGTCATATGACAGTTTCAGTTTCCTCTGGCTTCCTTTACGATCCCACATGGAGGCTTTTCAGTCTGTGTTGCTATCTCTCCTGAAGCTACAGCAGAAAATCTAATTCTGAGGTAAGAAAGTAAAAAAAAAGATATATATATTTTGTTTAGTACTTCTACCATTGTAGATAATGTTATATCAGGTCAAAGTGTAGTTTCTATAGTAAAGAATGGTGTATCAACCTCTTGGGCAAATTAGCATAAGAGTGTAATTCTAAAAATGCGCAGATGGGACTGGAAAGTTCTGTTCGTGATCTACTGACGATGCACAAATTAACAGTTGATGGGACCCCATTGACTTCCATTTTATTTTCCATGTCAAGTCAAGTCACCTTTATTTATATAGCGCTTTTAACAAGTTCAATTGTTTCAAAGCAGCTTCACATTGTTAACAGGAAAATAATGCAACAGAATTTGTACAGCCGTTCTGGTGAAACGGTGATGTTATCCATCTAATTTCAAGTATCATATAGTGTCAATGCGGGCAGATCGGTAGTATAGATGAAATTTAGGTGTCCCCAACTGAGCAAGCCAAAAGCCAGAGGCAACGGTGGCAAGGAACCAAAACTCCTTCAGGGTCAGAATGGAGAAAAAAACCTTGGGAGAAACCAGGCTCAGTCGGGGTGCCAGTTCTCCTCTGACCGACGAACAAACAGTGTATGATTATAATTTTGGCAACATTGCAGTTCTTAATTCATATTAGGTAAATAGATATTCGTAAGATTATTTGAAAGATTGGAGTCGTCACGCCGAAGACGGGTTTAATGAGGATGTTGTGTCGATATGGCATTTACGGGGGGAGTTTATTTGACATGCTCTCTGCAGACACTTCAGGGATGTGTTGGTCATGTCCAGGCACAGGTCCACCATCTGATCTGGATACGGCCCGGATCCGGCTGACTGCAGTAAACCTCGGGATAAACAGAGAGACTAACATTAGCACAGGTGCCATTCTTCTTATGATGTAACGAGTACATCAGGTGTTATGGGAAGTGTTCCCTTTTCCGGCTAACCTAGTTAATGCAGCCTAACAATCATTTACTTATTTGAATAATAGAAATTGATAATGTTTTATGTGTAAGCCATAGTAAAGAGATACGTTTTTTGTCTAGATTTAAACTGACAGAGTGTGTCTGCTTCCCAAACAATGCTAGGAAGACTGTTCCAGAGTTTAGGTGCTAAATAGGAAAAGGATCGACCGCCTGCAGTTGATTTTGATATTCTAGGTATTATCAACTGGCCAGAGTTTTGAGACCGCAATAGACGTGATGGAGTATAATGCGTTAAGAGTTCGCTCAAGTACTGGGGAGCTAAACCATTTAGTGCTTTGTAAGTAATAAGCAAGATTTTAAAATTTATACGATGTTTAATAGGGAGCCAGTGCAGTGTTGACAGAACCGGGCTAATATGGTCATACTTCCTTGTTCTAGTAAGAGCTCGAGCTGCTGTGTTTTGGACCAGCTGGGGTTTGTTTATTAAGCGAGCAGGGCAACCACCCAGTAAAGCATTACAATAATGAAAAAAGGATGTGCCGTAATTTAGATATATTTTTAAGATGGTAGAATGCAGTTTTACAGATGTTAAAAATGTGGCTTTTCCATATTATAGAAGTCAATGTTTGGTTAACGATATTCTTCAAAATATCTTCTTTTGTGTTCAGCAGAAGAAAGAAACTCATACAGGTTTGGAACATATTGAGAGTGAGTAAATGATGACAGATGACAGAATGATGGATTTTAATTTTTGGGTGAACTATCTCTTTAAGTTTTTAGAAAACATTAAAGGTTCTTGCACACTGAGTCTGATATTTTCGTATGCGTTTTGTCGTCATCCTAAAAATTGGTTTATATTCATCATCCTAAACATTCGTCTTGCACAGAAACCTTGCACACTGAGTCCAATGAGCATTAATTAATCCGTTGTGAAAAAATGTGCAAAACAATACAAAATGGAGTCTTCAAGCAGGGAGGATGATTTTGTTGTCTTCTCTCTTCTTAAAAAGAGAAAAAGAAAGAGGAACTATTGGGTCCATCCATTCCTGAGACCGCGTAGAAAGGAAAAAGAGTTCCACCTCCTTATCAAGGAGCTGTAGGATTATCCCGAGCGATTCAAAGTTTACTTCAGGATGTCAGTGGCTCAGTTTTATGCTTTGCTAGGGCACTTTGTTTGTCATACAATGCTTTGTGCTGTGAGACAAAGTGGATCAACTTGCCAGATGCCATTCTGGATTTTGGTGTTTGTGTGTACGGTGGCTCTGAATTGTCAAAACACCTCTCAAAATGCTTGCTACGGATGTGAAAAATGCAGAAAATTGAACCTGATCTGATTTATTTTTAATGACGGACGAAAGTTTTAGAGGCGTGTTTAACACAACGTGAGGTCGTATATATTTTTACGTGCAAAAATTTCGGACGAGAATGTGTGCGAGGACCTTTAGGGCCAGATTTACTAAACGGCAAATTAGCGTGAGTGCAGTCCCATAAAAGGAAGTGGAAAGGTCTGCTCGTGATCTACTGACGACGCGCAAATTAAAGAACACAGACACAGCCGGATCATTTCCATAATGACCAACGCAGCCAAGAACAACACAAATTAGCATCTGCTTTAAGACATGCTTTTTTTGGACATTAAATACTGGCGCAAATACCAGTAAATTGACGAGCACAAACCTTAGTAAATCACTTGGCACAATTCATTTAAATACTCTCCTCCCATAAATTTTGCATCTGAAAGGGAAACATCTACAAATGCATATGCAATAAGGTCAGTCGCAAAAATATCCCTGTCCATGCCTTTTCAGCGTGAATCTTTCACTGCGTGTCTTTAGTAGATCCTGACAGTAGTTTTTAACACCAAAAGAGGGTTTGCTGCTGGTGCAAGTTGACTTATTTTCATTTTAGCTTTTCAAGTAAAATTTTCTTGATTTGAGAATGTGGTAACACTTTATTTTAAGGGTCCAGAATAATGCATTAGTTAAGCTTTAATTAAGGATTAACTTGTTCACAGTCAAGCATTAGTTAAGCATGAACACACTAGTAATTAATGATTAACTTTACATTTTAAGGTCCAGAATTATGCATTAGTTAAACTAGTAATTAAAGATTTGCTTGTTCACAATTAAGTATTAGTTAAGCATGGACACAATAGTAATTAATGATTAACTTAACATTATAGTAAGGGCATTTTAGCCATTATTTACAACTTAACAAGCTGTATTTTATTTTTGTGTAGTGATGTAATTATATCTCTGTGTATTTTCTATTAAGTTAACTAAATAAGCTAGTAATTATGTTTAATTACTGCTGATTTTGCAGTTATTAATTGCTAAAATAGTGTAATAAATACAACTTGACCCCTATTCTGAAATGAATGTTTTATCCTCATTAATTATGGCACTTATTGAGTGATATTTAAGTTTATTGACCAGAATAAGCCCATAATTAAGCCTAACTACAATTAATACAGTACTAATAAAGGCAATTTGACCCCTATTCTAAATTGAAAGTTTTATCCTCATTAATTATGGCGCTTACTGAATGATATTTAAGTTAATTAACAAGAATAAGCCCATAATTAAGCCTAACTACAATTAATACAGTACTAATAAAGGCAATCTGACCCCTGTTCTAAAGATAAATTCTTATTTGCACTATTGGTTTGTTTTGCAGTTATTCTGCAATGTAATCTCACGAGAATGTGTATTTTTATGTAAAGTGTGGTTCTACATTCATCTAACACGCATACAACATTGACGGCACTAAACATTTCGCTCTGTTTCTGACTTCTGCTTCACGTTAAACAAAACTACACTTTAAAACCCTAAAATGAATAACATTTCTGTAATCATTTAACCATTATTTATCATGTAATACTTATTTTGTTCGCCGTGGGACACAATGAAAAGACTAGAAAGTACACCAAAACGCAACATAAATTCACAAAAGACACCAATTTAATTTGTTCACTGTAATCCACATCTTTAGAATCCAACGATCTTCATCTTTATCTTCAACAGCGACCGTAAACAAATCCCGCGCTCGTTAGGAATTCAAAAATCGCGTTTTTACGACAGTTATATAAAACGCTCATTGGCTCTCGGTTGCTTTGTCACAGATCGCGACATGTAGTGGAGTGAAGCTTAAATTAAATAACTTAAATTAAATTCTGCTCTGTAAAGTTACCTCATACAAAACTATATCGCCAGAGAGGACTGCGACTGCAACACATCGTCATTCAGACTACTATTGGTACCGCTTTTGACATTTTCACAATAAAGAAATTATTGTGATTACACTTTTGTTAGTTATGTTTTTCTTTATAACCCTACATACTTTTAAGAAATTATTATGTGTTAGATGTTTGAGTGAGACTAGTGGCTCAAAATATCATTTGAATATGTTGTTACTAACATTTTTATTTTCCCAAACATGTCTGCCCATTAAGTTGTATTGTCATGTTTTTATTCTCTGTAAAATGGTTATGTTTGGGTATAGGGATATAATATGTACTATAAAATGGCAAAAGGAAATTGTACATCTTTTTTATGATATATATATATATATATATATATATATATATATATATATATATATATATATATATATATATATATATATATATATATGAACATATTGGCAAGATTTAAACAAATGTATTAAGCTTTGTACAAATAAAAAATATAATAATAAATATATATATATATATATATATATATATATATATATTTTTTTTTTTTTTTTTTTTTTTTATTATTATTATTTTTTTGCTGTACAAGCTTAATACATTTGTTTAAATCTTGCCAATATGTTCATGTACCTTTCACTATTTATCCAAATATACAAAAAGTGTTTTGTGTCTGTAAAAGCTGCTTATTAACTTATATAACAAATAACTGCCATAATTGAGGATATAGGCTATAACTTTCACTTTAGAACAGGGGTCAGATTGCCTTTATTAGTACTGTATTAATTGTAGTTAGGCTTAATTATGGGCTTATTCTGGTCAATAAACTTAAATGTCTCTCAATAAGTGCCATAATTAATGAGGATAAAACTTTCACTTCAGAATATGGGGTCAAATTGTCTTACACTATTTTAGCGATTTGCCAAATCAGCAGTAATTAAACATAATTACTAGCTTATTCAGTTAACAGAAAATACACACAGATATAATTCATCACTACGCAAAAATAATATATGGCTTGTTAAGTTGTAAATAATGGCTAAAATGCCCTTACTATAATGTTAAGTTAATCATTAATTACTATTGTGTCCATGCTTAACTAATACTTAATTGTGAACAAGCAAATCTTTAATTACTAGTTTGACTAATGCATAAGTTAATCATTAATTACTAGTGTGTTCCTGCTTAACTAATGCTTGATTGTGAACAAGTTAATCCTTAATTAATGCTTAACTAATGCATTATTCTGGACCCTTAAAATAAAGTGTTACCAAGAAGGTTTTAGATTTGTACTGGAAAACAAGACAAAAATACAGAGCAAGCAAATAATTTTTTTTTTTTTTTGCAGTGTATGAATGGTTGAAAAACTAATTAGAACATTATGAACTGGTTAGATTAATTGAATAATGCTGGGCAATAGTTTACCTGGCCACAATGAATTTCTACGGCACAGGACTCCGTCTATAGGCCTGCAGCCAACATTCATACAGTATATATAACACCAAGCTGTGACCATACATAAAATACTGAAAAATCTCCCTCCCTGTAGAGCTCTCTGAGATGGAGAGGTCGCTTACCTGTAATTACTCCATGATTTGCTGCCCTCATTGGGAACGCAGCCAGCTTTTCTATACTTTTATGAGGATTTTGTGTGTTTCTTGTGGTCGTCGTGTTGCAATTAAAACTGTCTCTGAGCTTTGGGTGGCAAAGGCTCTGAGACAGACACAACTCGAAAGGAACGTCTCGCTGCAGGCACCATGAAAAGCATGGGATGAGAAAAGCGCACTTAATTATGCTTGACAGGTAACTATTAAATGGGATTTCTGTCCAGGCCTTGGAGGTCTCTCTGTTGTAAATGAAAACATACACATTTAATGCCCACTGAGACATATAGGGTGTAATTACCTCACAGAGATGCTGCTGGGCTGATACCTGGGTTGGCTATGTATATGAGCGCACAATCAATCCCCCCTTTTGTCTGTCTTCTGGCTTTATTAGTTGTTTGCTGTAACAGGTCATCCCCGCAAGACTTTTTCCACTCAGACTTTGATGTGGGATCCGTGCGTCGGCCGCCAAGGCGCCTGTGATGGAAGACTGTGCCAAATCGGACCTTATCTCTTCTCATCCTGTCAACCACGCAGCTAAACGTATCACTGGAGCTTCCATGTGAACAGTTTGGATACAATAAAAGATTTTGGTCACATAAAAGGTATTACGCCTAAGGCCACAGACTTTGCAGGAGTATTTTATGTTAGATGTGTTGGCATCCCCCCCTCTGTAGTGTGGGGCCTCCAGTCTGTTATTAAATTGCCTGCACATGCTATACATTCCGACAAACAATGTTCTTTTTATAGAAAATCCTAGACAAATCTACCTCACTTCATGTCTAGCTAAGTTTTTTGTTTTTATAGAGATACTGCTGTGAAAGTACCATGAAAAACATTATATAACCTTATCGCATTATAATATCATTATATATTCCAAAGCCATGCACCCATTGAAACTTGACCATGAAATCAAAATGGAAGATTTAGTTTTTTTGCAGTGTTTAGTATAAATGATTAATCTGCATACTATTTATTTATAAAAAAAAATGAATGCGCCTACATAATCTTTAATTAAAATAACTTTCCCATCCTCTTGTAACATCATCTCTTCTCTGATGACGCGTTTACTGCTGTGAAGGTGGGACAATAACTGTGACAATAACCAATCACTTCCCAGTGTATGAAATCAAATCCCACGCTACATATTTTATTTTTTCTCGTTAAAGAAGCAGTTTCACTCACAGTTAGGGAAGAAAAAATGATCGCAGCTTCTGTTTCATGCCTTTCATATTATTTTCCTGTGCCCAAATGGTCTTCAAATACACTAGCATAAAAGTCAAAGGAAGTAATTACACTTGAGCTCATCCACATTCATTCGGATACATTTGAAAAAGTTGCTCAACCACACTAAAACATCCCACCACTTACTGGTGTGTCCACATGGTCTAAAATGCGATCATGTCTGTCATATTTTGCCTCAGGACAGCAAATGCGAGAAAATGTTCATCCACCTATTTTTATGCGAACGCCAAGATGTGCATAAATTCAAAAATTGTGCACCAATCTTGTTGCAAAGCATCTAAAATGTCGTAGTTCGGTTTAATTACCTTCCCAAATAGCAGGCATCCGTTCATCAGGAAGTGATGATTTTGTACCCTTCGGTTCACTGGATGGAAATGGTGCTTTATTTGCAAATGTTTTATGCGATATTCCCATTTTCGCATAAGTTAAATTCGCAACTTTGGATGGAAACATAGCTAATAATATGAAGATTGTACAAAGTAATATTTATCTTTAACAACGATATGAAAGTTGATAGCAGGCACAACAATGCCGGTATGACACAGGCCACCATCTTGTTTGTTTTGGGTTAAATAGATCACATGACTAAATCACATGATCAAATATGTCATAAGGTGTCATAAGGTATGCTCAACTTCGGAGTCTAACTTGAAACAGTACAGATACATGCCAGTTATGGGCTTCAAGAGCAGTCAGCTCATTCTATGCAGCTTCTCCAGAGCGGCTGCACAAGCTCTGCTGTTTCATGATTGGCTAGTTTTAAGATAATGTACAGGTATAATTTCAACATCAATTTAAACTCCCTTGTCCATGTATTTATTTATTTATCTATCGAGTAACCATGTAAGTAAGATAATGTACAGTCAGCCAATTGTTGCAATAACAACCCGGCTGGGTGATCAGGAATTAAAAGGTATTTTGCAATAATGACTGGCTGCCTGTATATTATGACTGTACATTATCTCTTACTTAACAGCCTTGTGACTCATAATAGGCCAGTCTTGAAAAGGTTTGCCGCTAAAATTCAATCACTCTTTATAAGTATCTATATAAGACCAGGAACAATTATTAAGAAGGTTTTTTTTTTAGTTCATATCTTTAATGGCTGAAATTACCATCAGTTATCATGTGTGATGTAATCTTGGCTTTGCTGTATGAAACTACAGGAGCAGAATTCTTCAGCGGCAGACAAGCAACACAGATGTTTATTCCAATTAACTGTGGGAGTTCAGAAGTTTGCTTCTCCAGCTTGCAAAGATGTCTGGAGAGGAATGCCGAGCTTCCAGCGCAAGGCCAGCCAAAGTCAGGAGGGCAGAAATAGTAAGAGGGATTAGAGAGAGAGAGAGAGAGAGGACAGCCCTGACTATTCACTCTTGGCACGAGCAAGACAGCCACCGGTACAAGTGAGGTTTTTTATGCATTCAATTTAAGTTTAATTACTTAAATCTCTGTGAGGGCACACAGGAAGAAAGCCCGGGCGTTTGTATGGAGCAGATTACCCCACTGCCCTGCCAAGCCGGCACATAGCTGCATCATAAGATAGAATTCAAATTCAAATGTGGGCTAAAGAAAATGCAGCTGTCACCCCTCTGGCCTGCGAAGCCCCTGCCGGATCAAAGATGAGCTGTCCTCCCTCTCTGCCTGTGTAAAAATGAGCTGTCCTCCCGTTGCCAGTGTCTCATCTCCCCGCTCGTCTCCCTGGGGCTCCTAATCCTTTGCTCCTGACGACACACTGACAGTCTGAATGAAGGCATTAACCCTGAAAAATAATTACCAATTAAAGCAAAGCACGAAAACAGGAGCAGGTATGGCAAGTGTAGGAGCGAGTGTGTTGCACTTTAATCCCTGTGTCTTTTAGTATAACCTGTTTCAGCCCATCAGCTCACGGACATACTTGTCAATAAACAAAACACCTACAAACACACATCTGACTCTCATGCAGTCTATGTCTCTCAGCTGAAAGTGGGCCTAAAGTTAGTGCGGTTCAAGCTAGCGTGCAACCGCTCCTGAAGCACTAATCCATATCCAGGTAAACGATCCTAAATCCACAGCCCCCTTCCTTTCCTTCTGATCGGCCCTGTACTTTAAGCCTCTGCCATTGGCCCATAAAGGATCAGACACTAAGATCCGTTCAGAAAGACCAGCCTGGCGGAAGACCGGTTGTTTGACAAGTTAATCTGGTCTAAAGGGGGATGGGGGTGGGGGTTGGGGTTGGGAAACGTGTTGACATTCTGACTCACTGCAGGACTTTGACAGATAGTTCTCACACAAGTCACAAGTCTGCACACAATGACATCTGATAGGGATGTGAGATCAGAGGTGTGGAATATATTTTAGACAAACAGGAAATCATTGCAACATTCAAATAGGAAGGAATGATAACACAATGTAAATTAGCTACCGTTCCAAAACTGAAAAGGCGCTACATAAGGTCTCTAGTCTATGTGACAAGATGGGAGCAAGTGTGCCGCACAACTCCTGAAAAGTGAAGCCAAAGCATTTTGATCACCCCTTGGTGACTGGCTGTAGTATAGATCTTAAACCCCGCCCTCTCCATGTAATTGAATGGGACGCAAGTCAAACTAAAAAATCCAATTACATTCCAAAAATTTTTTTCCAAAGATGTTTTTTTTTGTCATTTTAGATTTAGTTTTCATTACACAGATATATGTTCAAATGTTAATTGCCAACAACCGTTACTGGGATATTTTGGATGTCTGCGAGACTCAGGAGGAGCTTCTTCCCACAGGCCATCAGACTCCTGAACTTAACATCACTTAACATCACGTGACTTCACTTCAGGATAAACATCGATACACTGACATTGCACTGCACTTTCTGTTCTATTCTCGTTGTTACTGTGTAACAACCTGTTATAAACCTATTTGCACATTATACTCTTTATACATTTGTTAACCACATATTTATAAGTCTACAGTTTACTCACTGCACAGTTTACTTCACTTATTTTATTCCACTTCTTTATTCTTATTTTTTTACTTTTTTCTTCTACTTGACTTGATTATTTATAATTCTACAGATTCTTCTAACCGCCAAACTCCTGGATCTCGGCCTGAATCCTTCTCTCTGCCACTGGATTAAGGACTTCCTCACTGGCAGGTCTCAGGTGGTGAGAGTAGGCCAGTCCACCTTCACCTCCATCACCCTGAGTGTGGGAGCTCCACAGGGCTGTGTCCTGAGTCCCCTGCTCTACTCTCTCTACACGCATGACTGTTTGTCCACACACAGCTCCACCTCTATCATCAAATTTGCTGATGATACTGTTGTCCTGGGCCTCATTTCCAACAACAATGAGACGGCATACTTGGACGAGGTGGAGCATCTAACGTCATGGTGCCAGGACAACTGTCTCTCTCTGAATGTTGGCAAGACCAAAGAAATGATTGTGGACTTCAGGAAGAGACAGCAACGGACATACTCCCCCCTCATGATCAGCGGGTCACCAGTGGAGAGAGTGAGCAGCTTCAAGTACCTGGGTGTAAACATCTCCGAGGACCTAACCTGGACTGCTCACATTCAGACACAGGTGAAAAAAGCCAGGCAAAGACTGTACCACCTGCGCCAGCTGAGGAAATTCAGGGTTTCACCAGCTATCCTGAAAACGTTCTATTTAGGGGCGATAGAAAGTGTACTAACTCAGTGCATCACAGCGTGGAATGGGAACAGCACCAGTCATGACCGCAAAGCCCTGCAAAGAGTCGTGCGCTTATCCGAGCATATCTCAGGGTCAGCTCTCCCGTCTCTGCAGGACGTCTACACCAAACGCTGCAAAGGTAGAGCTACTAAGATCATCAAGGACTCTAATCACCCTGCAAACCCTCATTTCACGCTGCTGCCATCTGGTAAGCGCTTCCGAAGCCTGATGGCCAAAACTGAGAGACTCAGGAGGAGCTTCTTCCCCCAGGCCATCAGACTCCTGAACTCAGTCACTTAACATCACGTGACCATCGATACACTGACATTGCACTGCACTTTCTGTTCTCTGTGTTATAACTGTAACAACCTGTTAGCACATTATACTCTTTGTACATTTGTTAACCACATATTTATAAGTCTACAGTTTACTCACTGCACAGTTTACTTTTTTATTCCACTTCTTTATTTTTACTTGACTTGATTATTTATAATTCTACATATACATATATATATATATAGTACTTTTTTATTCTATTTCTATTATAATTTCCCCCTTATGTTTTTAACTGTGAATTTGCACTGTTGTATATTTGTCGGTTGTATATTCTGTATATAACTGTGTATGTGACAAATAAAACTCTTGAATAATTGTATTTTATTGACAAAATATTTTAGTTTGTCTTGGATATTTTTTTTTTTTTATTATATCAGATAACATTTTAAGCTGTCATTTGGTCATGTTACAATGTACCCCACCTATGGGGCATGTTGTCACATTTCACTTACATTCTTTCAGGTAAATCAAGAAAAAATAATAAACTGTAATAATGAAACATTACTAGACGTGTGAAATTAATGTGGGCAAAAATAAACCCCAAGTGCATTTAAACAAACATGTCAAAAGTTGCGCACTTCCGTTTAATTTGGCTAGATGGCGGTTAGTCGTGTTGTATAGGAAGCCATTCACAACGAAGTGGGAAGAAAAGCGCGGTCACAGAGCTTGCGGCGCAGCGCTGACATGTCATCGGTGTTGCTCAACAGACCAAGCCGCACTACCGACGCAACGTCACATGTTTGACAGGCAATGAAGAATTCCACACTGTAAAAAAATATTGTTAAAATTTTGAGTTTGTTGAAATTTTACATTTTAGTTAATACAACAAAGGCGATTGGTTTAATAAATAGAAACTCAAAATATTGAAATGAAATTTTTTTTTTTTACAGTGCATGTACTAATATGAAAGATAATAAGCATAATGTAGTCGCGCTGCGCTGTCCATTCGGTGGCTCTACGTGCTAGTAAAGAAGTAGGATAATCTCTTCAATGTTGAGCCGCGCCAATGACATGTCAGCTCTGCGCGAGCTCTGTAACCGTGCCATTTCATCCCACTTTATATGTGAATGGCTTCCCATACACTTTAGGTATGTTTGCCTTCCTAAACAACGACTTTGTGAGACACGCGCCAAATTAAACGGAAGTGTGGACACAGCTTCCTTTTCAAGTGAAATTAGCTCTCATCAACTACTGAAATCTTTTTTCATTTCAGTAATGTGCATGAATGAATTTCACTAAGGTTGATCAATGCTGTTTCACTAGTGTTTGTAAGTAGTTTTTTTCAGTTATGAGTGTGAATAAATTTCACTAAGGTTGATCAACATTTTTCAGTTCACTAGTGTTTGTAAGAGGCTTTTCAATAATTATGGCCTATACGGCCCCTCATACTCATACTTAGCTTAGCAACATGCTAACATCAAACTACTCAAATACATTGTGAGTCGAGTCTACCCTTGTGCTTTGTGAAAGGAATATTATTTTTATGACGAATGAAGTTGCAGCCTATGAAGAGCATTCCAAACAGGTCAATTTCAGTTATCTATAGGTAGCAAGGTTTAGAATCTCGAGTCCCTCCAAACAATCCGTCCCAACATGCAATAGCAGGCAGTTGGCAGGTCAATAAACATTGTAAATCAAGTACGCTCTGTGAACATTCCTGTGTTTTTAATGTCAAAGCTCTGTCACAATAATACAGTATACCTGACGCGGCTTCCCATGGACCTGATTATCATTTGACATGTCACTCTTCTGGTATTTAACTGATGTTGGCCGCTGTAATGAATTGAAGTTGATTCTTGCCTTGTGGTTTTGGGTGTTGTGGTCAGTTCACAGAAACATGGGTGTGGAGTATTCACTGAAAGTAACAAAGGCAATATCTTATATCTCAGAGATGGTGAAAACATCCATTAAATCAGCTGCTAAATAAGGGTGTGATATATTCTTTCCCATTCTATATACTTTATTCTATTAGTGAGTCAAACCATGAAGATTTATTTTGATCAAAAATCAGCTTACAGAAGGTGTGGTGGCTGTTAACATAGTTCAGCCCAAACCTGTGTGGCCACATTTGTCTTTTTACCCTGATGCATCATTCCATTTTTGGTCATCAAAAACTTTCCCATGACCATTTTATAGCCAACTGCAAACACATCAAAAACACATTTTAGATTGCATATTGAACATAGTGAACAAATAGTCAGCTTATGCAGGTCAATTTTTTTAATTGATTAAACCTTGATGCATACATGAGAAACACACTTTTCTAAGACTTTTAAAGTCAATTTATTAAATAGCCGACATATAAAAAATGTATTCTTTAGGCTGATTCAATAACTACTATTTTGGTAACGCAAATGCGTTAATTTTTTTAATTATAAAAATGTATAATGTGTTGTGTGTAAGCCAGGTTAAAGAGATGTGTTTTTAGTCTAGATTTAAGCTTACAGAGTGTGTCTGCTTCCCGAACAATGCTAGGAATTTTGAGATTGCAATAGACATCAAATCAAAATAAAATCAAATCACCTTTATTTATATAGCGCTTTTAACAAGTCCAATTGTTTCAAAGCAGCTTCACATTGTTAACAGGAAAATAATGCAACAGAATTTGTACAGCCGTTCTGGTGAAATGGTGATGTTATCCAGCTAATTTCAAGTATCATATAGTGTCAATGCAGGCAGATCGGTAATATAAATTAAATTTAGGTGTCCCCAACTGAGCAACCCAAAAGCCAGAGGCAACGGTGGCAAGGAACCAAAACTCCTTCAGGGTCAGAATGGAGAAAAAAACCTTGGGAGAAACCAGGCTCAGTCGGGGTGCCAGTTCTCCTCTGGCCGATGAACAAACAGTGTATGATTATAATTATGGCAACATAGCAGGTCTTAATTCATATTAGGTAAATAGATATTCGTAAGATTATTCGAAAGATTGGAGTCATCACGCCGAAGACAGGTTTAATGAGGAAGTCGTGTCGATGCAGCATTTACGTGGGGAGTTTATTTGACATGCTCTCTGCAGACACATCAAGGACTACAATGCATTAAGAGCTCACTCAAGAGCTAAACCATTAAATGCTTTGTAAGTAATTAGCAAGATTTTAAAATTTATGCAATGTTTAATAGGGAGCCAATGCAGTGTTGACAGAACCGGGCTAATATGGTCATATTTCCTAGTTCTAGTAAGAGCTCGAGCTGCTGTGTTTTGGACCAGCTGGAGTTTGTTTATTAAGCGTGCAGGGCACCCACCCAGTAGAGCAGTACAATAATCTAGCCTTGAGGTCATTAATGCATGAGCTAACTTTTCCGCATATGTCATAATTTCTATATATTTTTTAAGATGGAAGAATGCAGTTCCACAGATGCTAGAAACATAGCTTTTTAAATGAAAGATTGTATCAAAGAGGTTCCTAACTGGTGACGAAGGCTTGACAGAAGATCCATCAAGTGTCAGACAGTATTCTAGGTTATTACATGTGGGGGGTTTTGATCCAATAATTAGAACCTCTGTTTTTTCAGAATTAAGTAGTAGGAAATTACATCCAATTTTTTATATCAGCTATGAATTCCGTTAATTTTGTGAATTGGTAAGTTTTGTCTAGACACAAAGAAATATAGAGCTAAGTATCATCAGTGTAACAGTGAAAACCAATGCCATGCATCCTAATGATATCTCCAATGGGTAGCATGTTGTAATACAGTTCGTAGATATGGGAAGGAGGAGGCGGGAACCGGTGAACGTTTAAAGACGTTAATCAATTAAATAAACAAAACAAATGTAATGCGGGCACACAGACAACTGCCATGCACACACATAATAAAACATAAACAACACAAAACATAAAGTCCAGGCCTGGGGCCTGTTTCAATAAGGAGGTACAACCAACTCTGAGTTTAAACTTGAACTCTGAGTTGACTTACCCTGAGATGGGGAAACTCTGAGTTTTGGGTTTCAGAACAGCTGAATTGAGCTAGTTCAATCAACTCTGAGAAGACTGACTCTGGGTTAAGTGGGTGCACCACGACTATGAAAAGCCATGATCAGTGGAGCTCCAAAATTGCGATTCACCATGGCAATAGCACCCAACAAAATTACGTCTGCACACTTCTGGGTAAAACATAAGTTTCATTCTTAATCATTGTTATAATATCAGAGGTGAAAACTGGCAGAACGGCAAGTTATTGAACTAATATTCATTTTCATGGTATCCCACAGGCAAAAAATAAGAAAAAAAAGAATGTGGTAGGAGCTAAAAATTAAGTATAAAAATATAATTTAATCAGGTAAAGCTTTAAGCATAAAATGTTCATAGGTGTATAGGATTCATGACTTTACAAACATTTTACATATTAAATAAATATCATTCAGTGTCTATTTCAGTGTGCAGTAGTTTTTTACCTCAGAGTCTAATGCTCTTTTCACATAATGTTTTCTAATCCAACCTGTTATATTTGAGAATTAGGGTAATGCAATTAACATTTAACTTCTACTCAGCCAACATCAAGAAGGAAGACACCAGCACTGACAGATGAAGAGGAGATGGAGGAAGAATATTAACATAGAATATTAAAACGGGGGATATTATTTAGAATATTAATATTAATATTAAAACTGTTGCTTTTGTATTTAGCAAATAAAGATGACCAAATAAATTGTGAATACTTTGTGTTTATTTAACACCTGTGGTGTATGGCATATATCTCAGACCCTTCCTTCTGGTATTCTTCCATTCAATATAGTAATCTGGTTCATTTTCGGAAGGTGTGATGATGGGAATATGCGTATCAATGCATCCAACCATATTGGAAATCCTAAAGGAAATTCTAATTATTAATTTTCTTCCAGAGGTTGCAACAAGATATCAAGAGAACATCATTTAACCTGATTTCTACACCACTGACCTGCAATCCTGTGAAACTCCTCTTTGATGACTCCCCTCATTTCAGGGTTAACATAATCAGAGTTTTCACTTAACCTCCTTTCTGAAATGGGCCCCTGGTCTTCTCTCATCCTTAACTGGTGTCGCTCGTCCTTATATACCACTGAGCTCCCTCATGAGAGTCCCTCCCTCCTCGCTCGCTCCTCCCATGTCTCTTGCTCGTCCACCTCGCCACACATGTACAGGGTGAAGCAACAGTCCTGGTACTGAGCCTTGAGATACTCCATAATTAACTTGTGATCGATATGACACCTCTTCGTTTACTACTACAAACTAATAACTGTCAGATAACTATGATTGTAACCATGCCAGTGCAAGTCCACTAATGCCTACAAAATTTCTGAGTCTATTCAAAAGAATGTTGTGATCGATAGTATCAAATGCAAGCACAATCCAGTAACACTAATAGAGAGATACAACCACGATCGGTTGATAAGAGCAAATCATTTGTAACTCTAATGAGAGCAGTCTCAGTACTATGATATGGTCTAAATCCTCACTCAAAATGGAGGAGAAGACTGCAAGCAACCCTGCGAGCCCTGGCATCTACATTTGTGGAGAGACCAAGGTGAGTGGAAATTTGTTTCAATACTGTGACAGTTCTGGTAGTTCTGTCTTCTTCTGTTGTTTGGGGTACACAGGAACCACCGGAACTTCCTGTAAATAGTCTGAAAGTGTCGAACCATACAGACAATGCTTTCATACTAGCAACAAACTGAACATTTGTTAAGTTTGATCTGGACCGAGACTACCTCTTTTCGTTGGATCAAATTTCGATTCCATGTGACAATATTAGATCTAAAATATGATTATGGCAATGAGTGGGTCCTGACGTGTTGTCTAACTCCAATAAAGTTTAGAATGTCTGTAAATGCCAATCCCAATGTGTCTTTTTCATTATCTACACGGCTTTCCTGTAGCTCAAACAATAAGAGCGTGGCACTAGCAACGCCAAGGTCATGGGTTTGATTCCTAGGGAAAGCAAAAACTGACAAAATGTAAAAATTTGTACCTTGAATGCAATGTAAGTCGCTTTGGATAAAAGCATCTGACAAATGCATAAATGTAAATCTACATGGATATTGAAATCACCAACAATTAGGACTTTATCTACTCTGATAGAAAATCAGCAAATTCTTTGATAAAGTCTGTATGGTGCCCTGGTGGCCTGCATACAGTATCCAGCACAGATATCAAACGAGATTTGTCAAGGTCAAGGTGAACTTTATTATCCCACAAGGGGAAATTCATGTGGTCATTCATTATGCGCCTTTATCACAACATATTCTCTAAAAACATAGACACCACAATCAAACCAGTAATCATAGATATAAAAATATGAAAAACAATAGCAATTAATAAACAATCAATAAACAGTTTTAAGACGATAACAGAAATTAACAGTGAAGAAGAAATGGTTTGTGTTTGTGCCGTTCCGAATTGTGGCAACAGAATGCGAAAATACAAGAATTTACATTTTCATCGTCTTCCTTTTCATGACCTTGAGATTCTGCAGTTGTGGCTAGTTGTACTTCAACTTGATTTACAAACTCCCATAAAAGTGCTATGCGATAAAGATTACCGCATTTGCAGCGAACACTTTGACAAGGATGACTACACAGACACAACACAGCGGGGCCGGTTGAAGAAAAATGCCATTCCGTGGGCGAAGACGGGTGCAACCACTGTGCCGATCATCACTCTTCACACACGGCGCTCCTCCCACTATTTACCTTTTTCCGGCTACAACTGACTTCCCACGGGACTTCAGCGCGAGACTACAGCTAGCCATCTAAAACACTATTTAGGTGAATTTAAACAATGGCTAAGTTGCTAAATGCATCTTGTTGTCATGTAAGGGCCCTGTTCATGTTGGACAGACATTTTAATTGCATTTTGTGTCTGGCACAAAGACACTCTTTATGTCTATGCCCCCATAACTGCTGTTTTAGCTGAGTGGGAGCTCTGGGCATTAACTGTAACATCTCCGTGTTGCAAGCACCAATCTTAATATTATTAGGTTCATTGTTTTTTTGTTTTTTTTTGGACAGTACTGACAAAGGTATAACGATCAAGATTAACTTAAAAATTACCCAGAGTTCTCATTTAATCAAGGATAGCAGCGCATCCTCAACACCTCTCTCTGCACGATATGATCTGCAACAGGGCGCAGATCATTAAATTCATTAGGTCTATTGTTTTTAGGCACAGGCATGGGAATGATACCTGTATCTATTGACAGCTGAAACAACCTATGGAAAGGCAGTGCCAACTGATCAGCACACACTTTTAGTGTCCTGAAGCTGATACCATCAGGTCCACAAGCTTTATGGGAATTTACACATCTAGAATAAGATTTGACCTCATCCAAAGAGATGCCAATATCCATACCCTTCATATTTCTTACTGCCATGATGGCTTCAATCTGTTCTGCTTTAAAATCATGTGTGTCAAATCTACAATAAAAATTATTCAATTGATTTGCCATAGTAGGGTCGTTCTCTGCTGCCATAGGGTACTTCTTGGCCTTGTATCCTGTGATAGATTGAACTCCCTGCCAAGCTCTCCTAACATCAGTTGTGAACAATTTTTCTAACTTATGTTTATATGCTAATTTGCAGTCATTGATCTTGCTTTTAATCTTTTTCTCTTCTCTACTTCTTCCTGATTTAAACAGTCGCTTTTTCTCATTAAGTTGTTTTAACTCTGGAGTGACCCAGGGCTTATTATTAGGAAACACCTTAATGGTCTTTTGGGGGATGATTATGTCCTCACAAAATTGTACATACCCCGAGATAGCGAACGCTACATCATTGACGTTATCAGTCCCGTCGGTCACTACATTCCAGTTGGTGCACTCCAGGCAATCCTGAAGTGCCTCAGTCGCAGCAGCAGTCCAGCATTTGACCTCCACCTTTTTTGCTTTCTCGCCGGTGTAGTCAGGACACATAGGTAGGCATCAGTTTAATCATATTATGGTCCGAGATCCCTAGACCGGACAAGACCTTAGAATAAAATGCATCCTGGATGTTTCCATAGCAATGGTCGAGGAGATGCAAATGATCCAAGCTTTATCGCGTGTAGAACAAGTGACATACACTCACCTAAAGGATTATTAGGAACACCTGTTCAATTTCTCATTATTGAAATTATCTAATCAACCAATCACATGGCAGTTGCTTCAATGCATTTAGGGGTGTGGTCCTGGTCAAGACAATCTCCTGAACTCCAAACTGAATGTCAGAATGGGAAAGAAAGGTGATTTAAGCAATTTTGAGCGTGGCATGGTTGTTGGTGCCAGACGGGCCGGTCTGAGTATTTCACAATCTGCTCTTCACAATCTGCTCAATCTTACTGGGATTTTCACGCACAGCCATTTCTAGGGTTTACAAAGAATGGTGTGAAAAAGGAAAAACATCCAGTATGCGGCAGTCCTGTGGGTGAAAATGCCTTGTTGATGCTAGAGGTCAGAGGAGAATGGGCCGACTGATTCAAGCTGATAGAAGAGCAACTTTGACTGAAATAACCACTCGTTACAACCGAGATATGCAGCAAAGTATTTGTGAAGCCACAACACGTATAACCTTGAGGCGGATGGGCTACAACAGCAGAAGACCCCACCGGGTACCACTCATCTCCACTACAAATAGGAAAAAAAGAGGCTACAATTTGCACAAGCTCACCAAAATTGGACAGTTGAAGACTGGAAAAATGTTGCCTGGTCTGATGAGTCTCAATTTCTGTTGAGACATTCAGATGGTGGAGTCAGAATTTGGCGTAAACAGAATGAGAACATGGATCCATCATGCTTTGTTACCACTGTGCAGGCTGCTGGTGGTGGTGTAATGGTGTGGGGGATGTTTTCTTGGCACACTTTAGACCCCTTAGTGCCAATTGGGCATCGTTTAAATGCCACGGTCTACCTGAGCATTGTTTCTGACCATGTCCATCCCTTTATGACCACCATGTACCCATTCTCTGATGGCTACTTCCAGCAGGATAATGCACCATGTCACAAAGCTCGAATCATTTCAGATTGGTTTCTTGAACATGACAATGAGTTCACTATACTAAAATGGCCCCCACAGTCACCAGATCTCAACCCAATAGAGCATTTTTGGGATGTGGTGGAACGGGAGCTTCGTGCCCTGGATGTGCATCCCACAAATCTCCATCAACTGCAAGATGCTATCCTATCAATATGGGCCAACATTTCTAAAGAATGCTTTCAGCACCTTGTTGAATCAATGCCACGAAGAATTAAGGCAGTTCTGAAGGCGAAAGGGGGTCAAACACAGTATTAGTATGGTGTTCCTAATAATCCAGGTGAGTGTATTGTTGATATGTAGGTAAATGTTCCTTTAGACTGCATGAATTAATTTCACTCAAAACAAAATTGGCTGCGTTGAGGGCCTCTTCCTCTGCTTTTGTTACAAGTTCATGAATCATAGTGGCAGCGGCCAGTGTGTCGGCGGAAGGCGCAATATACACAACAAACAGTCTGATTTGGTGTATTTCCCTTGGCAAATGGTAAGGCCTTAGGCAAAGCACTTAATAGTTCAATGTCCTTCATGCAGATCTGATGCTTCATCGTAATATGACCAGGGTTACAGTATTTATTGTTGATAAACATGCACACACCTCCACCTTTCCTTTTCCTGGAGTTCAGGTTGTGGTCCATCCTCGCCAGCGTGTAGCCCTTTAGGTCGACCGACGAGTCATGGTCCGCCTCAGTGAGCCAGCTCTCTGTCAGGCAGATAAGACAGGATTGCCGGTAGTCCGTGAGATACTGAGTACAGGCCCGCAACTCATCTGCCTTGTTCCTTAGGCTTTGGACATTGCCGAGCATAACAGATGGAAGTGCTTGTCTGTAGGGCTGTCTTTTCACTCGTTCCTGTATTCCTCCTTTTCCTGTCACGTTTCCTTGCTTTGGCGTTATTGCCCCTGAAACATTCCAGTGGTAGCAACGATGTGTCGTTGGGATAAAGATGCATTGCAGGGGATTTAAGACTTAGCAGAAAGTCTCGTGTGTAGATGATCCGGGCTTCCTGACCACTATACATGTAATGGTTGTAACCGACGGCATGTTTGGCATGGTAGGTTAAAAAAGTGATCGAAATCACCAGGAAAATAACTGGGTTCGGCTTCATTCTATGCCCTAAACGTTCATCTGTCTAAAAAATTTAATTTAGTCGTCAGTATTCTGATAGATTGTAAAACAATTACTAAAACAAACAAACACAACTGACAGATGCGCAATAGACTGTGTTGCCGCTCGCGCATGCGCCATCACTTACACTAGATAGTGTTACATAAAGCACAATCAACTTCAAAAGAATTATATAAGAAACTAGACAAACACAACACATCTAGGTTATAATCATATAATTTACAATAAGTGCTTTTGAAGAAAGGGATCGTATTTTCAGCAACAGTTCAGCATTTGTTCATCTGTATTATATCTGTTTTTTATTTATTGAACATCAATTAAATTGTTACCCTTAAATGGGTTTGAGAGTTTTTTGTATTTACTAATTCAGAAAAAAAAAGACGGCAAGCACAGATGGCTGGTTAACAGGCTAGTGAAATGCTAGCACGTTGTGCTAGGGATTTAGATTAAAGCTAGCGATGTCAGATTAATGTGACAGACAATATTAGATAATATAAGATATATTGTGATGATTAAGTTATATTAAGCAATATAAACAGCAAGAAAAGATAGAGAATAGAGATAAAAACAAAACAAAACAAAGCTACACGGAGCAAAAACGCAATACACTTAGCTGTGCAACAGTGAAAACAGACCGTCTGGAAACAATTACACAATGTCCTTGACTGGATAACTTTAGTAGCATTAAAGTAATCTAAACTTAACATTCGCAAAAAAAAAAAAAAAATATTCCTTATATTTTATGTTGCAAATGTACATTCAAAAGTTTAAAGCAATTAATGATTAGGATGCAAGAAACAGAAGCATTAAACAGACAGTAAGTACATTTATAATGTTACAAAAAATTCAAAATACAAATAATTTGTATATTTTTAAATAAATGCTCTTCTTTTGAACTTTCTATTCATCAAATATTCCTGGAGAAAAAATTATCACGGTTTCCACAAGCATTTGTTTAATAAGAAGCAAAACTGCTTAATATGAATAATAAGAAATATTTCTTGAGCATCAAATCAGCATGTTAGAATAATTTCTGAAGGATCATGTGACACTGAAGATTTAAGTAATCTGATCACATGAATAGATTACATTTTAAATGCTTATGTAATAGCCGGAACCGGGAACACTTCCCATAACACCTGATGTACTCGTTACATCATAAGAAGAATGGCATCTACGCTAATGTGAGTCTCCCTGTTTATCCCGAGGTTTACTGCAGTCAGCCGGATCCGGGCCATATCCAAATCAGATGGTGGACCTGCGCCTGGATATGACCAACACATCCCTGAAATGTCTGCAGAGAGTTTGTCAAATAACCCCCCCCCTCCTCCTCCTCGTAAATGCCGCATCGACACGACATCCTTGTTAAACCCGTCTCCGGCATGACGACTCCAATCTTTAAAATAATCTTATGAATATCTATTTACCTAATATGACTTAAGACCTGCAATGTTGCCAGAATTATAATCAAACACTGTTTGTTCGTTTGGTTCCTTGCCACCGTTGCCTCTGGTTTTTGGTTTGCTCAGTTGGGGACACCTAAATTTCATCTATATTACCGATCTGCCCGCATTGACACTATATGAAACTTGAAATTAGCTGGATAACATCACCGTTCCCTTTCAGTCGGTCACGTTCGACGTACGTCGGAACTGACCGACGAATTGGGATCTGTTTTCAGAGACCAATCTGCTTCGAGTGTTTCTAAACGAGCCAATATCGATTGGCATGCGGTCCACGCTCCGCCCGCTGTCGCGGGTATAAATCGGAAGTGGAATACCGCATCCTCGCTTTTTACTTCGGAGCCGAACCCTGTTGTTGATCTAACGCTGGGTACCTTGCGAAGAGTGTTCTTGCAAAAAGACGAGTCGGGAAGGATCGCTCGACTTCCGGGTGCGGGTGTGACGGCGCGATTCAGCGGGTGGTCGCTTCTCGAGGGATCAGCTGTTCTCAGCCTGCCTGGGCGTCCTCTGAGTGCTCACAGCAGGCTTGCACCTTTGAACTGCTGTGAGCCGCGCCATCTCCCCTGTGTGCTTCAGCACTATTAGAGCATTCTTTCCTCTAAAAGAGCAAAACACGGTTTGACCCTGCATCTCCAAGATGTCATTCAAACCGTGTGTTTCTGGATGCAGTCGCTTCCTGTCCCCAGTTGACGGTCACGATCGTTGCCTCACGTGTTTGGGCGTTCAGCACGCTGAGGCAGCTTTTGTGAATGACTCATGTTCCCACTGCGGGAACATGACCATCGCAGTCCCTACGGTCCAGGCTCGATTTCCTGAAAAGGGTGGAGTCCCATTGCGCATCCCCCGATCTAGTGGTCCTCCCGCTGCAAAGCAGAGGGCTGCTACTTTGGCTGATGCCTTTGGTGGAGACCTGAGGGTAACTGTGAGGGCACCCCCGACGGGACACCAAGCCCCTCGGGACCCTCCCCCCTCCGCTGCGCCGGTGGAGCTTCCAGAGGAGCGTCCTGGTCCCTCCCATGGGGGACCGGCCGTTACCTTTGGGGCTCCGGCTGGGGACATGATGTCGATTGCTGCATCGGGGACGAGCTAATGGACTCTGGAGATGAAGGCTCGGCGGCGCGTTGCCCTTCTCGGGTGTGGTAGCATTGCCCGAGCCTGATCCAGAGCTCACGGCTATGCTTTCCCGGGCCGCCGCGAGGGTCGGGCTCGAGTGGAACCCTCCACCGTGTCCCGAGCCCTCGCGGCTGGATGATTGGTTTCTCGGAGCGGCCCGTGCTGGTTCTCAGCGCCCCGGCCCGGTCCCATTCTTCCCGGAGGTGCATCAGGAACTCACGAGGTCATGGCTGGCGCCTTCAGCGCCAGACATCGATCGACTGGTTCCTCCGTCCTCACTACCCTCGATGGCGGCGCGGCTAAGGGCTACGTGGGGATCCCCCCAGTCGAACGGTCGGTCGCGATGCAACTGTGTCCCAAGACCGTCACCGACTGGCGGGGTAACCCACGTCTCCCCTCCCGGGCGTGTAAGTTCTCGTCGCGCTGACGGGCAAGGCTTACACAGCCTGCGGAGAGGCCGCGTCGGCTTTGCATGCCATGGCGCTCCTGCAGGTTTACCAAGCCAAGGCGCGCAGGAACTGCACGAGGTAGTTCTGACCCAGGCGTTATGCAGGAACTGCGCGCGCGCGACGGACCTCGCCCTCAGGGCGACGAAAGTCACCGCGCTCCTGGGTCGGGCGATGTCCACCTTAGTGGTCCAGGAACGCCACCTGTGGCTGAACCTGGCAGACATGCGTGATACTGACAAGGTGCGGTTCCTCAACGCCCCTGTCTGCCAGGCCGGCCTCTTCGGTGACGCCATCGAGAACTTCGCCCAGCAGTTCTCGATGGCCCAGAAGCAGACAGAGGCGATCAAAAATATCCTGCCCGACGACCTGCTGCTGCCTCCACCCAGTCGCCGGCTGCAGCGCCTCCGCCTGCTCGCCGCCGAGGGCGCCCCCGCGCCCGCCTCCGCCCCTGCTAAGCCCAAGCAGCAGCCTCCAGCAGGGCGCCGGACGAAAGGGGGGCGCCCAACCCGCTCAGGGCTCCGCTAAGCCTGCCGGCAAGCGTAGGGGCAAGCGGCCCTGAGACGGGCAGCCCAGGGATGAGAGGGACTGCTCGACGGGAGGTGGTGTCCGCACCTCTCCCCACCCCCCTGGGAGGAGGACCGGGGGGTCTACACACACACACAACACCCCTGCCGCTGGCTCTTCGGAGACTAGCGGTACCCACATACTCACTAAGAGAGCGGTTTCCTCCCTCCCTGGGCTCCAGGAGGCCCAGGCGGGCAGTGTGCGACGCCCCCGGGCCTTGCCACTCCTCGCCTCCCCTCCTTTCGCCAGTGGGCAGCAGTGTGGGCACCGAGGACGCCTCCAGGCCTTCTCACCCGCACTCTGTCCAACCCAGGAGTGCTCAGTCGATTTTCCGGGCCGCCTCCGGGCCTCCCGGGTCGAACTTGAGTACTCCTCCCTCCTGCCTTCCCCAGGCAGGGGGCAGCAGAGTGGGCACCGAGGGACGCAACCAAGCCTTCTCACCCACTCTCTGCCCCACCTGGGAGGCTCAGACAACACTCCGGGCCGCCGGGCCTCCCGAGTCGGGTCTGAGTCTCCCACCTCGCTGCCCCATCCCGGGTACGTCTGTGGTGCCGATGGTCCCGCTTGTCCGGTTCCTGGGGGCCTGGCTAGAGCTCCCCAGGCCGTCTCGCTGGCTCATCCGTACCATCAGACTCGGCTACGCGATTCAATTCGCTCGCCGGCCTCCCAAGTTCAAGGGCATCCTCTTCACCTCTGTGCGGAGCTGCGATGCCCATGTCTTGCGGTTAGAAATCGAAGCCCTACTGGCGAAGGGCGCGATCGAGCCGGTTCCTCCAGCCGATATGAAGTCAGGGTTCTACAGCCCTTACTTCATTGTACCCAAGAAAGGGGGTGGGTTGAGACCAATCTTGGACCTGCGTGTCCTGAATCGGGCCCTACACAAGCTCCCGTTCAGAATGTTGACGCAGAAACGCATTTTCGAATGCATCCGTCCCCAAGATTGGTTCGCAGCGATCGACCTGAAGGACGCGCGTACTTTCATGTCTCCATTCTCCCGAGACACAGACCGTTCCTACGCTTTGCGTTCGAGGAGAGGGCATATCAGTACAAAGTCCTGCCCTTCGGGCTGTCCCTGTCACCCCGTGTCTTCACGAAAGTCACGGAGGCAGCCATTGTTCCGCTCAGAGAACGCGGCGTTCGGATTCTCAACTACCTCGACGACTGGCTCATACTCGCCCAGTCCAGAGAGCAGTTGTGCGAACACAGGGACCTGGTGCTCCGCCACCTCAGCCTGTTGGGCCTCCGGGTCAACCGAGAGAAGAGCAAACTCTGTCCCACACAGAGGATCTCTTATCTCGGTATGGAGCTGGATTCGGTCAATCGAACTGCGCGCCTCACAGAGGAGCGAGTTCGATCAGTGCTGAACTGCTTGAATACGTTCAAAGGCAGGACAGCGGTCCCACTGAAGTTCTTTCAGAGGCTCCTGGGGCATATGGCATCTGCAGCCGCGTAACGCCGCTCGGATTGCTACATATGAGACCGCTTCAGCACTGGCTTCACGGCCGAGTCCCGAGATGGCGTGGCAGAGCGGCAAGTACCGGTCTCAGTTACCCCTTACTGCCGCCAAACCTTCAGCCCGTGGGCGGACCCCTTCGTTTTACGGGCGGGAGTGGCCCTAGAACAGGTGTCCAGGCATGCTGTGGTCTTCACGGATGCCTCATCCACCGCTGGGGGCCACGTGACAACGGGCATGTAGTTTCGGGTCTGTGGACGGGCCCCAACTGCACTGGCATATCAATTGCCTAGAGCTACTGGCAGTACGTCTTGCTCTGGGCCGCCTAAAAAGCCGCTACAGGGCAAGCACGTACTGGTCCGCACGGACAGCACTGCGGCCGTTGCGTACATCAACCGTCAGGGCGGTCTACGCTCCCGTTGCATGCTCCGGCTCGCCCGCCATCTCCTCCTTTGGAGTCAGAAGCATCTGAGGTCGCTTCGCGCCATTCACATCCCAGGTGCGCTCAACCGGACAGCCGACGAGCTCTCACGGCAGCCGACACCTCCGGGGGAGTGGCGACTCCATCCCCAGGTGGTCCAGCTGATATGGGGCCTCTTCGGAGCCGCACAGGTAGACCTGTTTGCCTCTCCAGAGTCGACCCATTGCCAGCTGTATTACTCCCTGACCGGGGGCACCCTCGGCACGGATGCACTGGCACACAGCTGGCCCCGGGGTCTACGCAAGTATGCGTTCCCCCCAGTGAGCCTTCTCGCGCAGACACTGTGCAAAGTCAGGGAGGACGAGGAGCAGGTCTTGCTAGTTGCGCCCTACTGGCCCAACCGGACCTGGTTCTCGAACTAACTCTCCTCGCGACAGCACCTCCTGGCCCATTCCTCTGAGGAAGGACCTGCTTTCTCAGGGACGGGCGCACTATGGCACCCGCGTCCAGACCTCTGGAAACTCCATGTCTGGTCCCTGGGACGGGACGCGGAGGTTCTAGGTGGTCTACCACAGGCAGTGGTGGACACCATCACTTCCGCTAGAGCCCCCACGAGGCGCCTCTATGCATTGAAGTGGAACCTGTTCGTTGAGTGGTGTTCTTCTCGCCGCGAAGACCCCCGAAGGTGTTCGGTTAGCGCCGTGCTTTCCTTCCTGCAAGATGGGTTGGAGCGAAGGCTGTCTCCCTCCACCCTTAAAGTGTATGTCGCGGCAATAGCGGCATATCACGATGCAGTTGGTGGTTAGTCCTTAGGGAAGCACGACCTAATCGTCAGGTTCCTCAGGGGTGCGAGGAGGCTGAATCCTCCTCGTCCAAACCCGGTACCCTCTTGGGACTTAGCTCTGGTGCTGAGAGCGCTCCAGAGCCCTCCTTCGAGCCTCTGCAGTCCATTGAGCTGAATATCCTGTCCATGAAGACAGTACTCTTGGTTGCATTGGCCTCCATCAAGAGGGTAGGGGACCTGCACGCACTTTCGGTCAACGAATCGTGCCTAGAATTCGGGCCAGGTAACTCTCACGTTGTCCTGAGACCCGGCCCGGATATCGTGCCCAAGGTTCCCACCACTCCTTTCCGGGACCAGGTGGTGAACCTGCAAGCGCTGCCTTCGGAGGAGGCAGACCCAGCCCTGGCTTTGCTCTGTCCCGTCCCGCGCTCTCCGTGCCTCACGTGGACCGAACTCGAAGCCTTAGGACCTCAGAACAGCTCTTCATCTGTTACGGAGGCCAGCAGAAGGAAAGGCTGTCTCCAAGCAGAGGTTAGCCCACTGGATAGTGGATGCTATTGTCTTGGCGTACCAGTCCCAAGACGTGCCCTGCCCGTTCGGGTTGCGAGCGCACTCAACTAGGAGTGTAGCCTCCTCCTGGGCGCTGGCTCAGGGCGCCTCGCTAACAGATATATGTAGAGCTGCGGGCTGGGCGACACCTAACACGTTCGCTAGATTCTATAGCCTCCGTGTAGAGCCAGTATCTTCCGTGTACGCCCCCAGTGGCCAGTAGCGTGAAGTGCCCGTTCTAGTGTCGGCTTGTGACGCCATTCCCGCCCCCTGGGCCGGATGCGTGCGTTATTTATCTCCAGTCGTGTTCCCCAGAAAATGGCGAACCCTGTCGAGCTCCTCCGTCACCCCTTCGGTGTCAGTCGTTGCGGCCGTCTGGCGCCAGGCCTGCACCCGTATGCTTGTGGAACGTGTGTGTAGGCTGGGTTCCATATGTAGCGGTTCCCTGACGGCAACCCCATATGTGTGTTCTCCACGGTACCAGCTACCCTACCGGCTAGCCCCGTGTCTTTCCCTTGACAGAGCTCGCTCTGTCGTCTCTGGTGGTGTTCTTCCCCTGGGATCAGGCTGGATCCACCCCAGAGACTGCCATATGTTGTACTACCCTGATAGGCTAGTCCTTGCGCGTAATTTGCCACCTCTCCCTCCGTTGAGGCTCGTGGCCTCCGCGGCCGCCCGTTCCCAAACGGGCACGCTTCCCAGCGTTATCCAATAGTCACTCTGAGTGGGTCTTGCAGGAACAGCAGTGACTGTCCTTTCCTGCCGGGAGCCCTGACTTCCTCTCCAATGAAGGAGCGGTCCAGTGAGCTCAAGCAGGGCGCTGGAAGGGCCAGCATCCTGGCGTTTTGGTAGGGATCCCAATTGTCGGTCAGTTCCGACGCGTCGTCGCGCGTGACCGACTGAAAGGGAACGTCTCGGTTACGTATGTAACCCTCGTTCCCTGAAGGAGGGAACGGAGACGTACGTCCCGTCGCCAGGTGCTGTGCTTCAGCTGAAGGCCGAGCCACTTGTTTCGGCTCCTCAGTTGAAAAGCGAGGATGCGGTATTCCACTTCAGATTTATACCGCGACAGCGGCGGAGCGCGTGGACCGCATGCCAATCGATATTGGCTCGTTTAGAAACACTCCGAAGCAGATTGGTCTCTGAAAACAGATCCCAATTCGTCGGTCAGTTCCGACGTACGTCTCCGTTCCCTCCTTCAGGGAACGAGGGTTATATACGTAACCGAGACGTTTCACCAGAGCGGCTGTACAAATTCTGTTGCATTATTTTCCTGTTAACACTGTGAAGCTGCTTTGAAACAATTGGACTTGTTAAAAGCGCTATATAAATAAAGGTGACTTGACTTAATATATCTGACCAAATGAACAGACAACAATGACTCATTGATATTTTTATTTTTATTTGTATGACTCATGCAACTCATTTCAAAACTTGTGTAATGCGTAATAAAAATTTTTTTTTTTTTTATGGAAAATGACAACCTTTGCTGCACTGTTTTCTTTAAAACTTTGCAAAGCAGTTTGCTCAATATATGTCACATCTCCATTATCATAAATATCTTAGTAGTAGTTTTAAGTTCACTCTATTTCTCTGTCTTTCTCTGACGCACACACAGACGCACACACACTCATGCAAATACACAGGAGGATGTACCATAGAACAGGAAATAAAACGAGAGATGAATCATACACAGATGCACAACATCATTATGTTTCTGATTGTGGATTAGTCTTCTTCAGCATGTCGTGATCCTTTACATACCTTTGTTGTTTTCACCAACTTGAGTGACATGTCTGGAAATTAATGCACCGGTAGAAAGGTGCATCTCTTTGACTTTAAACTGCTGTTTTGCCGGAGGGAGTCGCGCTGATTGACATTGCTGGGACATTTTAACAACAGTTGAATTGATTGTCTCTGCCACTGGGCATTAACACAGCCTAGGTTACTGTGTCCTTTCTAGAGTTCTTTTTATTCCAGCTGCTCTGACTGTAAGGCCTCAGACAGTCAGGTAAGAGATCAAAGACCTGTTAACTGTAAAGAGGTTTAAATGCTTGAGATTGAAGGGAAATTCTGAAATTAAAATATGAGACAGATCTGAAAAACATTAACTTAATTTAAAAAAAAGAGTGCCAAAAGCAGGGTGCAGTATAACATTTCTAGTTATTACAGAACTCCATGAGCCTGACAACAACAAATTTACATTTGAACAAGAACAAAACAGTAACAATCTCCAAGACACTGGTATATTAAGGACACAGTTTTCAGAAAATGACACAGACAGTACTAACTCTTCACCAGTGGTCCGTTCTTCATACATCGCTAACTCAGTTAGCTGGATTTGATTGTTAATTATTTGACATGATGTTTGGTTCTTCGACACTCATCTTGGACTTGTTGTCATAGCAACAGGTCTGTAAGCTTAAAGGGATAGTTAACCCAAAAATGAAAATTAGCCCATGATTTACTCACCCTCAAGTCATCCCAGGTGTATATGACATTCTTCTTTCAGACGAATACAATTGGAGTTACATTAAAAAATGCCCTGGCTCTTCCAAGCTTTATAATGGCAATGAATGGCTGACCCTTACAAACTGTAATTTCTAACTTCCACTAACTGTCGTACGCGCATTCACGAGAGACTGGCTTTCCAGATCTTGATCTAGACATTTAATTAATCTATTATAACTTTTGTGTCATTTTGATCGACTGGATATGGTTTCCTTATAAAGGTCCAGAAAGTTTTTTGTCAGGTGTCTTTCTTAATTATATGATGTCATTACGTTGCTGTCTTGCCGCCAGCCAATCGCTGCATTGCTGATTGTGTGCTGATTGTTTCACGTGTTGATGCATCTTCCCTCTTCAGGGAACACAAGAGATACAGTATCTCAGAAAACTTAATCCAGATATTTTGAATGAAATCCACAAATTCGTTTGAAGAACCAAATTAGCCAGAGATCAGTTATCACGATTGACTGATCTGTCAAATAATCTCAGATGTATTAAGCAAGGTATGAAGAATGGACCCCAGGCAGTAGCGTAGCAAGTCAGTCCCGGGCCCATATGCAAAAAAAAAAAAAAAAAAAAACCTTTTAAATTTTTTTAAAAATATTTTACCTGACTGAATAAAATAAATATAGATAAATAATCTAAATAACCTCTCTTTTGTCTGCAATTTTGAACTGTTTTTGTATCAACATCCCATTAAGAACTTTAATTACTGAACAGAGCATCAAAATAATTGTATAGCCCACATCAGAGTGCTGAACATGTTCAAGAATATGTTGCTCTATGCAGCTCTACAATGTACATTGTAAGAAGGCCAAGGATGAGTACATTAATGGGTTAAGAATAATTCATTTAATTCATAATATATTAATACATACATAATTCATTTCGTTTAGTTTTACATAGACCATCACTAAACAATGCAATGATACAATACTGTATATTTGCTAATAAAGCATGTTGCACATTTTTGCCCTGTTTGTTTGATTTCTTTATTACTGCAAGCATTTAGACAAGCCCAGATCTAAAGCGGAAGTTCAACACTACATGTGCATTTATAAAACACGTTTGAAGCTTGGTGTCAATAATTAGACCTGGACCTTGATGAATCCTGTTATCTTATATTCACTTCAACTCCAATAGTTTTCAGTCATTAGTAGCAACACAATAGAGCTTTCTGCCATTAAACCAGGGTTGTGGGATAACGCACATAAGGATATTAGCCAAAGAGCCTCGCTCTTAAAGATACTACACATTAAGTTAAATAATTACATTCTGAAGGGCAAACACATAATTTCAATAGCAGTTTCTCAAGTGGAACCCTAGATAGAGCGGTGTGGGTGAAGCAGCATGTACTTTAGTTCACTATTCAGCAGAAGGCCATTCACTACTTGACAGTAAAAAAAAAAATAAAATAAATAAATATATTATATATATATATATATATATATATATATATATATATATATATATATATATATATACGCACTCACCTAAAGGATTATTAGGAACACCTGTTCAATTTCTCATTATTGCAATTATCTAATCAACCAATCACATGGCAGTTGCTTCAATGCATTTAGGGGTGTGGTCCTGGTCAAGACAATCTCCTGAACTCCAAACTGAATGTCAAAATGGGAAAGAAAAGTGATTTAAGCAATTTTGAGCGTGGCATGGTTGTTGGTGCCAGACGGGCCAGTCTGAGTATTTCACAATCTGCTCAGTTACTGGTATTTTCACGCACAACCATTTCTAGGGTTTACAAAGAATGGTGTGAAAAGGGAAAAACATCCAATGCGGCAGTCCTGTGGGCGAAAATGCCTTGTTGATGCTAGAGGTCAGAGGAGAATGGGCCGACTGATTCAAGCTGATAGAAGAGCAACTTTGACTGAAATAACCACTCGTTACAACCGAGGTATGCAGCAAAGCATTTGTGAAGCCACAAAAATGTTGCCTGGTCTGATGAGTCTCGATTTCTGTTGAGACATTCAGATGGTAGAGTCAGAATTTGGTGTAAACAGAATGAGAACATGGATCGATCATGCCTTGTTACCACTGTGCAGGCTGGTGGTGGTGGTGTAATGGTGTGGGGGATGTTTTCTTGGCACACTTTAGGCCCCTTAGTGCCAATTGGTCATTGTTTAAATGCCACGGCCTACCTGAGCATTGTTTCTGACCATGTCCATCCCTTTATGACCACCATGTACCCATTTTCTGATGGCTACTTCCAGCAGGATAATGCACCATGTCACAAAGCTCGAATCATTTCAAACTGGTTTCTTGAACATGACAATGAGTTCACTGTACTAAAATGGCCCCCACAGTCACCAGATCTCAACCCAATAGAGCATCTTTGGGATGTGGTGGAACGGGAGCTTCATGCCCTGGATGTGCATCCCACAAATCTCCAACATTTCTAAAGAATGCTTTCAGCACCTTGTTGAATCAATGCCATGTAGAATTAAGGCAGTTCTAAAGGCGAAAGGGGGTCAAACACAGTATTAGTATGGTGTTCCTAATAATCCTTTAGGTGAGTGTATATATATATATATATATATATATATATATATATATATATATATATATATATATATATATATATATATATATATATATATATATATATATATATATATAGTATTTCTGTATAATTAAACAAGCCTACCACTGGCTATAATTGTGTCACTTTTTTTAAAACACTGTATTAAGAATTTCAATGACAGTTTTGATATTTGGACATAAGTGGGTAAAATGATGACACATATTTTAGATTAAACAAATGATCTGCAGAAGGTGGGACTCAGTTTGACTGACAAGTTCAAGTTCAAGATTTCAAGGTCTTGGCTAATCTTATCCTGATGGTCCAGGTGGGAGTGGAAGTGAGTGATGACTATTTATCAGTCTGGTGACCTGGGGATATAGACCGGTACCGCTTGGCAGACTTCATGAGAAATCGCTGATAATGTTGCTAGCTCATTTGTAGATCCTTTTATTGTAGACATCCTGTAGTGAGGGGAGATCTGTCCCTGTGATTTTCTGGCATTGTACATGTGTATGGGTGACCTACACAAATCGTGATTGATAAGACAAATTTTCCACAAAATTTTTATTTTTATTTTAAGTTGCTTGGCTCAAAAGTTGATTGAATGATCATTAATGTTTCTGACTGTAATTAAAAATCTAATTTTCAAATCTTATACACTAGACCGTTAGGATAGGGTTGGGTTAATATAATAAGTTGACAAATAGAATAAGTTGCAAAGTTTCTTATATAGTCAGTAGAATGTCTGATGGGGAGCATCAAAATAAAGTGTTGGCAGATATTCAGCAGACAGTCTACTAATACTAACACTAATGAGAGTTAGATGACATGTAGTTGAAAAGGGTAACACTTTATTTTAAGGGTCATGTGGTTGTTAAGCATGAACACAGTAGTTCATATTAACCATTATTTATGTGGTAGTTAAGCATAGACCAGAAATTGTCTTTACTAGCACTGTTTTACTGACAACTTATAATTTATATAATTTATATAACTTATAATGACAACCATAATTACTGGCTTATGCGGGTGAATAAACTTGAACATCACTCAATGAGTGCAATACAAATCAATAATTAATGTGTTTATACATTTCACTTTAGAATAGGGGGTCAACTGGGGTGAATTTATTACACAATATTAAAGGAATAGTTCAGCCAAAAATTAAAATTTGATGTTTATCTGCTTACCCCAAGGGCATCCAAGATGTAGGTGTCTTTGTTTCTTCAGTAGAACACAATTGAAGATTTTTAACTTCAACCGTTGCACTGTGCAGGTCATATAATGCATAACAATGGGGTCAAATTCTATGAGAGAAAAAAACAAAAAAAAAAACATGCACAGACAACTTCAAATTAAACCCTGCAGCTTGTGACGACACATTGATGTCTTAAGACACGAAATGATCGGTTTGTGTGAAAAACAAACACTATATATATATATATATATATATATATATATACATATATCATATATATGTATATATTATATATATATATATATATATATATATATATATATATATATATATATATATATATATATATATATATATATATATATATATATACACTATGTACAACAGCCTGTTCTTAACCACCTGTTAACTTCTGCTGGGTGAGGTCAAATGTACACGATATGGTGTATCTCAATGGGATACAAGCGGCGGAAGTGATGTCTTGCACGTATCGTATGCCATATCGTGTGTTTTGACCTCACCCAGCGGAAGTGATGGCGTGTTCGTGGCTGTTGGACATAGTGTTGTATTTGAGGTAAATAATTATATAAATATTGTTCAGTTTGTGTCGTCATGAGCCGCAGGGTTTAATTTGAAGTTGTCTGTGCATGTTTTTTTTTACTCTCATAGAATTTGACCCCATTGTTATGCATTATATGACCTGCACAGTGCAATGGTTGGAGTTAAAAATCTTCAATTGTGTTCTACTCTCAGTTGTGAAGAAACAAAGACACCTACATCTTGGATGCCCTTGGGGTAAGCAGATAAACATAAAATTTTAATTTTGGCTGAACTATCAATTTAAGAACAATTTATTACTCAAAACTGTAAAACCAACCCTAATTAAACATAATGATTCATATTGTTCAGTTTACTTGATTTACTTTATTTTGAATAACTTACTACACACACAATTTGAGTAAAAAATGGTTAAAAGGGTTTTTAGGACTCTTAATATCTTTATCATCTTTATAATTATAGCCTCGACACTCTATTAATACTCTAATTAGACTTATTTGATATGTAGTCACAAAGGAATGTCTAAACTATCAAAGAAAATTGTAAACCTAAAAGGCATTTACTGCAGATTCAGTTTACAATTAATTATTTGCTTATTTATACTTATTATCCTTCAAATTTTTAATTAGTTGTAAATAAAGCTAATATTCCCTTAATATATACAGTATTTCAGTTAATTATTAATTACTGTTTTGTTAAAAGCTTAACTACTGTATAAATAATGACTAATATGCCTTTACTATATGTGACCCTGGACCACAAAACCAGTCATAAGGGTACATTTTTGGGTCCCACTTTATATTAGGTGGCCTTAACTAGTATGTACTTACATCAGATAATAAGTGCAATGTACTTATTGTGTTCATACTGTTTTGCAATGCACTTTTGCTGATATTGTGGTGGGATATGGGTAAAATTAGGGACAGGTGTGGTGGTAAGTAAGTTTAAGGGTAGGGTTAGGTGTAAGGGAAGTGTCAACAGTATAATTATAAATGTAAATACAGAAATTAATTACAGATGTAATTACCTGCAGGTAATTTTTTAAATATAAGTACAATGTAAAAACATGTATGTACACAATAAGTGCATTGTATCAAATGATTAATTTACATGTTAGTAGGCCACCTAAGGCCACCTATTATAAAGTGGGTCCATTTGCTTTCCATTGATGTATGGTTTGTTAGGATAGGACAATATTTGGCCGAGATACAACTATTTAAAAATCTGCAATCATCTGCAATAAAGGTGATTTGATATATTTACAGTAGGACATTTACAAAATATCTTCATGGAACATGATCTTTACTTAATATCCTATTGATTTTTGGCATAAAAGAAAAATGGATAATTTTGACCCATACAATGTGTTGTTGGCTATTGCCACAAATATACCCATGCAACTTATGACTGGTTTTGTGGTCCAGGGTCACATATGTTTAATCATCAACAAGCAGTATATGAATGCTTAACCATCGCATAATTATGGACCCTTAATACAAAATGTTACCGTTGCAAAGTTACATATCGTTAGTAGAACGTCTAAAGTTGACCAAAATAAGCTGTTACCTAATTGTATTGTATTTGTAGATTATAAAAGGGTCCTTCATTTACCTTTTCCTCATTTTCCCTAAAAAAAAAAAAAAAAAAAAAAAGTAGTGTCATTGACCACAAGCTTATAATTCAAACTCAACTTTAAAATGGTCATGCTTATTAATTTAGTGTGTGTTGGCACAATGCAATTTCTTAAAATTGTTATTTGGTTCTTAGAATGTGTGAAATCTTTCAGAAACGTATTCAAAAATCACCCAGATATGCCAAAGGGGAAGATACAGTATACCGCTCACATAGTGCACTGTATTGCTTGTACTAGGGCATCTTTTCTTTTTCAAATGGCATTCAATAACAAAAACAGTTCAGGATGTACTTCACAAGACATGCCAGAGGAAGAAAAGGAATACATTTCAGCAAGTCTTCATCAAAAACAGAGAGAGAGAGAGAGAGAGAGAGAGAGAGAGAGAGAGAGAGAGAGAGAGGCCACGAGGGGAGAAATAAACAGATTAGAAAAGCAATTGACATTTCCCTAAAGCATGCAAGGGCTTATTTGCATCAGTTCACCAGCTCATGTTTTATTTATCTGTGATCACAACCGATCGTGAGGAAAATTAATCAATAGGAAAGCCACCCGGAGCGCCGGCCTGCGCCGCGCCACGCCACCCCCCAAACCCCCCACCCCACCCCCCGCCCGTTTCGCCCCCATACCTTTACACCCTGCATCGAGGTGACGGATTTCTCTATCCGAGGAATGCTTGGAGGAGCTCCATATGGCCGGGATCAAAGGTGTTGTTCACTGCACGGTTCTGCTTGGTTGCCAGCCACTGCCGTTAATTAGAAAACAAGATCAGAGGCGGTATTAAAATCCAATTAAGCCGGAATGAACAGATTGCCAAGTGATGTTCACTAATGTATTACCGAGCACCATGCAAATTTCAGCGGCTGTGTTTGGTCGGTGTCGTGTGCGTTGCATGTGGGTGTGCTTGTGTTTATCCCCTGTCTCTTCCTCCAATCTTCTGCACTCAATGAAAGTTCTTCAAATTGCCTGACTGATCACACTTCAGCAGCATAACATTACCTGGAGGGTGAAGATCCTGCCAAATTGTGAAGAGCAAAACAAATCTCATGCCAAACAGAGAGAAGGGGGTTTACATGGCCTATATGTGAGCTTCAGAATGATTATTTAGGATTATTCCAACAACATGAGCAAATGATCTTGTTGAATTGGGCTAATGATGCAGATTCCCATGGACACAAGGCATCTGAACTGTGGAGACATAAGTGCCTCCAGCTGGTGGTCCGCAACCGACTGTGCTGCAGCGGATGAGGGGCTAGCAAAGAAAAACACACGACGCCACATAATAAAGGCTAATGAGTGACAGGAAGGAGACCTCGAGTGTCAGGAAATTACCCTGATGCAAAGACATAAAAATAATGGCTAATTAATAGGATTTTATAAATAGAGCCACGCAACGAAGATGAAAGCTGGAATACTATTAGTATGGCAGATGACCCTGTGTCATGAGTAATGCTACGTTTGCGTTAGACCAGCAATTTGTTTATCTGCTACTATCTTTCTTGCCAAAATAGCACACATTTCAAACAGGTTCATCATTCCAGATTAACACTTGGATTAGCATGATCATGTTATCATATTTAATCTCCCTGACCAACTTATCTAGTTAGCTAGAAATCAAGTTGCTCATTAGTCACTTACATAAACAGCCATCCATTCATTCTGCCAGAATTTAATTTATAAAAAGTAATTTTTATTTATTTTTTTCTTGCTCATATTTTACATATTACGAGCATAAACGAAGTATTTGTTATAAATTGTCTATTAATTGAAGCTGAAATTCAAACAACGTCCTAATCAAAGTCATCCTCCTTCCTGTTTCACCATCGGAAACCACTTTTTAAATAAAAGGATGCCAGTAGAACTTCTGAGGTAGATGACACAAAGTTCTGTTAAGGTAAGCAGCAGCACAGACCAGTCTTTTTTGTGTGGTCAGCTAAGGGATAGAGCAATATTTGAATTGTAATTATAACAATACTTAATTTTCCGTGCACCACATTTATGCAACTGTTGTTTCAGGTTTCAGGCATTGCACATCATCTTAATAAAATGAAATGGTGTTAATATAGTCACAACCCATCTATTTACACCAAGTGCAAATAGCACGCCTTGTTGGCAAGCACTATTTACACTAGCTCCGCCCAACAATGCCTGGTTTGGCCACACAAGATAAAAAAAACAACACAAATTTCAGAACTTCTTCAGTGGTGTAGTCAGTAGTGTGTAAGGCTCATGAAACAAGATTTTGTTAAATAGCATCTATCGCTAAGAAAATATGCTATTTTCACTTAGTGTAAATAGAATCTATTTACACTTGCCTGTGGTCTCTTGCCTTAAGTAATATAATGTTAATATAAAAAATCTACTTAAACATTCAAAATCTGCTATTTCAAAAGAAAAAGCATGAAAATACAAGCTGAAAAATATCCACATTATGAATCATCGTATGTGGCCTATCCATAAAACAAGACCAATACTCGTAGGGTGCACAGGGTCATACACATGCACTAAAGACAGAACACCATTACTATTAAGGCCACCAAGGAAGATAACTATAATGATGATGATAAAGTTATTTTCTTAAATTTGTTATAAATATAAAATAATAGCACACATAAGTCCACAACCACCTTTATAACAATAACATCACAGAGAAACAATCACTTTCAGAACAAACTTTCACTGGAGTGCTCGATTAGAATAAACAGAACGATATTGTCTGCTGATGTGGATGCTAATATAGTTCCTTATTGAAACGGTTCACTCATATTGCATTGTTTTTCTTGTGTCATTTTTGCCTTTTTCTCCAAAACACTGAAGCCTGTTTGAATCACACAGTGAAACTGCACAAACCTATGGCGCTTCAGCCTGCCAAAACGGGTGGTGCTACCTGTCTATATAAGTGGGCAAATCAAAACCATAGGCGTTAGAATCTCCACCAGAAAATCATCTCCTTGCTGACTCCGAAGAACACACAGAAGCCTCTCTACTTACTGTCACGTGCAAATCTCGCCTTGCTGCTCTCGCGGACCGCTAGTCTCAGCGCCCGTCCAATTGCCCGTCCAATCACCCAGCCAAACACTGCCCATTTCTGAAGTGTCAAGGGCCTCGTCCCTAGAGCTGGTCCCCGAGCAGCCTAATCAGTCCTGATGCCTCAGGATGGAGGAGGAAAGGATTAAGTCCCGCCGAGGCTGGACCACCCTCAAAGCGTGACCATCTTCCACTCCACTTTTCAGTTCAGGGTGCTGGAAACGGTGTGTTTGTTGCTGGCTCTGGGCCCGCCACACCAGGTGCACGGCCAAACCTCTTCTCACTGTTATAGCAAACCAAATAAAAAATGTACATTCTCACGAAAAGATTCCATGAGAAAAGTGGTCATGATAGATGCCTCCAAGATGGGACAGGATAGGCTCATAGACATCCCCTATGTCGAGTTGGCACATCAACTGCCTAGAAATGATGGTAGTGATTTTGGCCTTCAAGGAGTTCCCTGCCGGAACTCATGGGTCATTGTCCTGGTCCGTTCAGACAACAGGTGGCCTTTATAAACCACCAAGGAGGTCTCAGTTCTCGCCCCCTGCACAGACTGGTGAGCCTTCTTCTCCTATGGGCACAGAGGAACCTCTGCTCTGTGAGGGCAGTTCACGTGCTGGGTTCCTTGAGCAGACTTGTCACATGGCAAACAAGGGCCCTCAGGGGCCCACCCTTCAAGCCGCTCCAGTCGGCCAAGCTACGGCCCCTTTTGCTGAAGACTGCCCTTTTGCAAGCCCTAGTGTCAGTCAAGCAAGTGGGTGACTTGCAAGCACTCTCTGTGAGTGTGTCTTGCCTTAAGTTTGGGCATGGTTTACGTACCTTAAGTGCTCTCCACTTCATTCAGAGCACAGGTAATTACTCTTTCTGCTCTTCTCGTTTCTGAGGAAGTGAGAGTTGCACTTACTCTGCCTGGTTCGGGCCTTAAGGGTATATATCCAGTCACAAATCAGAGACCATCCCACTGGATAGTGGATGCAATTGCGCTAGCTTACACTTCTATGGGCCTCCACTGCCCCATCAGAGTGAGGCTCCTCCACTCCACCAGAGGCATGGCCTCCTCCTGGCATGGTCCAGTGGAATATCCATTGACAAAATCTATAAAGATAACCATAACAATATCGTACTTGTTTACTAACGTAACCAAGGTTACGTTAGTAACCGAGTGCGTTATTGTTATGGTTATCTTTATAGTTATCGTTCTTGGTGTAAACGGGCCTTTACACAATGCACTAAAATAACGTAAATAACATTAACTAAATAACATAAAATATATATTTAAAAAAAACCTAGTATACACTCACCTAAAGGATTATTAGGAACACCTGTTCAATTTCTCATTAATGCAATTATCTAATTAACCAATCACATGGCAGTTGTTTCAATGCATTTAGGGGTGTGGTCCTGGTCAAGACAATCTCCTGAACTCCAAACTGAATGTCAGAATGGGAAAGAAAGGTGATTTAAGCAATTTTGAGCTTGGCATGGTTGTTGGTGCCAGACGGGCCGGTCTGAGTATTTCACAATCTGCTCAGTCACTGGGATTTTCACGCACAACCATTTCTAGGGTTTACAAAGAATGGTGTGAAAAGGGAAAAACATCCAGTATGCGGCAGTCCTGTGGGCGAAAATGCCTTGTTGATGCTAGAGGTCAGAGGAGAATGGGCCGACTGATTCAAGCTGATAGAAGAGAAGAACTTTGACTGAAATAACCACTCGTTACAACCGAGGTATGCAGCAAAGCATTTGTGAAGCCACAACACGCACAACCTTGAGGCGGATGGGCTACAACAGCAGAAGACCCCACCGGGTACCACTCATCCCCACTACAAATAGGAAAAAGAGGCTACAATTTGCACAAGCTCACCAAAATTGGACAGTTGAAGACTGGAAAAATGTTGCCTGGTCTGATGAGTCTCGATTTCTGTTGAGACATTCAGATGGTAGAGTCAGAATTTGGTGTAAACAAAATGAGAACATGGATCCATCATGCCTTGTTACCACTGTGCAGGCTGGTGGTGGTGTAATGGTGTGGGGGATGTTTTCTTGGCACACTTTAGGCCCCTTAGTGCCAATTGGGCATCGTTTAAATGCCACGGCCTACCTGAGCATTGTTTCTGACCATGTCCATCCCTTTATGACCATCATGTACCCATTCTCTGATGGCTACTTCCAGCAGGATAATGCACCATGTCACAAAGCTCAAATCATCACTTTATATGACAATGAGTTCACTGTACTAAAATGGCCCCCACAGTCACCAGATCTCAACCCAATAGAGCATCTTTGGGATGTGGTGGAACGGGAGCTTCGTGCCCTGGATGTGCATCCCACAAATCTCCATCAACTGCAAGATGCTATCCTATCAGTATGGGCCAACATTTCTAAAGAATGCTTTCAGCACCTTGTTGAATCAATGCCACGTAGAATTAAGGCAGTTCTGAAGGCGAAAGGGGGTCAAACACAGTATTAGTATGGTGTTCCTAATAATCCTCTAGGTGAGTGTACATTACTGATAACAACAATTTTCAGAAACAAATCTATTTATACAAAAAATAATCGTATGTAATTTGTCACACTTCTGGGAATATTTTGCTTGCAAAAGCATAAATTTGACAGTATTTTACAGTACAATGAATAATGATAAACCATTTACCATATTTCAGTGTATAAGGTCACATACAGCTAACTGGGGACACTTACATTTCAACTATATTACCGATCTGCCCGCATTGACACTATTAGATAATTGAAATTAGCCAGATAACATCACCGTTTTCACCAGAGCGGCTGTACAGCCGAATCAAATTCTGCTGCATTGTTTTCCTGTTAACACTGTGAAGCTGCTTTGAAACAACTGGCATTGTAAAAAGCGCTATATAAATAAAGGTGACTTGACTTGACTAATTAATGTTTAGCATTTTTAAAAATTGTCTGTACATTTTTTTTTTTTTACATATTTCAGAGAATAATGTATGACTTATGTTGTGTAAACCAGATAAAATGTGGCTCTGAATACAGTATCATACAGTAACATTAACGACCATTAATTATCATCTGTAATATGAAAAATTTGTGAAAACAGACACCATTATTTAATCAAAAGCGTTTCCTCTCTCACCTTCACCCTCTAGCGCCTCTCTCTCACGTCACAGAAATGTCTATTTTCCTTAACCTCTTAAAAGCCCTTTAATGAGACGGAGTCCTTTAAGCCAAGGGACAAAGAGGACCCTCATGCGGGAAGATGTGAGCTCTTCTCCAGCCACCTGCCCAAACACAGGTGACTGCATTATAAAGAACTCCCGTCAGCGCTCACAATGGGAACGCATCCTACAGACACGCTCACAATGACCCCCGAGGCCCTCCAGACCCTCCCATTGATTCCCCAGCATGCACTTGAGATACAAGAGGTCAAACTCCAGACAGCCTAGATTCACCACCATCGTCTGTTTTACTCCATTTGTTCTAACTCAGTGATCTGCTCACGGTTTGGACTGGGAATTTACCCCACATGATTTCTTCAAGCTTCTGTCTTCCTGTTTTGGAAAATGGTTGGTTGGCTCTTGACTGCAGTAAATGTGTGCTGCGTTTCACTTAAGGTGGCTTGTAGTAGTATAAATGTGAAGGCTAGACATAATTTTGCACGATGTGAAAAAACTACAGAGGTTTTGGCAGCTTTGAATATTTTATGGATGGTGTTAACCAAAGACAAAGAGGCTTATTCAATTTATTTGACAGTCTAGAGGGTTTAAATGTGAACAGAAACAGAAAAACCTGAAGCGTATGGTATCCTGCTGGAGCATTTGAGTGAAAGTATCTGTCTTCACTTACCACGTAACAAGCTCTGTGCTGAGCAGACACTTCTCAAGATGTCTTGCCATAAAACAGACAGATATAAAAGTCACTTGAATATGAGGAGCTAATTATCTGCTTGTAAAAGAAGAGCACATATTTATTCACACAAGAATGGAAGGTCTCTGCCTAACCAGTCCTGTCATATCTAAATTGTATAATGCAAATGATATATTGTGTTTCACAAGTTCAGATTTTGTCTTGGCTATTTTATAGTTCATTGGCAAACATTTGTGTGCATGCACATTATGTTCAGATTTCCACTAATTTTTAAAGGCCTTTTTAAAGGGGGGCGGGGTATTCCAGAAAGCAGGTTATGTGACATACCCGGGTATGTTTAAGAGTAAGTTAGCGGATAAACTCAACTTTCGGTTCCAAAAACGGAGGTAACTTTCAGAGTATGTAACCATGGCAACTCACTCTCCGGAGCAGGTTATGTTCCAGGGTTAGTTTGCTTAAGAGGTATTCTGATGTGTTTTATATAATGAATATAGCTATTAATATAACCAATGTTATATATTAATTATAAAGAATTAGAATAAAAAATAAATAATGTTTAAATGATAGTTCAATTCCAATATATTAATTATTGATTTTATTGTCATCTCACACATGGATCTGCATTCAATGAATTAGCATCAAACAAACAATATAATGATTGCAAAAATGAAAACAAAAATGATTGCATAACCACCAAATAGGTGGTGATGTGCACTAAGAAGAAGAGGAAGAGGAATGGTGCGCTCTTTCTTAGCGTCTGTTTCCATGGTGAATCATCGATTCGTCGCTCTGTTGAGAATGTCTTGTGTATTCACGGTTAACATAGTCTGGGTTGTCTGAACTTACTCCCGGACTTGTTTTTGGAACCAGCATACCTTGAGTAAGCAAGGTTTGGGTTAATCAACCAAGAGTTCAAGGTATATGTGACGGTAAGTTAACCTTGCTTTCTGGAATACCCCCTTGGTCACACGTTGAGTTTTCTTTCGCTCTTGAACAAACAATAACAACAACACAGAGAATGTTGCCAAAATGCCAGTTTTGTCAAGTATTCTCATAATAGGAGTCTTAAATGAGTTCAATAACGTCTTAAATGGACTTGTGAGAAAATGAGATGCGTTATTTATATCCACCTATTTTTGTGTGTTTATTTTGTTATTGAGAGGAAAACATGCAGCACATATTTACATATTCATCTAAACGTTGCTCTCAGCAGCGTGGATGGCGTCTGGATTTTCGGTAAAAGAATGTCACTGCAAAGATATTTCTAACTTCTTTTTACTTCTAAGCAAAGAATGAAAAAGAACTTTGCCGTGAGTATATTGGGGCTTGACTCTAGGGTGACCACCATCAAATAAACCAAATGTGGGACGATTACAAGTTTGTGTGGGACAATGTGGGACACTAAAACATAACATGAAACTGTTATATAATGTCTAAGTTAATAAAAACATTTGTATTCTGCCTTTCAGCTGATAAAAATACTTTCTTTAGTCCCTCCCAGAAAACACCATTACATGTAACATAACATGTCTTTATTTTACATGTCATTTAAATTCAACATCACTGAGCCCAAAGGCAGCAGGCATCATGCAGATAACTATTTTTGAAACAGATCTGACCAAGTCCAACGAAAAAATCCAACAAAATATATAATGAACAAATAAAATATAAAACAACATGAAATTAATTATTTGACAGTCTTATATATTAGTTTATATTATATATTAAGAATAGAACTGAGCCTGGTTACTCCCAAGGTTTTTTTTCTCCATTCTGGCCCTGAAGGAGTTTTGGTTCCTTGCCACCGTTGCCTTTGGCTTTTGGCTTGCTCATTTGGGGACACTTAAATTTCAACTATATGATCTGCCTGCATTGACACTATATGATAATTGAAATTAGCTGGATAACATCACCGTTTTCTCCAGAGCGGCTGTAGAGCTGAATCAAATTCTGTTGCATTATTTTCCTGTTAACACTGTGAAGCTGCTTTGAAACAATTGGACTTGTAAAAAGTGTTATATAAATAAAGGTGATTTGATTTGATTTAGAACACATTTACAGAATTATCCAGTAGTTTTCTGACAGGGAACACATGGAACGAATCACCGCTCCACATTTTTATTGACAGCCATCACAACCTACTAATGACTGTATTTACTCCTTTCTTTTCAACCATTGGATAGGATTTTTTAAAAAACGGCTGTTGTATTTGTGTAAGGCGGGATATTACTTCTGACGAAGCACTGTTAAATATAGGTCAAAACTACGCCGCAAAAAGAATAAATAAAATTCTTTCTTAAAAAGGCAAAAGAACGCATGCATGTTTTCTTAGTAAGATAGTTAAAAACCAACAGACTGATGAAAATGCGGGACATTTTCTCAATATGCAACGTAAGGGACAAGGGGTGAAAATGCTATGTGGTACAACGCAAAGCGGGACGGGTAGTCAATATGTTTGAATAATGTTCAGTCCCTTGTACGTTACGTGTGCACAAGTGGAGCATGAGCAATACGTTTCTGGCTGCAGTTCCCTTAATGGACACCGGTGTCACTAATAACAAAGGTTTCTGAATTCCATTGAATTAAGTTTAAGTAGTGTAATTTAATTTTGCTAAATTTTGTTGGATTTATAAAACCTTTTGGTTTCACTTTATTTTGATGGTCCCTTCTGAACATTCTGTTGACTATAAGTAATGTTGCACCTACATGTTTACTAACTCTCATTAGAGTTTTAGTAGAGTGTTAGACTGGTAAGTTTAGGGTTAGAATAAGTTGAATGTAGTTGCAAAGTTACTTATAGTCAGTTGAATGTCTGTTGGAGGACCATCACAAAAAAGAGTTAGCGGATGTTAATGAGAGTTAGTTGACATGTTGTTGCAAAGTTAATTATAGTCAACAGAATGTTCAAAAGGGACCATCAAAATAAAGTGTTACCAACATTTCATAGGGGTACAATAGGGTAAGAAAATAAATGTAATAAAAAAATTAAGTAATGTATTGTTTTAAATATGTAACTATAATACGTATTTTATGGACCACTGGCGGAAACAAATGGACAAATATAAAAATTATATTCAAACACTCCCGCATTCTGTTATTGATTTGATAAACTGCCCCACCCCAATCACACCATTGGCTGAGTGTATGTTGCTGTCTTGGGCAGAGGTGCTAAACTTGCAGTCATAGTTGGTCATAAACGCACCCCTGGATGGGATGTGCAAACAAACATGTCCTGATAGTTCCACTGAGCCACAATGTTTGCATTTTCAAGGGGGCTCAACCTACGAATGGCTTACTTATACTTGTCTCTGCATATTTTAACCTTGAAAAAAATGACACTTATACACATGCAGTTTTGACATTGATTTATGGCATATCTGACCCATTTTCCTTACGGTATCTGCCTCTATTAAAATGCACTATCACTAGGAATACCGGACCATTAAAACATGAGGAGGGCTAGAAGTTTACCCAACCTTGAAAGTTGCACAAGAGATCACCTAGACTCTTCTAGTCAGAATTCCTTTCGAGCTGCTGTGAACAGCACAATCAGCTTGTGATTAGCTTCAAACTGAGGAACGATTCGGCTCTGAAAATAAAACAACAGACGAGGCTTGTGCACTGAAAGATGGCTGATCTTGTACTCTGTAATTAAGCCAGTCTGCACTTGATGAAAGCAAATTCAACTGGCGGGGCTGCAGTTTCACAGCCAGTTTGCTTTTACGACATAATTACAGTCCAAATCAAATGAGAAGATTTCATATTTCGCCGGGACAAGCGCGGACTCCAGTGTCAACAATTACACTGACCCCCCCAAGGTAGAGATGAGGCAGTCTAAATAGTTCAGTAATTCACCTATGTTTGGGTGCTCCAGGGAGGTCTGACTACAGGAATTCAAATGACTGCAACTTGGAGAGAGTGGTGGCAATTATTCAGACCGTAGGTGTGGTTTTTCATTATATACAGGCTACGCTTCACTGTTTCCCCCATTCCAATGTGTCATCAAGTATCTCCAGAGCTTGTATCAGCATGACCTGAGCTCATATTTCATTTATACAAATGGAATTGTTCTGCAGGGGAAAATTAATATCGGACTGTGCAGAATGGGTGTCAGCATGCCATTGAATACAATGGTGACTGAAACAACATAGTTTCACACCCCCACCCCCAGGGTTAAAGTAAAGTCTAGCTTAGCAACTAAACAAAACATTGGTTGTTTATCATTCAAAAAACTACATTTAGTCAGTGTTAAGTAGTATATAACTAGTATTAGCAACACTAGTAGCTTAAATATATTTTTCTTTAACATCATAAAAAAAATGGCATCTATGCTAATGTTAGTCTCTCTGTTTATCCCAAGGTTTACTGTAGTCAGCCGGATCCAGGCCGTATCCACATCAGATAGTGGACCTGCGCCTAGACATGACCAACGCATCCCTGAAGTATCTGCAAATACCGTGTCAACTAGACTCTCCCCTGTGAAGACCTCATCGCCAAAGCATCCAGTGGCACTGATCTTCAACAAACCCTGGATAACTGGAGCTTTTATTAAAGCTTTTCCAAGTCAAGTCACCTTTATTTATATAGCGCTTTTTACAATGCCAATTGTTTCAAAGCAGCTTCACAGTGTTAACAGGAAAACAATGCAGAAGAATTTGATTTGGCTGTACAGCCGCTCTGGAGAAAACGGTGATGTTATCCAGCTAATTTCAATTATGATATAGTGTCAATGCAGGCAGATCGGTAATATAGTTGAAATTTAGGTGTCCCCAAATGAGCAAGCCAAAAGCCAGAGGCAACGGTGGCAAGGAACCAAAACTCCTTCAGGGCCAGAATGGAGAAAAAAACCTTGGGAGTAACCAGGCTCAGTCGGGGTGACAGTTCTCCTCTGGCCGACGAACAAACAGTGTATGATTATAATTCTGGCAACATTTCAGGTCTTAAGTCATATTAAGTAAATAGATATTTGTAAGATTGTTCGAAAGATTGGAGTCGTCATGCCGGAGACGGGTTTAATGAGGATGTTGTGTCGATGCGGAATTACAGGGGGGAGTTTAATTGACACGCTCTCTGCAGACATTTCAGGGATGCGTTGGTCATGTCCGGGCGCAGGTCCACCATCTGGTCTGGATACGGCCCGGATCCGGCTGACTGCAGTAAACCTCGGGATAAACAGAGAGACTAACATTAGCGTAGAGGCCATTCTTCTTATGATGTAATGAGTACATCAGGTGTAATGGGAAGTGTTCCCGGTTCCGGCTGACCTAGTTAATGCAGCCTAACAATCATTTACTGATTTGAATAATAGAAATTGATAATGTTTTATGTGTAAGCCATAATAAAGAGATGCGTTTTTAGTCTAGATTTAAACTGACAGAGTGTGTCTGCTTCCCGAACAATGATAGGAAGACTGTTCCAGAGTTTAGGTGATAAATAGGAAAAGGATCGACCACCTGCAGTTGATTTTGATATTCTAGGTATTATCAACTGGCCAGAGTTTTGAGACCGCAATAGACGTGATGGAGTATAAAGAGCTCGCTCAAGTACTGGGTAGCTAAACCATTTAGTGCTTTGTAAGTAATTAAGATTTTAAAAAGTATGCAATGTTTAATAGGGAGCCAGTGCAGTGTTGACAGAACCGGGCTAATATAGTCATACGACTATATAGTCATATGTCCTGGTTCTAGTAAGAACTCGAGCTGCTGCGTTTTGGACCAGCTGCAGTTTATTTATTATGCGAGCAGGGCAACCACCCAGTAAAGCATTACAATAATCTAGCCTTGAGGTCATGAACGCGTGTACTAACTGTTTTGCATTTTTCTTTGAAAGCATTTGCCGTAATTTAGATATATTTTTAAGTTGGTACAATGCAGTTTTACAGATGTTAGAAATGTGGCTTTCAAATGAAAGATTGGTATCAAAGAGCACACCCAGGTTCCTAACTGACGACGAGGACTTGACGGAGCAGCCATCAAGTGTTAGACAGTATTCTAGGTTACTACTTGTGGAGTTTTTTTGTCCAATAATTAAAAATTATGTTTTTTTCTGAATTAAATTGCAGGAAATTACTAGTCATCCAATATTTTTATATCAGCTATGCATTCCGTTAATCTTGTGAATTGGTAAGTTTCGTCAGGGCGTGAAGAAATATAGAGCTGAGTATCGTCAGCATAACAATGAAAACTAACGCCATGCTTCCTAATGATATCTCCCAGTGGTAGCATGTACAGGGTGAAGAGCAACGGTCCTAGCACTGAGCCTTGCGGTACTCCAATAACAAGGTACTTCAACGATCACCGATTTACAGTATGCTTCATCAGTGTTCTGACTGAAATATATTTTTGCCACCTCCATAAATAGCCTAGCTTCAGTGGTGAAATAGCAATTTGATGTGAAGCTGACTACTTTATCAAAACAGTAGCTTGGCAGTAGCTAGTTGAACTACTTCAAATTATTAGCAGCTTTTTAGCAAGCTACAGTTTTAAAATAGCTTTTCCCACAACTATGTTTATTGTGTTATATCACTGGCTGAAGGTAAATCCTGCAAAATGTGTGAAAATATGGTCAAATGCTGTAAAGCGAGCTAAAAATGCTACGCTCTTAAAAAGAAAAAAGTTTCCAAATGGCGTTTTTTGCAGCAATGCCATGGTAGAAACATTTTGTGTCTCTTAAATAGAACTCTGTTCTTTATAGAACTCTGTTTTATCAAGTTTTGTGACTCGTGTTTCACACAACACTCTTACCTGAACATTCTGCATTGTAAGTGCAATACTGTACCAGGTGAAATACAAAGCAAGTTTACTATATTATGATCTGGTTATGTGGTGTAAACACCAAAAAGTGTTAATTTACAAAAAAGTGTTTTGTGGTCATGACAGTATTTGCAGTCAATAAATGTTTATTTATTGATAATTTGCTTCATTAATCATAATTTGTGTGAAAATTAATAAAAGTGGTCAGTGTTTTAATGGCTCCAGTGTTCATTTTAGCTGGAAACTACATATTTAAATGCAGTGTTGGGGTAATCCATTACAAGTAACTTGAGTTACATAATCAGATTACTTTTTCAAGTAACTAGTAAAGTAACGCATTACTTTTAAAATTTACAACACAATAGCTGAGTTACTTTTTCACATTTATTTGATTGACAGCTCTTCTCCCCATGTTGAGAGTAAATGCAAAGGCGTTGTGTGTGAACAGGTTATTGTAGTCCTAGACTAAATGTGAGCATTTATTCATCTTGCACAATAAATATTAAGTACTCCTCAAAATGATTCAGGTAAATCAAAAGCAAAAATTACTTTAGATTGTTTGTTTTTATTGGTGAAGTAAGAGTGTTAAACTTTTTTTTCCTGTGTCCTATTCTTCCATTATCCAGAACGGCAGCACAGCTAAAAGGTTTGTTTGAGCTGCCCCCTCTACTGTACATGCGTGAATTTGCATTTTTACCTCAGCCTGAGGCTTATTATTTAAATTTTGGTGTGAAGAGTTCTTTACATTTGCACAATATAACTTTTTTTGTTATAAAAACAAAGGTGAGAAAAGTAATGCAAAAGTAATGTAACAAGATTACTTTTCTTAAAAAGTAACTAACTCAATGAGTTACTTTTTAAGGGAGTAACCCAATATTGTAATGCATTACTTTTCAAAGTAACTTTCCCCAATACTGCTTAAATGTATGCATAGGTATGTTTTTGCAGTTTTGCAGAGTTCCATATTACCAATGAGCCTGGGTTGACCTTATTCCACTATAAAGAACCTTTAGTGCACTGAAAAGGTTCCATAGATGTTCTAAAAGTGTACACTTTTATTGGTAGCTGCCAAGCATTATGCATGCTAGCCAAAATATTTAATACATAAACAGACAAGGGAATGGGAATATGAACTGTGCGACAGGCAATTCTGCATAAATTTGCATTTGTGCAGGCCTGAATCATATAAATAACAAGAAAGATATCAATTTAGTTTTCATCATCATACAACAGTTATTCAGTGGAAAGGGAGGCATCTTTAACTAGGACGGGAAGTGCGTATATATGGTCTTCAACTCAGCAAAGTCTTTGTTCCTTTAGGTCATATCTCTGCTTCGGACAGATCTTCAGAACCCACAGCTGCTGAATAACCACAGCGTAACCAAACATCCCTGCATCTCTGTTTTATAAAAAATCCTCTCCATACCCTTTCATTCCCACGGCAAGCCAGCTGGAGCAGATTTTCCCTGGTTGCCGTCTTGTCTGCCTCATGGGCTCGTCCTGCTCACAGGACACAGTTTGATTGGGCAGTGGTCAGGGGAACAGAGATTAGTAACTGGATATATAGACCAGGGGACTGCTGGGAAGACTCCCTGTCATCCGATGAAAACCTAGGACTGTGCGGTAGCGAGGCATGGTCAAGGCGCGAGCCGCAACCCCTGCTGACAACCCGTTTGTTGTGACCGCGTTTCGCTCAGACCCCTCATTTGCCTGCCACTCTCTCTGTGTGTGACCCATTTGGATCCTAGTCGTTTTGGCCTGACAAATAAGGGGCTACTTTACCACCATAGAGAGATATGTATCTTCCCATGGCAGATAGAGGACAGGCCCAGTGGGACCTGCCATTACGAGAGCCTAAAAGGGACCTTAAATGGCACACCATATCTGAACTTCGACACCAGCTCATGTGGGGACGTGGTCAAAGCTACTTGGCAGCTCATTGGTGTGGCCAGTCATAATTAGAGTGTGAAAAAAGTGGGCCCTCGAGGGGAAACTGGTGCTATGAATGAAGCTCTGGGAATCTGACTTCTTAAGCCGTCGGGGACGTGCTGGGACCGGGATGTTTGCGGGCAGAAGATGTCTCCCAGATGTCCGGCTCCATTGTAACCATATTCATCCTTCCCTCTTTAAAGGGACATTCACTACATGTTGCTTAAACATGATGGATGAACAAGACAACACAGGATGAATGAACTGTGAAACAATTGTTTGTTTACAATATCTCTAGGTCAGATGCTTTTAACTTATGGGTCGCCACATGAGTGGCTCATTCAGAAGGAAATGTCTATGCTGTGACTGGCCATGTGTAAATGTTCTATGAAGAGTTTTTAAGTGCTTCCCCTCCCCAACATGACACATTGTTGGAGCTACAAAAGAACCACCTGCCTCACAAAAGAGAAGAAGGGATGAGGAAAGATGGGAGAGGTCAAGAGAGGTCAGACGAGATTTTGTGCACTCCGCACTCAGACTAAAGAGGAGGAAGGGCAGGTGCAGTGAAGACGGAGGTTTTACAAATTAGTGAAGTGCTTGGGTCAAAGGTCAATTGCAAATCAGACCTGTTGGGCTTAATTTGCCAGTTTATGTGGATTATAATGGAACACAGAGACACGTTTAGATTTAATAGAAATGTGTTTGCTGATTCCTCTGACTGTCTAATGTAGTCATTAATGTAATGTAGTGGCCCTATGATTTCACGATTCCGGAAATACACACAGAATCGCAATACACACAGAAACTCAAGTTCAGTTTAACTTGAAGAAATTGTGACTGAAATATTGCTATTGTAGAATAAAATTTACCTCTCAAAGTAATAATAATAATAATAATTAAATTTTAATTTAATTTAATTTTTTTCCAATCAATTTTTACATTTTCATTACGTTTTAAAATATTAATAAATTGTTAATGTTGTATGCCGTCATTTGATTACCACCTTTTTATAATACATTTGTATTAAATCAGAACACAGAATTTCTAAAAATAAAATATTTCATAAGGCCCTTAAAAAGGTGTATTACTTCAATTGATTACACATGCTTTAAAAAAAAAAAAAAAAAAAAAACGCAATTAAACTATTAAAACAATAAATCCAGAAAGCACAGAATCTGGGTGTAATAAAACAGTATTGAGAAAAATTAAAACATACTTCAACTTTTAAATTGTATACTTTTCATTGTATAAGTTTCATGATTTAATTAGACACACTTTCTGATTACTAACATCTAATTTAGCCATTAAATCAAATAAAAACAAAATAGAATTTGGGAAAAATAAAATGGATTTCATGGGGCCCTATTAATGGTATGATATTCACATTATTATAACTTTTATTCTGTGCACAATCACATAACACAGACTAAAGATTGCCCTTCCTAATTACATTGAAAAATAATTAGCAAAAGATGGATTTCTTGTTTGTTTTCATTTTTATTTAATTTTTTACATCCTCCTGTGGATGGAATTACCAAAATTATGAACAGATATAGTGACAAAACATTTGAATAGACTCACAATTTCATAATGGACTGCAAAATATAAAGATTTTTTGCATCATTTCATAAAATGCCACTGAAATTACAAATACATTGAGTATTTAACAATGAAACAAAACATACACGCGCATATATCCATAGAAATTTACGGAAATACCTGCACCAAAAAAGGGAAGAAGGAAAAAAAAAACAAAGGGATAAAGGAGAAAACCCTGCTATGATATTCAATATTGTAGAAAAACTGAGGACAAAACATTTGTCTCATTTAAAACACATATACAGAAGAGCTCAGTATTCTTATACTTCAACACTGTAAACATTTAAAGACAGTGTCATAGTTCTTTTTTTTTTTTTTTAATTCCAAATGTTTTGTTTTACCTCCACTGTCAATAATTCTCTAGTCCATCTAAATAAATCAGTAAAGAAATGGCTTGGTAATTTCTCAAACAAATCTGTGCGTTAAAAACTTCCCTCAAAAATGAAACACACTTTACATTTCCCAAATAAATGGACAATCATCCTTTACAACTTTATTTGATTTGTTTCCTCTTAATGAATTCAAATGATACTGGTTAGTGATAGTTTGTTCATGGATTGTTTTTTTAGTTTTTTTCACTGTATAGCACGAGTTTGAACTACATCAGAAGATAAAGGCTGAATATTAATTTGAGGCACGTCCGTGTTGTCTGGTTATGTCTGTCTCCGAAAGCCATTGGTAGCACTTAAATTCAAAATTCATTCTTTCTTGACTACACATTTCCTCCTGATTTTCTTTCAAGTTATGGCCACTGTCATTTACGCAAAGAGAGCTTTGACAGTTTGCAAAGTATCTGACAAGTAGGTGATAAACTACTAAAGTCCATATTTAAGAAATGATTCTCGTCCTTGCGTGAAACATGTGCAGCCTTATAGCTTAAATTCAAATCAAGTCACAAATAAAATGTAAACTGTAAAAAGTCATAAACATAAATGGCAGGATGTTGTAAATAGCGAATATGCAGATACAGAACAGTGGTGTATGCAGAGTGGAGGCGAGGGATGTCTGTCGCGTAAATTTGAGCTAGTGATGTATGAAAAGAGACAGGTGGAGGCGATTCAGTGTGTAGGAACAGAGGTCGTAATGAGGAAATCATTTAATCCCAGGATCCTTTAGAGGACAGGCAGTCACCCAGGGCTTCCAGAGAGCCCCAACACAATTCAGTGATTGCAGTTTCAACAACGCACAGGATGGTGCATAGAATGCTGCTACAAATGAATGGCATGTGTGTGTGCATTTACTCAGATGATTTCTTCAGGTGAGCACCTGTGCTTTATATTGGTGTCCAAATAGCTGCTAATTCATTTTTGATTTCAGAATTGATTCATTTGCGAATTAACACATTCCTTTAATAATTTAATAGTAAACGCAACAATCTAAGCTTATGAAGCTCATGACTTCCCTTGAAGTGAATCCAGTCTGAATTAGTCAAGACTGCACAATAAACATATTATAATACCATTAAAATATGAAAGGATTTGACCTTGTACAAGGTTTGAACATCACTGAAACGAAATTAAGAGCTAGATGAGGAAGGAAGAAATGGCAAGAAATGGCAATGGATGTTAAGTTTAGCGAATGTAAACATTTTGGTCTTTAAAACTAAAATCTGGTATATGAAATATGTCAGCCTTTTGAAAAAAAAAAAAAAAAAAAAAAAAAAAAAACATACCAGGAATGAAACACTGGCGGCCTCAACACTGTTTATATACAGGGATCACAATAATGAAGAGGAAATATTGTCATTTTTGTTGTCATTTGCACATTGTCATTCTCATAAATGTCATGGTTGATCAACTTTCATTTCATTTAATTTCAAAGGTTGTCAATAGAAAATCATTCAGATGCAGTCAAACTGCATCAGCTGCCTTAAAACATCCCTGGGTTTTTTGCCCCTTAAAATTGTTGAATATTTTTATTGTCAAAGTGACATTCAGTGCTTTACATCTATCTACTGAATATAACCCATGATGAGTGGGGCCATTGACAGCAACAATAACATGAAAACGTTCTCAGATTTTTAGAAGTCGACCTCTTCTTTAGAAATTACCCATTTGTTTCCTTTGAGGAAACTAGTTTTGAACACATAACTGGCTGAATGCCAAAATCTCAGTATTTGTCATATCATAAGATGGGGTGTAGAAATATAATTTCAAGAACTGAATGCATTAGAAACCCATCAATAATGTACCTGCACATGCCATGTGTCATTACAAATAATCCAATAAATACAGAAATTATTGCACAGTAGAAAGGCTCCATGAATTCCTAATGGACTACTCCTCTGTTAGTTGCTGGGAAATGCAAGTAGCGTTTTTAGAACCGCAGACTAACATTTCCCTGTGTTCTTGTTTCTCAGGTGGCAGTTTGTTTTCACAAAAAAAAAAAAAGAAAAAAAATTCACTCCAAAAAAATATATAGTCAATAAAAAGACTATCCAGCTAAACCCATAATGCAGTGCATTGAAAAGAGTTCTCAAGCTCTGTCAGCCTGCTCAAGTTTGACATCATTGGTCAACAAATGCTCTCCATGCCATTTCTTCATGTGTTTTTCCAGGGTGCTGTACACGCTGAAGGGCATGTGGCAAATATCGCAGCGATACACCTCTTTGCCAAACTGCCCGTGGGTCTTCATGTGCCGGGTAAGCTTGCTGCTCTGGGCACAAGCGTAGCTGCACAGGTCACACTTGTAAGGCCTCTCACCTGTGTGGCTGCGCCGATGCACGGTCAGATTGCTGCAGTTCTTGAACACCTTACCACAGAACTCACAGGTATCACTCCGTCGACTCTCTTTGGAGCTGGGTGGTCTACCTGGCCCAGGACCCCGCAGATGGAGGTGAGGTGTACTGCTGCCACTTCGCCCTGACATCCCACCACCCTCCAGAATTTCCCCTGGAGGGGTGGAGAAACGCAGGCTGCCTGTCTCAGATGAAGAGTGCTCAGAAGAAGTGCCGAAAGGCGACTGCCTGGAGTCGTTAAAACCCAGGAATGGCTCCCTTATGAAGTGGCGGGATGCAGCATAACCGGCAAGCAACTGAGAATAGACATTTTCAGGGGATATGACGGGCACCTGCGGCAGCTCCACATCCTTCTCCACCTTGATCCTCTTTGCTGAAGACCCAGAGAGGCTGGAGCTAGAAATAGGCATTGGTTTCCGGTGAAACATCACTGAGATGGAATCCTCCGGGCCGCAACCTCTGCCATTCACCATGGGCCGCCTGTCTCTGTTGATATCCCTGGCTGCCGAATTTGTGTCCATCTCCTGGCATGGCCTGCTGCCCGGTGGCAGTCTCAAGTGATTGTCGAGGTTGTTGTATTGGCTTTCTGTCACTCTGTCAGTGGCCAGAGGCTTCTCCTCTGGGGAGGGTCTTGGGCCATTCTCTCTGTTTCTGCTCAACTCCGAGTCCATGCTCAGGTTGGACTCAGGCCTGCTCCCATTTTGCTGTTCTTCCTCTTCTTCCTCTTCCTCCTCTTCCTCCTCTTCTTCTTCCTCCTCCTCCTCATTATCCAATCCCTCCCTTGTGCCGTTGTCCTCACTGTTTTTAAGCCCCTCTCCAGCTGAGTCTTGTCCTCCCTGCTCAGGTGAACTCCCCATAGAGCCTGACTTGTGCATGTGCGTCTTCATGTGGCGTTTTAGCTTGCTGGCCTGCGAACATGCATGGTCACAGAGATGGCACTTATAGGGTCTTTCGCCAGTGTGGCTACGTCTGTGCACAATCAAGTTGCTTTGGAACTTGAAAGTCTTACCACAGAACTCACAGGACTTGGCTTTGCCGACCTGATTTAGTGGTGGTGAGGAATGGCCTCTGGACGGAACTGATGGCGGCTGTGAGGGTGTGGTTAGGAAAGGTAGAGGTTTGGAGCCAGGCTGGAAGAGAGTAGGGCTGAGAAGCCGATGCATAGGGGGTACACGGTTAGGTGAAAGAGGGGGAGTTGGACCACCATTGTTGTTGTTGCCCGCCAATTCACGAAGACGCTGAGAAAAGCCCATGGCTGGTTCAATGCCCATCGGTGTCAGCCGCATCACTCGCTCAAAAGCACTTGGATGCTGGGACAGTAGACCCATCTCCTCTGGGCCAAGGCGTTCCAGAGGATGACGGGGTGGTGGAGGGCTTACAAATGGCGGGGTAGATGGCAAGCGGGTTTCAATGTATCCAGGTGGTGGAGGCTCTCGTAGCAGTGGGGCACCCATACGCAACAGTTGGAAAGGGTTGCTGCTATCACCCAGAAAGCTGGCTAGAGGGGAACGGGGCAAGACATCAGCCCCCAGTGGAGGAGGAAGGGCCATGCGAGGGGTAAGCGAGCAGCTAGTAGGGTGGGTGTCCAGGTAGATGCGTATCCCATGGGTGTTCTGTGCATGCTGCAGCAGAAACCATGCACTGGTAAAGGGTTGTTTACAAGTGGTGCAGATGTAACTGGAGGGCTCATCTCTTCCTGGAAGACACAAAACAAGTAGATGGAATTAATATACACATATTAGCTATTAACGCTCTGATCTGGTGCGAGGGGAGGTTGAGATAGCACACTTTAATAGCTTTCCATGTCATTTGCACATCTGTTTGTTCTCTGTGATGGCTTTAAATGTAATCAAAGCCAAGAGTCCTCTATTGTGAGGTTCATGGATCATTTCTGTTTAAAAATTAACCAGGCAACATGTGAAAGACATTTCATTGCACTGCGGCGACAGCCATTTTATAAGATTGAATGAAAATTACATCACCCTAAGAGGGAAGACAAGAGCTCTCTGATAGCCTAGCGGGTTATCTACTGTGAGGCAGGGCCGGCTGCTCTCTAAAGCTGTGTCAAAGAGGATCTGCCTGTATGTGACTCACCCAGAATCTGAGTCACACTAGGGGGTTAGTGAGAGCAGGGAAGCTCCCAGAGGGCTGGAGCCTAATGCAGATGGCAGGTATCGCCCACAGGCCACAACGCATTGTGCTAATGCTAATGCCAGCCAGACGTTAATATAGAACTCCCCATTCAACACCACAACACCCCCACCTTTCACTATTTCCATATGGAGATAATTTTGTGGCAAAAGAAAGAGAAAGAGAGGATTAAGAAAGAAAGAGAATGAAAGGGAATCGTGTTGACAGGTCCATACATTGACAAAGTCAGGTGCATATTTAGATACTGACAGTCACTCATATACTTATATTTTTGTAATATGATATTTTCAGTAAAGTGTACTTTGGAAATACATGCCAATGCTGTCATGTGCATTCTTTCACACTGAAGAAAAAAAAGAAAAAAAAATACCCATGCAAAGACATTCATGTCAGTTTTTGTTTTTTTGTCATAATATGAAGCAAATCACATTGCATGTTAGTTCAGACAGAAGTGCCATCTGAACTCATGCATTTATATAGATGATGTATTATTTTAGAATTTTACATAATTTAATCAGTAAATGTTAAAATGTTTAATTTTGATCATTCTGAGCAATGGCCTCAGTATGCAGTGACTTTGATATGCCAACAGATTCAAATATCAAATATTTTGCCATCCAAACTTGCACTTCTTACCATGATACATTCAAGAGTCTGAGCTTCTGTTAAAAATAATGTCATTCCATATATCCTCACAGAACCACAAGTATTTAAGGTTAAGGTCTAATACTGGGGATTTGTTAGGATCATCATATTTCATTGTGAGTGGTTCTTTGCAGATATGACTTGAGGTTTGTCTGAAAAACACCTGACTGATGCCGTGAAGAGAAAGAGAGAAAACATTGGACTTGTAAGTGGTTTGGTATGACAAGTCCACAGCCTGTGTTTGATTTGGCTGGCCTTTAAATGGACACCTGGCAGGAGGGATTTTGGATGCTAAGAGAGTAACAGAGAGAGAGACTGAGGGAACATGAGAAAAGAGGTGGTGGAGATTAGATACTAAAATACACACAGGCTGTTCGTTTTAATTTTGAGGCCCTGGACAGGAGCCCAAGTCTGGATAAAATCAACAACGGACATATTCCTCGGATAGCCTCATTAACATCCTATATTCCTCTGATGGCTGTACAAGACTCAACATAACATGGGATGGACAAAAAGTGTGTAATAGAGCATTCGTGCATGCACTAATATATGCACTCTTACCCCGACATAACTGTGTGCTTGAGCTACTGCAATTTGCATCCTATCACATCATACAAAAAACACCATATGTTACTAAGGGACCGTGTCAGCTAACAGACAGGCAGACTTAATGACGACCAAAGACAAATTTCATCAACTTTCCAAACAAGCCAGAACGAGAGAGAGAAACCCATAGTGAATAAGTTAGGATATGCTAATGACCCATCAGAGATCCATGTCTTGTGACAGCAGCTTGTGTGGCATGATGGTGTGAAATTACCCATCAGGCACCTCAGGAACACAAATCTCCATCTGATCATGGTCCATTGGGTCCTACTGTGTGTGTGTGCCACACTACAGAGGCCTGGGAGGGCCATGTCACAGCAAAGCGCTCCAGCCAATAAAAGTGCTCATTATAGAATCATCGCTGTTCGCTCTGTGATTCAATTTGCAGTAATTACCACGGTCCGTGTCCATGAAACCGTTCGCTGTGGGCCGCAGAGGTCAACTGCCAGTTAACAGAGTGTCTTTTCTCCACTCAATGTATTCAATTGCAAGAGCCTAATAGCCTAATTTTCTTCCCTCTTGCACTTCAATAAATATTGCCGGGATTACAGGTTAAACAGCTAAATTGAGTTGTGGCTGTTATATTACAGAGCTGGCTGTTGGCGTGTATGAAGCTAACAACTCTGCAGTAGCGTTCTCGTTGTGTTAAACAGTGCTGGGATGTCTATGTGCATGCCTTTGTATGTGTGTGTGTGTGTGTGTGTGTGTATAGGATATGTGATTAATGACAAGCGTGCATGTGTGCGCAGAGGGGGTTTTACACTAAACTTATCCAACCTCTTGGGTTTAGTATTACAAAACCTCACGGCCAATTAGTCCATCCTCAGGGACCTCCAACCTGGGTTTAGATATGTTGATTTCAACATTTTGTGGCAATTAATTTCCTTTTAAGAGCATGAATGCAATGACAGAGAAGTGAGGAGGAGGGGCCGGAGGGTGTTTTTTAATTATCTGCGAACAAATCTGGCAGACTTGAGAGCACTGCTGTTTCATGAGGGAAACAACATTAGCGTTAGCTACTGCTGTCTCCAGCATTACCCGACCATGAACCAATCACTTACCGAAGCTGGACTAATGGAATAGTCATGTGATGATGTGCAAATGTGTGAAACTCGTTTGATGTTGTCACAATGCAAGGACATATGTGTGTGCAATAATGTGCAGCTCGTTTGGTAATATCACAACACAGGGACATATGAGCATGTGCGAATGCGTGAAACCGGTTTGATGATGCCACAATGCGAGGACATATGCATGTGTGCAAATGTGTGAAACTCCTTTCATCAAAATGCATGCAACTGTTTTGTTGGTCACTACGCAAGAGCATCTGATCATGTGCAAATGTATGAAATTTGTGTGATGGTGTCACAACCCAAGGGCATATACACCGATCAGGCATAACATTATAACCACATGGGCAACCTGACTGGTCTGCGGCTATGCAGCCCCATACGCAACAAACTGTGATGCACTGTGTATTCTGACACCTTTCTATCAGAACCAGCATTAACTTCTTGAGCAATTTGAGCTACAGTAGCTTGTCTGTTTGATCAAACCACATGGCCAGCCTTCGCTCCCCATGTGCATCAATGAGCCTTGGGGGAGTAGGAGTGAGCCATGACCCTGTCGCCGGTTCACCACTGTTCCTTCCTTGGACCACTTTTGATAGATACTGACCACTGCAGACCGGGAACACTCCGCAAGAGCTGCAGTTTTGGAGATGCTCTGACCCAGTCGTCTAGCCATCACAATTTGTCCCTTGTCAAACTCGCTCAAATCCTTACGCTTGCCCAATTTTCCTGCTTCTAACACATCAACATTGAGGACAAAATGTTCACTTGCTGCCTAATATATCCCACCCACTAATAGGTGCATTAATGAAGAGATAATCCGTGTTATTCACTTCACATTCATAATGTTATGCCTGATCGGTGTATGTGTGTGCAAATACGTGCAACACATTTCTAAATTATATAAAGACAAAGTGCATGTTAGAATGCTTGCAACTTGTTTAATGTCACAACGGACAAATTAGCATATGCAAATGTATGAAACTTCTGTGACAACGCGAGGGTATCTATGTATTTGCAAATACATGCAATGCGTTTGGTAATGGCATCCCAAAGACGAGTGCATGTGCGAATGCGTACAACATGTTTGATGATTTCACAGTGCAAGGACGTATGATCATATGCCAATGTGTGAAACTCGTGTGACAACTCATGTGGGCACATCTATGTGTGTGCAGTTACATGAAACGCATCTAAGTATGTGCAAATTTGTGCAACGTGTTATGAAATCATATCACAAAGACAAGTGCATGTACGAATTCATGCAGCTTGTTTAATGATGTCACAACGTAGAGACATGAGTGTGTGCAAAGCGTGAAACACGTGTGACAACGCAAGGGCTTCTCTGTGTGTGCAAAGATAAGTGCATGTGCAAATGACTCTAGATAAAGTCACAATGCAATGCAAGGACAAATGTGCGCATGAAAACGCATATAACTAGTATGATGAGGTCATAATTCTAAAATAGCAATGTGTGTGTACTCGGTCCTGGCAATCTTGAACCCGCTACATTCCTAGCTGTCGAAAGCCACAGCAGTGGATTTGCATAGAGAACAAAGGATGGGGTGATGCCATGGGGACTACAACACGCCTTCACTCCCCTCCGGACCCTCCTCCCCAACCCAAACGTCCCCTCTGTGCACCTGTCACAAGCCTGGCTGACACCTCACACCGCAGTAACACGGGCCCTCATTAGCATGCCTGTGATCTGGGGCTCCCAGGGGCTTGTGGGGCCTCACCTCGCATCACTGATGTCTTGTTTGTGATGATCGTGGCTAATCAGGGGGCCAGACCACTATGCTAATGAGAAACACAGAGGTACAGCATTCTGTGTATTGCAACTCTGCTGTCTGTGCCACCAACACACTCTAGGGACCGGTGATGTGATTTGGATGCGAGTGTTTGTATCTGAGAGAGATAAACAATGTCTATGCACTGCTATGGGAAGAGTACCGTGAAAAAAAAAAAACTTTTAAAGTATAACTGATTCTTTGAAGTCGATTTAGATCATGGGTGTCCAAACTCATCCGGGAAGGCCACTGTCATGCAGAGTTTAGCTCCAACTTGCCTCAACACACCTGCCAAGAGGTTTCTAATATGCCAAATAAGAACTTGATAAGCAGGTGTGTTTAATTTTGGTTGGAGCTAAACTCTGCAGGACAGTGGCCTTCCAGGAGCAGGATTTACACCCCTGATTTAGATTAATTGCGCTATTTCTATGCCTCTAGTGGTACCAAATGGAATTGCAAAATGAATGACTGTTTATTGACAGGTTTTCTGAACACTCTTCCTGAACACTCCTCCATAACTCTACTTATAGACCAACAGCCATATTACCCTGTAGCCCAAGACTGGTTTCCCACTGAATCTAAGCAGGGTTGAGCCTGGTCAATACCTGGATGGGAGATCTCCTGGGAAAATTAAGTTGCTGCTGGAAGATGTGTTAGTGAGGCCAGCAGGGGGAGCTCACCCTGTGGTCTGTGTGGGTCCTAACGCCCCAGTATAGTGATGGGGACACTATACTTTAACAAGCACCGTCCTCCGGATGAGACATTAAACTGAGGACCTGACTCATTAAAAATGAAAAATCCCAGAATGTCCTTTGGAAAAAGAGCAGGGGTGTACCCCCGGCATCCTGGCCAAATTTGGCTACTGGCCTCTGTCCATCATCATGGCCTCCTAATCATCCCCATATACTGATTGGCTTCATCACTCTGTCTCCTCTCCACCAATCAGCTGGTGTGTGGTGGGCGTTCTGGCACAATATGGCTGCCATCGCATCATCTAGGTGGATGCTGCACATTGGTAGTGGTTCAGATCTCCCCTTTTAATTTAAAGCACTTTGAGTACCCAGAAAAGCGCTATATAAATGTAACAAATTATTATTATTATAACTGACTCTGCACATGAAGATTAAATAAATCAAACACTTAAAAAATGACATACTTTAAATTGTATAGATGGTTCACTGTCTATCCTTCTGTTACTGTTTCTCTTTGTCTGTCTGGATTTCTCTCAGTAGATGTGACTGTACATTGATTGAGCTGTGAGCCTTAACAAACCATCATATTGTCCTTGATAAATGATTATGACAAAGAAAAAAATTATTTTGGCAGGAAGATGAATGGAAAGCCAGACCACATGCTGGGGCCAAAACCACCATACCAGTTTCTTGAGGGGAGTCTGATATTTTCATGCTAAATTCCACAGCCTGCAGCAACGTGTGTGTGTGTGTGTGTGTGTGTGTGTGTCCATTCTCTTTTATGTGCTTTGCTTGTAGGAAATAAACTCTTAAAAACGTTGGTGTCAACAGAGATATTAATCAGTCGTTTTTCTTGTTTTCCACTAACAATATCTAAAAATATGTGAGAAATAAAATTTTAAAAATAATAATTAAGAATATTTAAACTTCATAAAACAAAACAAAAACACTGATTAAGACAGTAATTTTTGCAGTGCAAATATTTGTTGGCCCAACAAGAAACCAAGCTTGATAGCCATGAGCCAGGTGCTTAGTGTGGAAAGCCTGCTCTTGCAATACTTTAAACTGAACTAATAATTACCTTTATCATTTTCACTGTAGTCTTTTTTTTACCCATAATCCTCCCGTAGTTCAGTGCTCTGGTGGATTAGAGTTATCTGTGATTCCTGGCCATAATGAGGACGGACAACTGTATATGAAAAGACTCTCAATCTACAGTGGAAAAACTGTGTGTGTAGAGAAGCCACAGAGGATAGTGGCAGGGATAGTGGTTATGGCAGGCACACACGCATACATACACACACTTATGTCTCCTGTCTAAGTGAAAGCAGGCCTGTTGCAGTAACCGTTCCAATCTGTCTCCATCTGCAGGAGCACAGAGGAGGGACATCGCAAACTGTGGTCTCACAGTACACAACACACAAGCATTTTGTACGGTATGTCACAGTCACACCCACACCTACACAAACAAATAAACTTATATTTTCTTAGCCATTGTCACAAACCAAAAAAAGGAAAAAAAAAACACCTAGCCCCCCATAATAAATTCATCCCAACCCACTATCACAAAAAATCCATTCAGCAGTTTGGGTTAAGGCCAATTCTCAGGGCCTGCACTGCAAAGGGAATATTTTTGCCTTGTTTTCTGGTACAAATGTACAAACATCAATAAATCGCCAATCATTATTACATATTCGGCTCTTTAGCGACCTGGATCTATCTCTAACACTGATGGATCTCTAACTGCCGCAATAAACGCTCCTGATATTTTAATAACAGAATAAAATAAAGCATATTTCGCTACCTTTGGAATTTGGAAGGGTTCAATTTGACCAGATGCTTTTAAGCAAAGCTATCATTTTCAACGTCTTCAAAATCAACATTGTGATCCCTGACAGGTTCTTCACCAGATCCACCATCAAGTGACAGTGACACTAATATTTGACTGCATGCAGTACTTGATCTGCAGTAAATCACTGAGCCATTTCAAGTTTTGCTGATGATACTTGTGTATTTTTTTGTTTTATATCTGCGGTAATTAAGAGTGAAACATCACGTCATCATTGTGTATCAGACATTGCCACCTATACACCAATAAACGTGAATTGTACTTATTGAGTCATCAGAGTTCAATTATTGTTGCGCAGAAAAAAAAGTACACTATTACATACCTTGGGTCGCTAGCGACCCTATACAAAAAATGTATTCGAAAACAGGGGAGTGAAGGATGTCCCGGGTTGATAATGACATTTCTCTGGGACTTAAACTGACACCAGCAGTGTGGATGTAAAAACAAAAAAATGTCAGTTATCGATGCCATTGTAGAAATGCATTATTCAGAGATTACCATGATTAGCATACAAATAAAAGTACACAATAACGTATTAATGAGATAAAGTGTTCGGCCAGTTATGTGAATTAAAACATATGGGCAAATAATATGACTGGAGTTATATATTTGCAAAAGAACATTTATCTTGCTTTAAAGATCAGCAAAGATCAAGACAAAAACAAGACAAAAATACTTTTTTTTGCAGTGCACCATGAGCCTCCATACCTATCCAATACATAACGACACACCCGCATCAGCCTTCTACTTCCTCCTGCATGCTAACTGCCAGTCTCATGAAGAAACAGGCCAGCCAAGGGTAGCGTAACCGTCTAAATGAAAACACATGCCACCCTAGAGTGCCCTGTCATCATCTGATACTGCCAGAGCGAAGACGTCCTACGGCGCAGACGGGAAAGGACAGTGAAAAACAACTGGAAAGACTTCTCTGTCAGTAAGAGCTATGACTCTTGGCTCGGTGAAAACAGAGAGAAGTGCATTAGCACAGCGTTTTGTGGCATTGCAACTAGTCTGAATCATAGCTTGGAGTGTGCGTCACCGCGTTAAGATCTGGCTGGCGCGAAAAGGCGTTCAAGAAGAGCTGCAGGAACTTGATGGATGACACTGGTGCTTGCGGCTGAAGGGAGATGCGGAAAAGCCAGCGGGGTGGAGAGAAAAAAGCAAATAGGGGGACAGCGAGGGACCAGTTCAAAGCAAACATTGCTCCATGTCATCACAATTGTACTCTGGATCACAATCAAATCTCCCACCCGGTTTGCGCTAATCTCTGTATGTTTGACATGAGACGGAATAAAAATAGCCTTGTGTTAGTTAAGTTCTTACTTTAAAAAAAAAAAAATTGCCCTTTAAATTCTTTTAATCCTTTCAATTGTACATGTTTTAGAAGTAAAGATTGATACTAAAAAATAACCGTTAGCATACTCATTCATCTTTGTTTGGCTGGTGCAGAACTTCCCAGAAGTGCACAGTTTGAATTCTGCCATTTAGCTCGTGGCTCCTTTTTTAACCATAAAAATTTACTTAATTTTGATGGGGGGGTTTTTTCCAGAAAAGAAGACTATATATCTTAAGTAATTTTAAGATATACATTAAGTAATTAAGGTATGTTTTGTATGCTGGGACCAGCCAGGGATGCTGGTTGCTGGGTCCCCAGCAAGACCAGCACTATTACTAGCTCTAACCAGCATAAACCAGCCTGGACCAACATAAAATTCATGCTGGTTCATGCTGGATTTTTCATGTGTGTGAGCAAGGGAAGCAGAAAAGAGCAGAGAGCTATCCCGTATGTGAAATAATTGCCCTGGTATTTTTTGGATTACGTCTACTATAATGGTCCCCAGCTGGGCCCAGGCTTCTATACCCATTTAAAGCTCACTGTAAAAATCCCCAGGCCCTCAGCGCGCCTTACCAAACAATCAGGGCCCTGTAAAAGAGCTCCTTGGATACCTTATGTGCCGGGATCTGCGACACATGCCAGTCATGTGAATGGGTCCCACTTATGTTGCACTCTAACAGGACCAAACACTGCAGTGCTAAGACTGGTGCAAGAATCAGTGAGTACCCATAATCCTTGGCACAGATACAGGTGACCACAAATTCAGATGCCTGCATAATATACATCCTAAATTGTATGCAATATTAGAATTAGCATGTCTAAAATCATCATCATCAAAAAGCCTGGATGATGTTTTACACTGAGATAATGTGCCCTAATATTCTTTTAATCTATCATCATTAGAAATTTAATTGATTAATGTTGGATATTTAATTGTGGACTTGAGTTTAGATTTATACTATGTTCAGAATACTAACACTTTACAATAAGGCCCCATTAGTTATTGTTAGTTAATGCATTAATTAACATTGACTAACAATAAGCAAAACATTTGTTTTATATTAAACAGTATATTTATTAATCTTTATTAAAGTTAGTTAATAAAAGTACAACTATTCATTGTAAGTGCATGTTAGCACAAATCGATTAAATCTAATTAACATACAACTTTTGATTTTAATAATGTATTGGTAAACGTTGAAATTAACATTAACTAAGATAAATAATTTTCATTGTTCATGAAAGGCAGTTAACAAACCTCGAAGGCAGTTAACAAACCTCAATTGTAATTAAACCTTATTTAAATATTTGGTTACACTTTATTTTAAGTTGTCATTGTTACAGTATAATTATATATTTATGTACTGAGTAATATTAATTAACTAAATGTGCTTACTATAGGGTTAGGGTAGGATCAGGGGTTGGTTTAGGGTTAGTTGCATGTAATTATGCATAATTTACTGTTATTACTATGGTAAGTACATGTAACATATGTAACAAAGACACTGTAAAATAAGGTGTTACCTAATCTTTACTACTCACTGAATACACACACACTGTCTACTGTTTTTTTATTTTTATAGTATGTTAAATAGCGTGCATTATATAATAAATGTTTTAAACAGTTGTATGCTATATTAGAAATACAATACTTAGTAGTTGCATAGTGATGTCCACTTAGTATCTTGGAACTAAAAACTGATATTTGACAGTTGTAATCCAGAATTTGTTAGTCCAATTAAATACCAAGTCAAGAAAAAAGATAATTGTGTCTGTTATTTCTGATTAAGTTGCCACACCAGAAATAGAAGATCAAGTGCATTGTGGGATAGAGTATTGAGTGCAGTGTGCTCTTTTGCATACTGCACATTTTCAAAATAGGTGGTATATGTAGATCAAAACCATGCATTAATACAATAATCATTAAGCACACTATAATCATTTAAAGGGATAGCACCAGATTATCCCATTATTAACCCATTTAGAAGCACTATTTCTTGAAAAGCACGATTTGATGATGTCATTTTGTCTTTGTCTAATATTTATATATTTTTCGGTAACACTTTAGTTGAGGGTACAATTATCACTATTAACACTTTGCTTATTAGCATGCATATTACTAGGATGTTGTCTGTTTGTTAGTACTTATAAAGCACATAATGGCTTATTCTGCATGACCGTATTCTACATCCCTTAATCCTACCCAGTACCTAAACTGAACAACATAAGCAGCATTTAGGAGTTTATTGAGGCAGAAACCATAGTTAATAGGTAATAGTAAGAACTGGACCCTAATCTAAAGTTTTTGTTGTTGTTGTTGTTGTTGTTTTTGCATTTTACTTGTAAATACATTTATATTACAATGAGTTCTAATTTTCACTTTGAACGTTTATCTCACTACAAATGTTAATAGTTGTATTATGTGCATTATAATTGTTGTTTATACTTAAATACCACGTTTATAAAAAAATTTTCAGACCGCACACACACAACTTGTCTAACACTCAAATTAATCTATCAATATTAGGCAATATTAGATATAGTTTACACTGGCTATTTAATTGTGGAGTTCATATTTGTACTATAAGTTAGTATTTAAGAATACTTAGCCTACTATTTAAAAAAAAAAATTGTATATTAAACATAAAAGCATTTTTGTTAGTTTTTTTGCATTTAACGATACATTAAAAGACATTATAATAATGTAAGTTGTCATTTTCACATAAAAAAGAAAGAAATACTTTCTCTGTTTATCTCAAAGCAAATGTTCATATGTGCATTATAATTGTTATTTATACTTAATACTGCATGTTTATCCAACTCTGTTTCAGACCACACACACAAACTTGTCTAATACCCAACTTAATATTAAAATCCATTGTTATAACTCTCTGAGCTCTACTCTCAGACTCAGGGACTAACCAGCATCCCAGAAGTCCCTCCTCTATTATTTATAACATTTTTTAGTCAGACAGTAGACCTTTGTTCTTTTACATATTTTATACTGTGCATTATAACTATTGTGAGACCTAAATGAACCTATACGTATTTCATAATATTGATTTGAAGTGTTTTATTTATTCATTAAAGTTACAATTTACCTTGCAACATATACTTTCCATCCATGTACTACTTTTGGTGTGCAGAAATATGCAAATACAGAAGTTTAATATCTACATTTATAAACTGATTGACAACACTGACGGTTAACTGCTTCATGCCAGTCATATTTATGAGAACAAAAGTTAAAAAGAGAGTGCCGATTTCTCCGTCATGTGTCATCTCGCCCTCAGCCCTCTCTTCATCCTCTGCTGGGGGAGATCAGCTTCTCCCAGGGCTGTTTTCACAATGATGCGTTTTCAGCTTTTGGCACAGCTCCCCGCATAGCTTATGGTTAAGAACAGTCTTTCATCTAGCCAATGCCTTTAGCAAACATACCGGGAGGGCCACATCTGCCGCACACTACATGCAAGAACAAGCCCTTACTGGCATGAATAAAAACTGATAAGATCCAGGGTTTATTCATTCAGTGGACTGCCAGGGAGGGTTTAATGCTGAATTATCATGGCGGCGCTCATCCAGCAAATCTCAAACTGTAATGTCATCAACCACTATCAACATGATAGAGCAGTCCCCTCCCCTTATTTTGGAGTACTAAACTCTTGTTCATGTACTTGGTGTACTCTACACCAAGTACTTGAGTACGCTAATAAAGCTAGTAAAAATGGTACATTCACATTCCCAGTAAAGTATGCCAGAATGCAGTAGTCTGCTGCAAGCCGACCTGCAAATTTATGAATTGCAACATGAAAACTGTATTACATGATTTTAATTATTCCTTTAATGTATTCAAGGGACATACATCCAAAAATGAAAATTCTCTCTTCATTTACTCTGTACCCTCTGTACAGATAAAAACGTTATCAAAATGATTCCCGTTCACATGGATCCGCAAAAACGACTAAAAACGCTGCATTATGCATGCCAGGCAAGTAATATGTATATGCATTCAAATGCGATTGCCTACAGAACACTTAATTTACTTGCATACCGTCACCATTCTCACAGATTCACGTATTTTGAAGTTTACACGAAGATGATAACGGTATCGTTATCAAAACCTTATTTGCGTTCTCAAACCACCAAACACTGTTGCCATGCAAATGAACGTCCTAAACACATGAAAAGTTTTCTATTTTAGTTGAAAATGGTGTCATGTAACTGGCCCCAAAGTAAATAACTAATGATTTTTTACAACAGAAATTAATCAATTAAAAACTTACTTTAGCTGGACAATAACTTTTTTCTAGAGCTGATGTACAGCCAAAACAATCTCTCTTCCATTAATTTCCTGTTGTCACTGTAAAGCTGCTTTGAAGCAATCTGTGTAGTAAAAATCACTATATAAATGAAGGTGACTTGACTTGACTTGACCCTCATGCCATCCCAGTATGTGACTTTCTTTCCTCGGGGGAACACAAATTGAGCTTTTCAGAAAAATATTCAATCTCTGTGATGATTCAAAACCACGTAAAGGGAACACGGCGGACACATTTCGCTTTATTTCCACCACCAGCATTTTTTATCATTTCCACAAAGAATATTATGTTGTAATGAACATCTGAATGTTACATGTCTAGTCTGTTTCAGTTGTGTTTTTAGTTGTCACATGTTCCTTTGTTCAGTTTACCCGCCACTCCTGTGTTTCCGTGGTCACCGTCATTATGAGTTCATTTGTCCCAGCTGTGTCTTGTTATTGGTCTAGTCCTCACCTTGTTTACCCTGTGTATTTAAGCCCTCAGTTTCCCTCAGTGTTTGTCTGTTGACGGTCCCTTTTACTGGTGTGTTTCAGTGTTCCTGAGGTCATTGGTTATTAAAGTTCCTGTTCCAAGTTCTCCTTCATGAGATTCATCTACACTAGTTTTGTAACACTGAACATGTCATATGTCAAAATCAAGAACAGAGCATCTGCTTTTAAAATAAACATTTTATTCTAATTTCATGCAGTCTTTTTATCAACAATTGAATGTGGGTGTTTCATAAAAAAAAAAAAATTGAATGTGGGCTGAGAAAAGTGCAAAGACAATGCTTTTATCGTTTGTTTAATCTTTTTTTTTTTTTTTTTTTTTTTTTTTTGATCAGAAGATTCTCTACTCTTTCGGAAGCTGCATACTATCGGACCTTATCGTATAACAGTGAAAACACGGAAAGCCAGAAAAAAAAACATCAATGGTGGGGAAGCATTGTGTCATAAATGACGAACCTTTTCTTCCGGCCAACTGTCACACACAGATTCATGATTCAAGTTCACATTTGATGAAAACATCAGTATGCAAAGCATGATGTAAGCGTGTTGTGAAACTCGCGCGAGAAGTGACATTGAAGCACAGAGGACCGTCACATCTCCTGTGAGTTTCATCACGTCATGACGTTTACATCAAAAAAACTCACATATGACAGTTGTCTAACTTATAAGTTTATAAGTTATAAGTTTGAAAGGTTACATTATTTTAATGGTTCACTTTAAACATTCTACTAACTATAAGTAACTTTGCAACTGCATGTCAAATAACTCTCATTAGAGTAGACTGTTAGGTTAGGGTTCAGGTTAGTAGAATAAGTTGACATGTAGTTGCAAAGTTACTTTTAGGGAGTAGAATGTCTAAAGATGAAATAAAATGTTACAGTTTAAGTATTGTTCTCACACACACCTATCGTTTCACTTGAGAAGACATTTATTCATCAAGTGGGTTTGTGTGGATTACCCTCATGTTTGCTTTGTGTGGTTTTTGAAGTGTCAACTTTGGAGGTCCCGTACACTTGCATTATATGGACTCACAGAGAGTCCTATTTTTCTAAAAATCATCTGAAGAAAGAAAGTCATCTGAGATGGCATGAGCGTGAGTAAATGATCAGGGAATTTTCATTTATGGGTGGAGTATGCTGAAAAAACACAGACAGCATGTGCAGTAAACAACACTGATGGACTGAGAAAAAAAGTAATGTTGTATGAGAAAGAATTACTTTAAAAGCCTTACTTTTATGGTGCCACCCAGCAGGACTCCACACACAATGACAGAAATTTGCCACCAAACTCTGACACTAAACCACAGCAATGGTAGAACACACTGCTGTTTACTGCAGTATAATTCAGTGCAGTCTGCAAGATCTCGTCTTGATAATCACACTGTTTTTATTAACATCCTTTCAAATGTTCACAGACTCGGGAGCTTTTCTAAAATAAGCACGTAAAATGTTTGTTGTCAGTAAACCATGTTCCACGTGGAAGATGACATTAAAGTACAGATAGATTTGCACATGTTGCAGGTTTGAGAGAGTCGTAACAGATAATCCTTCACTGTCCGCCTGAGACAGCCGACAGAAAAGCCTTCTCCTTTGGGCATCAGCATGTGTGTGGCTTGGCTGCCTGACTGTGACACTATAGTCAGTGTTTGGCAAATAACTCTCCGCGCAAACACTTTCTCACCCTGCAGTGCCAGGACTATTGTAATGTCTTACTGGTAGAGCCATCCCAATTTCAAGTGAATAAAGGAAAAGATAAATAAAATACATCAAAACTTTTGCAATTAAAATGGCATTAATTAATAAATGTGACCTGATAAACCATGAATGTACTGCTGAGAAAAACAGTTTAGACCAGCCTAAGATGAGTCTGGTTTTAGCTAGAAGACCAGCTAATCACCAAGCTGAGAGATCAGTAGGCTGCACAATATATATATAAAAAAAAAAATGTGATTGTCACTAGTGTTGTGATGTCACTAGCTGTCTAAAATAGTTATATTTGGAAGTAATGAATCTTTCTAGAATAATTAAATAAAATTAGTGTTGGGCAATCGATTAATCATGATTAATCGCATCCAAACTAAAAGTTTGTGTTTACAATATATATATATATATGTGTGTGTGTGTGTGTGTGTGTGTGTGTGTGTACTGTGTATTATTATTGTGTATACATACACACTCATTCATGTATATATTTATAGAAATATTTGCATGTATATATATATATATATATATATATATATAATGCATGCATGTGTATTTATATATACATAATAATTATACACAGTACACACACACACACACACACATACATATATATATATATATATATATATATATATATATATATATGTAAACAAACTTTTATTTTGGATGTGATAAGCTCAGCTGTGGGTTTCAGAGTGAAGCGGCACTGTGTTCCTTTACACACATTTAGCTCATTATACATTATATCAGCGTTTCGTGGTTCATTTACTTTGAACCGAGATGCAGAAACACTGTATCATGAGCTGCACATATGTAAAGTGATGAAGTGAAAGTGACATGTGAAGGCCAAGTATGGTAACTAGGGATGCACCAATAGGATTTTTTGGGGCCGATGCCGATACCGATACTGATTTTAACAAACAATTATTGGCCGATTCTGATACCGATATTTGTCACTTGTTTTGTCATTAAAATAGTGTTTTGATCATGTTTTGATCATGTTTTGATCATCAAAAAAAAAAAAATACATACATTAACTTATAGCTTACTAGCTAGTTTTTATTTTTATATTGTAATGCAGCTAGATTGCTGCATTATCAAATAATTTCTAATGAACATAGACCGGATCCATTTAACATTCAGCAGGCCAACATAAATATATAAATACAACAGAACAAGATACATATGAAATAAACAATGCTCTTTTAAGTAAGTTAAATGATAAATGACACTGCATATTATTCACTGTATAAATTAAATGCATATATTATTATTACATTGAGACATAGCTAAATGCTACTGTAGGCTACCACATTAATCCTGTCTCAATTACTTTGTTAAACTGAACTTTTATTTTGATGGGTTGCCGTGAAGACTTTCAAGTTCCTGTGTGTGTGTTTATGATGTGACGATAGATTTTGTCGAATGAAATGGTAAAATGCTCAAGAAGGGAAGTGACTGGAGATGCATTCATGTCTTCCTATTGAGGCGGCAGAGGCTGAAAAACACTGTGAGTTTCAGTGTGTGTGAGGTAAATGAAACCGGTCCGCGCGTATGCGCCATTCACACAGAGACACAGAAACATGCAGGATTCATATATAAACAGTCTTTTTCCGGCTTAATATTCACAGACACTAGTATATATCGTTATTTGATTTAAGTGTAACATTACTGACCTACGTTTTATTTATTCATCAAAACTTTGACAAATTTCGTGACATTCCACTATGCAGTAAATTACGTTTTTATGACTGGATTCCGTCTGCATTATCTGCATCGCGGAAATGAATCCTTATGAAAGTTACAAAAGTTAATTTAGTCAAATAGTGAGCAAATAATTTTTTTGGTCTTTTGTTGTTTGATTAACATTAAAAGACAGAGGTGCAGAAGGAATATTACATTATAATCTTGGATTATGCAGCAGACATTATACAGCTCAGTGCCTTCACGCAGTTCATTAATAATAATCTGTTTGTTATATCGGCCTTTTTCATGCTATAGCCGATATGCCCAAAAATTGGCCGATAAATATCGGCGGCAAATACATCAGTGCATCCCTAATGGTAACCCATACTCAGAATTTGTCCGAGTGCATTTAACCCATCCAAGTTAGTGCACACACATTAGGAGCATTGAGTAGTGAACACACACACTGTACACATGCACCCAGAGCAGTGGGCAGCCATTTTGTTGCCCAGGGTGGGTAGGTCATTTCTTGCCAGTATTGAGAATCGAACCCGCAACCTTCAGGTTACAAGTCAGACTCTCTTACCATTAGGCCACGACTGCCCAGATGAACGCAGAGCCACACTTGTGAACTCACAGTGCATATATTTAATCAAATCACTGCCGTTGCGATTTGATAACTGAACTAAGCCGTGGTATTGATTTCACTACAATATATCAGCTTATTGACCAGCTTAAAGCAGCAAAGACCAGCAAACCAGCTTTGAAATAGAGCTGCAGTGTTCCATTGGTAGCAGTACAGATTACATCTAACGTTTATGAACCACTGGCATGTCATCTCACCATCCTTGCAATTTCTAAAATATTTTACTTGAATCCAATCACGGATAATTTGACAAAAGAGTGAGACAGAGAGGAAGAGGGAAAAAAGCGTTACACATCTGGTCAACACCATCAGCACATGTTGAAATTTAGTGGCGACGCTCACAGTCCAAATTAGTGGCGAGTTTTATTCCCTGCTGTGGAAGGAAAAATATCAAATCTGCTGCCATATGACTACAATAAAGTGGTATGTGGAGCGTTTGATGCCTTCATGTGGGAGATTTTAACTCTTTCCAGGGCTCGGCGTGGAGCGCACATGCAGCGCTGTCCTGCTCTATAATGGGTCCAACATGGACCAGGTTGACCCCTGCCGGCAGACAGCACCAATCAGGCTGCGAAGGGGTGGTCTCGTTTGGATGGATCCCAAAATATAAGCAGGCCTGAAATCCCAGAGGCTCTAACCACAGGCACCCTGCAACAGAGATGCTGGCATAGCTTGGGTGTTGCAAGGGATCATGGGTATGGTTTTTGTTAAGTGCCAGGCATCATCGTTTTGTGTTTTGCTGCTACAGGTCAGAGATCAGAAAAACTGAAATTGGTACAACAGGACTGTCCATCAAACACTACAGAGAGATCTGAGACCCCAATGGGAATTGATGGCTTGTAGATCAGCAAAAAAGGTGAAGTGTGTAATTGTTTTGATGTTTAAATACTTTAAATTTCAAGACAATAGTTTAAAAAAATACATACATACCTTCCTTTATTTAAAAAAAGGAAAAAAACAAACCTTGGGGAATTGTACATTTCAATATGGTTTTAATTGCAATATTAAGTCAACACTTACGAAAAGTACTGTGGTGGTATTTGCCACACCATGTGCCTTGGTTTTTACATGGTCAAATAGTACCAAGGTATGTCAAAAAATTGGTTATACAATGGCAAGTTTTTCCTCTATTTGTCAGTGAAATTAAATAATCTGTATTTGAAATTAATTAATATTGCCTGTAAAAAATCCTAACTAAGATATGCTGGTTTTAATTTGAGTTGTGAATTTATTGCTGTTCATTTTGCTAAACTCCAAATGAACTGATCTTAATCTATAACAGTGTTTTCAACTGTTATGTGGCGACACAAAAATGGGTCGCAGATCTGTTCGGATAAGGTTACAGACAGCAGGGGGAAAACAATGCTAAATGCAAATAATAAAATGCTATAAAATCAATAAAAATATGGGCGTAAAAATTAGGACAGGTTGTGACATGCTCTTATCCTCGAAACCCATGAACAAAGCTATGCAAAGCAAAAGAAAATATGACTCAGGCGACATTAAAAATACATAAAAGACGATCAAATAAATATGGTTTGTGAGACCACAATGTGTTTTAAGCAGTGAATTATTGGCTGCCAAGAGCATGAAACTATCAAAATTCAATTTACATTCATAAAACACACCAAAACTATAAAGACTGTAAATCACTGTTCTGTGGTTACTTATGCATTTATAAACTTGTCCATTTTCGATAACACTTTATTTTACAGTGTGCTTGTTATACTATAACTACAAATGATGCATAATTACATGCAACTAATCCTAAACCAAACCTAATCCTAACCCTATAGTAAGTACATGTAGTTAATTAATATTACTAGTACTTAATAAATGTATAATTACACTGTAATAAGGACACCTTAAAATGAAGTGTAAACCAATTTTCCTATTTAGCCTGTCATTTTAATAATTTGGGGTCTGTCATATTGTTAGGTCTAAATATTTTTATTTTAAGTTTAAGTTTTTGTCTGTTAAACAATTGTGTCCAGTGTATAATATGGGTCCAGAGGAAAAAAAAAAACACATTTGATAACCACTCATGTATAGTATAAATTTTAATATTGAAAGGAGATTTGGAGATTTATTATATTGAGGTCTTGTGGTCAAGGATAAGCATAATTTCCTTTATGGTTTAAACTTGAGAAAACAATGTTTCTCCGCACTGCTGGATCTGTGGTTCATTTTGCAAAAAGACGTTCAGAGACAAATACCTCCTGAAAAAAATGTTGCATTTAAAAAATTCCTGTATAAGAGTACTTGAGACAGCACCTTCATGAAAATTCAAAAGCTGATCCTTGAGCTTACTGAAGACACTGTGTATTTAAAAAATTGCTCTGAACTTCAAAAACATTTCTTCTCTTTTAACTACAGAAGTCAGACGTGCTGTTTTCATATGCCAGAAAATTAGCAAGAGTTTGGACTCAAAAAAGAGGAAAAAGGACTGTGAAACTGACTCATCAAATTCACTTTCTATTCTGCTTCAGTCCCTGACACACACACACACACACAGTCTGAAACAGCCACTGTAACCCCTAATCACAACCCCGAAGGCTGGACATCAAATGCTGCAATGTTGAAAACAGATGATCAGAGGTAATTAACGCAGTTTCATATGCAAATTTAATTAATGCAAAACTACAAAGTCATTATGCAAATGGCGTCTTCTTGAGCCTCTGTGCAAATATTCATCACTTGGAACAGGGATCAGTCTCTCCATCTTTTGAAACTCTCTCACAACACACACACACACACACACACACACACACACGCGTGCACATGCACACACACTGTTCTCTTAGGATCATGTATGAATAGTGTATTTATTTTAAACTTCTTTCCATTGATACCAGACTGGGGCCATCAGAGCAGACAGCTGAGAGGCAGAAAGACACGATTTGGCACAGGAGTGAGACAATGAGACTGTTAGACCGGCACGGTATGAATATTCATGACACTGATTACTTTCCATGATTAAAGCCTACTCTAATATTTAAATGAGCGCATGCTAGGTGATTAGAGGAGCGGTGGAAAGGACAAGCGCATGATGCGGTACACTTTTTCCAGCGCTCATGGAGTATGATTAGCTAGATAGTTCAGAGATTGATTAGAAACTAAGGGCAGTTTCGGATATGAGGGAAAAGATTTGAAAATAGCATGAACGATGCTGGTATGATGGCGGTATCCTATCAGAAACAGCAGGTAATGGGCACTTTCCATGAATAGGATACAAATTGATGTATAAATCCCTTTTTTCTGAGAACTATTAGATGCATTAAATTAACTGTTATCTAGAATAACATAAACCTAGCATTAAAAATAGCCAAACACTTGAATTTTCTATATTATAGGAACAGAGAGAAGGGGACATAGAGACAGATGTTTTGGGGGCTCAGTCAAAAGTATCTGACTAAGCAATAATTTAAATGTTTTTTTTTTTTAAGCTTGCGCTATTTTTGGTGCTTTGCTCCATTGTTTTTCTTCCATAGAACACAAAAAGAGATGTTTAGCAGAATGTTCACACTGCTCTTTTCCATATAATGAAAGTGAATTGGGGCTGTTGAGCTCCAAAAAATGAAAAAGATTGTACAAGTCATGCACTGTATATTTAAGTCTTCTAAAGCCATGCAATATTTTTGTGTGAAGAACAGATAATAATCAAAGTTTACTGAGAATCTTCTCAAATCTCATTTGCATATGCATATATTCAAACTTCCGCAATCAGTTGCATGGTGTCATTGATGTCAAATCTGGTGTGACGTCTCAATGCACCATACTGCATTTGAATGTAAATTAGGGGTGGGAGGGAAAATGAAAAAAAATAAAAATAAATATTCACTGATGTACGCGGTTCTCTCTTCATCGAGTCTTGATGTTTTTAAGCTGTATTTTATAATTCTTTTACAAACACATTTTAACAAACAAATTCTTAACAAATTAATTTTGATTTTTTTTATTATTATTATTTACTTAATAAAAATGCACAATTAAAACTCATATTCAAAGTCAGTAAACTCATTAATTAATATGACAAAAATTAATCAAGAATTGTTTTTTTGTTTGTTTGTTTTTTAAACTCTGGATTCAGACTGGACTGTGAGGCACCTAAAGATTTATACCCGTAATGTAAACTAGATTTAAGAGCTGCAGTGGAGTGGAAGATTTTTAAATGTTTGTAAAACAACATAAATTGTTGAGTAAATGATGACAGAATTTTCAAAATGGTCTTTTTTGTATTCCTTTAAGGGGAAAGTTCACCCAAAAATGAAAATTAGCCCATAATTTACTCACCCTCAAGCCATCCTAGGTGTATATGACATTCTTCTTTCAGACAAATACAATCAGAGTTACATTAAAACATTTCCTGGCTCTTCCAAGCTTTATAATGGCAGTGAATGGCTGTTTCTGTTTTGAGTCCATAAAAGTGCATCTATCCATCATAAAAGCCTACCCATCAGCTCCGGGGGGTAATAAAGGCTTTCTGAAGCGAAGCGATGCGTTTGTGTAAGAAAAATATCCATATTTAAAACTTTACAAACTGTAATCTCTAACTTCCGCTAACTGTCGTGTGCACTTTCACAAGAGACTGGCGTTCCAGCGTATGACGAGTCTCTCGTGAACGCGTGTACGACAGTTAGCGGAAGTTAGAGATTACAGTTTGTAAAGTTTTAAATATGGATATTTTTAGATTTTTTTATATAACTCCGATTGTATTAGTCTGAAAGAAGAATGTCATATATACCTAGGATGACTTGAGGGTGAGTAAATCATGGGCTTCATTTTTGGGTGAACTATCCCTTTAACAAATCTTAACAAACACATACGATCTTAAATCACTTTTGAATTGAAGTGGCATTTTTAGCATTCATTATAACATCTCCAGATGAGATGTGAAGAGGTTAACGCTTGGCGTTTTGACCCACAGCATGTATGATTTTTGCCTCTAGGCAACCGTAGCTCCATATTGTATTTAATTAGCCCCGTTAAATTTTATCTAATTTGTCTGAAACTTAAGACAGTTAAGTAGCAATCTAATGTGTTGAGCAAAGCTTTCATACACTGGAAATATTTAATTCAAACCCAAAGCACCTTCCTGCATCCCAGGACTTCGCCACTTCTGTCAACGAAGCAAAACTAAAGCTGAAGTTGTTCAGTAAAAAGTTCAGATAATATTAAAAAACCTCTCAAGATAAAGAGCTTTGAAAAGGCACATTCAAACAAATACAGAAAACTAATAACTTATAATCTATTTTAAAAAAGAGAAAAAAGTCTTGACGAGGCTGAAGTCTGGGTCCTGCTGACTGTAGTTTAGGCCAGCAAATATGTGTGTGTTTGATTTGTCTCTATTTGTCATATTCTGACTAGCAAGTGAAGCATTTCCTTGTCCAGGCTGTGTGTGCTGAGAGGAGGGTGGGCGGCACTGCGGTGGAAGATAACATGTGGCCCCTCCAGGCCCCGCACGCTAAACTGAGTCTTTAACCCTCGGAATAAGGAATCTTCTTCATTAATCCCCACACTATGTCTCTTAGCACTTGAATTTTAATGGGCTTTCTTAGCCTTTTTTTTCTTAATACGGTGATATTTCCCCCAAACACGTCGGGTGAGGATTTCTGGAGTTTTTTCCTCTTGGAGAATTGGTTTCAGCTGCTGGCACACTCAGGGCTGTTATGTTTCACTTAAAGATGAGAGAAAGAGAGAGAGAGAGACAGAGATGCTGTGTCTTGCTCTAATAAAATCATGCAAGGGGTGTTAATCCCTCTTGAAGGCCCGAGTCAAAAGAAGAGGACCTTTTGAGAGAAGCGATCCAGTCAGAACTGGTGAATAGTATGCGTGTATTCATATATCTGTGTGTGTTAGAGTTGTAATAAGCAGAAGTAAAGGCCCAGGTATACTTCATTTTCCACATCCCACGCCGTCTAGTGCACAGTCGCACTAGTCCACACAGCTTTAGTCAACCGTGGATGAGCGTGAATGGACCAGTTTGACATATGCGCGATACGATTGCTTTTTATACTCTACTAGAGGGCAGCACTGAGTCGTGTCATTTGCAGGGCATTCGCCCGGAAGGATAGAAGAAGAATAGTACTGCATCTGCCATTGCATGCAACGTTGAGAGCAAGAATCAAAAAAAAAAAAAAAGATGGAGAAGGATATACTGGCTGATTACGAAATCGCATACTTCCCTACTATATAATATATGTAAAACAGTATGTGACAAAACAAGTATGTCCGAATTCCCAGAACTCATAAAAGAGTAGGCAAAAAGTACCCGGGTGACATACTTCTTCCAGCGAGAATCTAAAGTGATGGACACTTTACTATCCCATGAGGCCATGGGAGAGGATTTATGAATGACAGTGAAGTGACGCAACTGATGCTGGTAGGTCACATTATAATGACAGCATGGTGATTGTAGTACGTCCAGACTGCATTCATACTACACACATTGATACTGTATAGAACATACTTTTTTTAGCAGCTGTGAAGTAATTACTTATTCAAAATAAATACCTAGTCAAGAGAAAATGCGATTTCAGACGCAGCCATTACATTGTTTTGTAACGCACTTTACACACTCTTCTTCGACTACTGCACATCACAACTGTGCATATTGCCACCTAGTACCACCTCTTCTGTCTCATCATTCACCTTGTGCATGCGCTGTTGTACGCGCACCATCTGCTCGGTCACAAAAAAGGGACTGCATGGACTTCCGCAAACCCTCATGACAAAAATTGATGAAAAAAATCACATGGACAGTGCGCAGGCCATCATGGAACGCAGATGCCCAAAGTACACTCTTAAACAAATATTCACCATATTTACTAACATTAATTTCATCCCAGTCCTATTTTAATGTTTATTATTATTATTATTATTATTCCAAAAGGAAATGCAAGGATGAATTTCTGAGCTGCTCTTTTTCATACAAACAAAATGTATGCTGATTTATACTTGCCAAGCTCCATGAAAAGTCTAAAAAGCAGCATAAAGGTACCCTTATTGAACTATTACGAGTCTTCTTAAAGTCAGCATGAAACAGAAGTTGTGATCGTTTTTTTTCTATTCTATCTTGAAGTATATCTGAGCAAAACGGCTTCTCGAACGAGAAAGTGCGGGACTTGATTGTTGGCCATTAGGAATTGATTGGATGGTTGTGCTTTCTCACGTTAGTTACAGGTTGCCCCGCTCTCAATAAATATTGCAATATTCTATAAAAAACAAAAATCGTCCAATTTGATTTCATGGCGACTTTAAGTTATACAATTGCTTTTGTGAAGAACAGATTAAAATGTATAATTTTTTTATTTACTGAAAATCTGAACTGATACTGAAAAGCTGCATTTATTTGATTAAAAATATAGTAAAAGCAGTATTGTGAAAAATTATTACTATTAAAAATAAACCTAAAAAAATATACCTTTATTTTAAAATATACCAGTAATTTATCCCTAATGCCAAAGCTGAATTTTCTGCATCATTACTCCAGTCTTCAGTGTCTCATGATCCTCAGAAATCATTCTAACATGCTGATTTGCTGCTCAAGAAACATTTATGATTATTAGCAATGTTTAAAAAAGTTGTGCTGCTTCATATTTTTGTGGAAACTGTGATACACTACCATTCAAAAGATAAAAAAAGAAAAAGACATTAAAACCTTTATTTATTTAGCACAGACTCAAATGATCAAAAGCGAAAGTAAAGACATTTATAATGTTACAAAAGATTTATATTTTAAATTTATTTATATTTATATTCATCAAAGAATCCTATGTCGCAAATCAATATTATAATGATTTCTGAAGGATCATGTGACACTGAAGACACTGAGTAATGATGCTGAAAAGTAAATTAAATGTTAAAATATATTCAAACAGAAAACAGTTGTTATAAATTGGAATGATATTTTACTGTTTTTACTGTATGTTTGATCAAATTAATGCAGTCTTGGTGGGCATAAGAGGCTTCTTTCAAAAACATAAACCTGGTGATATAATATTAATATAATAATGTAGTCTAATAAAAGTATTATTTTCACTGAAAAAGAAATAGTAACCAAAAAAATCGCTTTATGTGGTATAACGTCTAAATCAACTGATTTTATTCAAATAAAAATGTTATTTAACATTACTGAATTAACCTAAATATATTAGGTTATGCTAACAAAACTAAATTTAAGGGTATGATCAGGTAGATATAGCTCTTAAACATAACAATTGCAGGTTACCACTTTTTACTGTGTATCAAAAATATGTACTGTAAAATCTTCAACAGATCACATGGCTGAAGAACAGCAAAAAGGTTTTCGATAAGAAAATACATTTAGTGTTACCCATTTCAAGTATATAAGTAAGAAACTTTGTGTGTCTGTGTTTGTAACTTCACAGACTTCTTTCCTGCCAAGATTCAGACTATTAAACCTTCCCCTCCTCCATCCCTCAGTGTAAAACACCTACCTGTTGGGACGCCCTCCTGCTTGGGGCAGATTCCTCTGGCGGGCGTCAGTCGTTTCTCCTCCTCCTCTCCTGGCGTGACCTGGATCCCAACCTCCACGGGTCCAGATCTCCGGCACACTTCCACCCGCGGCGGTCTGGGGGACGGGGAGCCGCCGCAGTCGGTCGGTTTGTCGAAACAGACGCTGGGTCCGGGGCACAGTCTCCTCTTGTGCTCGATAAACACTAGAATATCTCCTAGGGGAAAGTTGGTTTGACACTGACCGCAGGTCAGTAGGTCACTCTCTCCGGCTCCGCCCACAGGGCTGGCTATGGAGCCCTCCGATGGGCACTGGTCCACCCCTGCATCATGATCTGGACCAGCTGAGGCGTGAAAGACGGAGGGAAAAATATCAATAGATGCACAACTCTTTTTAGGCACATTATTTTTAATAATAATAAATGGCTTGTAATAATCAATTTTGAGATGTAACAGATCAATTTGATAGTTAGTAACTGAATAGATAAAAGTATGCCTAGTAGTGTGTTTCTGTATATATATATATATATATATATATATATATATATATATATATATATATATATATATATATATATATATATATATATATATTTGACAATTCACCAATGGCTGTCATTTGTGATTTGCAAAGTTTGCTGCCAGCTACATGTGTGACTAAATACAACAGTGTGAACAACATTCCATGATCGCAGGCAAGTGCAGGTGAACATTATTTGATTTCCAAAAGATGTCAGAAGCTCCCCAACGGTAACCACATTCAAGTCCGGACTGAAAACATCTGTTTGCATTCTCATGACCAAAAAAAGCACCATGAAAATGTATGTAGATATCATACATATCAAGCACATCGTACTTGATAGAATAACATACTTTCAGTGAATTACAACTTAAATTTCTGTCTGTTTTTCACAAAACGCTATCATATGAATTCAGAAGATCGAGCATGAGTCGAATTGACTAATTTTATGCTGTTAAGGAGCTTGACAGTGAATTGTCATTTTATGTAAAAGAGCTGCATGAAGATTTTTCAAACATACTCCTTTTGATTTCAATGGATAGAAAAAAAACGCATCCAAGTTTGCAATGACGTTAGAGAAAGTATATCTTTTATATTTCACTTAATGATCTTTTTTTCTTTAATATGACTGTGTAAAGCATTTTGAATTAACATTTTGTATTATATAAAATGTGCAATATAATAATACAAATGCCTTGCCTTCACTAGTCTGGCTTTAAAATAGTCGGTTTACCTAATTAAAGTACCTGTCAGGTTTCTAAATGACAAATTGTTATTGGTGTGTCTGTGATTTTTGCTCTTCAGTTATTGTGAGAAGCAAATCTGTTTTTCTGTCTGGCTATCAAACTGGTCCAGACATGATTAACTTGCCTGTTGGGGAATTGCATGTACTGTAGACTCTACACACAGTAGACGACAAATGAGTTTTAAACAACTTCATGAACCAAAATGTTCCACACACATTTGCAAGCTATCCTTACAAATCACTGGAAGCTGAGCGTGTCCAAAAAGAGCAACTGGATAGAATCTGTTAATAAAATAACTATCTCAAGCTATTAGCGTTATTTACAAAGTCAAATCTAACATCTCAAAACTGTCTCAAGCATTTCTTTGTGGAACTGATGTGTCGATATGGTCCTCTGTGTCTGATTCTGTCCTCAAAAAGCTAAATTCACAGCTCACATGGCATATACGAACACCTGTGAGTTGAACGGTAAGATGAGTGGAGGGTGTGTGTGTGTGTGTGTATGTGTGACAGATAGTACAGTCGCAGTCTTGCAGTGGTATCTGTGTTTCCGGTCTACTTTTTTGCACGCTGGACGGATGTTGGAGAGGTGCACATGCACCATACAGGTATATCGCAGCAGACAAACTAGCGCTCGCAAAAGCCGCAAAACAGCCTCAAAATACGCTCTCAGGCATGGGTCGCCTCACATAGCAGGTGCACGTCGGGAACAGTGGTTAAGGAGCCTCACAAACAGCCGTTTTCGTATGTGAAAACCAGCTACATCTTTTTCAATTCCCTGTTTGGCATCTTAACACCCAAACTATTATCGATGACGAAACAGTCAACTATTTGCTGCGAAATGGATCTTACTCAACACACAAAACCGCAATGAGATACAAAACAGATTCACAGAGAGAGCGAGAGAAAAAAACAGCAGCAGTATGAAATCCGATAGCAAATCAACACCAGTCTCTGCCTGAGGGACAAACACACTCTTGAACAGACACTGGATGGCTGTAGGAGCCATGGGAAGAGCGACAGTAACTTGACTCCTGTAGAATGTTTGACTCAGCACGCTGACCCACAACCCCTTGGGGCATTTAGTGAGGAATTGATATTTAGAGCTCTTTTAAAACAATATTCTTGATCTGTATTAAATTTAGAACCTCTGCCATAAAGTTCAGGGTTTCCCAAGGGAACTGCAGGGGGTTTGTGAGTTGATGAAACGCTAATAATTACGTAAATCTAACGTAAAACTAAAATTATAAAATTTTTTTTTTTTATTAATTAATTGAAATAAAACAGTAACACATTATTTGGTTACACTTTATAGTAACACCTTATTTTACAGTGTCCTTGTTATATATGTTAGATGTACTTACCATAGTAATAACAGTAAATTATGCATAATTACATGCAACTAACCCTAAACCAAACCCTGATCCTACCCTAACCCTATAGTAAGCACATGTAGTTAATTAATATTGCTCAGTACTTAAATATATAATTACACTGTAATAATGACACCTTCAAATAAATTGTATCCCATTTTAATATTAATTAACTACATGTACTTACAATTAAGGTTTGGTTTAGGTTAGTTACTTGTAATTATGCATAATGTACTGTTATGTAGTAACGTATAATTACGCCACCGTAAAATAAAGTTACACGTTACACATTACAACTATATACATAATACAACTAACCCTAAACTAAACCTAATCTTAACCCTATAGTAAGTACATGTATTTGATTAATATTACTCAGTACTTAAATGTATAATTACAGTGTAACAAGGACTGCTTAAAATAAAGTGTAACCTAAAACTGCAATCACAATATAATTAATATTGATCATAGTTTTCCTGTTTATCGCTGTAAAGCTGTTTTCCCCAAAAGGGGACTTGATTTGACTTCAAATATACTTTTAGATATAGTTTTCATGTGAGATGAAATGTCATATCTCTTTTGGCATGCAGCCCTATAAAAAAATGAAAACAATCAAAATAAAACACTTACTAAAAAAGATGAACTACTTGCATGCCATGTGACCAACATCAGAGAACCGTGATATGTGAATGTGTCATTAAATTATTAAAACATTGACTTATGTAAATATTTTACGTCAGGGATTCAGCTGACAAGAAAGTTTAGGAACCCCTGATATGGTTCAGCATGTGACATCTCAACAGATATTAACTGACATCACATACACCGGGCCGCTGCCACACACTCGGCTGTCTGCAGCTCTCACAGAGCAGAGCAGTGGAGTAATGCCAAGGAGGAGAACACAAACGTTGTGGACTTGGAATTCATCCAATGCCGCGGAACTGTGCGCGGAGGGTGAGCTGGGAGGCAGCCGCCGCCGCAGTCCCAAACAGGCCAGACGCAAGCAGCAGACACGAAGGTGGTTGTGGGAGCCACAGGTGTACAGCACATGATGTGTGTGTGGTGTGATATTTCAATCAGACGCTGAAACATAAACCTTTAAAGAAAGTAAAGCTGATATATCATCACTTACATGCATCATCAGCTTATGATTTCTATAAATAATAATACTGTGAATTTACAGATTCGCTCACTATACAGTGGATTAAAAAGGTTCATATTTAGATATGCAATCTAATTCTAATTAGGAAATAAACATTCAATACAAAAAAGGAAAAAAAAGAAAAAGAAACATGATATAATGAGTAAGATTGATTTAAGATTAAGGCACTAATGAAAAATGTATGACACTGACCATGCAAACTCTTTTGAACAAATAGTCAGATTCTCAAATAATCCTGGACAAAATAATCATCAGGTTTTTGCAAATTGAGCAGGTCATGCAGCTAAAGTGCTTCTGTTATTAAAACAAAAGGGCAACATTTTCAGAAATTCAACTTTTCACTCACACTGTTATATGATAATATAATGTACATTAAAAATAAAAAAATTATAGATGTACATGAAGAGGAAATTAGTAAATGCGTACATGCATAGCAAACAATCTTAAAAAGGAATAACTCTCAAGAAAAAAACATGTCAGTCATTCAATTTAAAAGCATTTTAATAATACTGTAGTAATTAGAGTAATTTGTGATGGAAGCAAAGATAAACATTTATTAACTGATCATTGAAAAATCCATTCTATAAAATTAATAATTTGAGGTCAAATCTATGGTTATGGCCCTGAATTAAAGTAATAATAATTAAAGAAACACACAGCGGATGACAGACAGCATGAAGCGCATTCAGCACAAAGATTGTGCGTGCTAGATATTTTTGCGGAACTGTCAAGAAGACGTGTGTGAAAAGATTCCAGCTAAATTGTGATTTCTGAGCTCACCAGGTGCATTTACAAAAAAAAAAAAATCCATATGCAGACATGCTTGATAATGCCTGTTTCTCATCTTCATTTAAGGCCTATACACTCTCAACTGCTTCTGGTTCTGGACGTGTGCCAAACGAACGCGCGCAATTCTGAAACGCACGTGTGCACTGATGGCTCTTCCGAACCCCCAAATTTCCCATAAAGCTGTGCATTTGAAAGCACAACCGCAAACATTGTTTTAAAAAGTTAGTGGAGGTAAGGACGTGAAATGTTAAGGAGCACAGTGGGCACAGCGTCTATGTTACTGCTCCCCAGGGGGAAGTCTATACTGCAATAAATTGAATTAATTACCTTTAGCGTAAGATAAGCGTAAGATTTATACTGAGCCTGTTGTGGGAATGATACACTTGGGAGGAGAGATAGCAATTTAGAGTATTAACCATTATAAATACAGTTATCACGTTTCCTGAAGGCAGTAATCAGATTCTCAAAGAAAACATACACACACACACACAAACATCCACCCTCTCGATCACTTTCCCTCTCGTAAGGACTTACAGCACCCCCTATCAGCTTCAACTGTGCACACTTACACTCCACTGAAGCTGTGCAAAACAGCAGATACGACACTCATAAAATAAACCGAAATATTGTGCAGCGGAACAGAGACTCGCCTATAATATTTGCCAAGTCAGGTCAGACGAGTCCGATCAGCGGGTAACCACACGTCCATCAAACAGCTCTCAGCTCGCACGGTCTGTGAAATAAGTTCTCTCGGAGGCTGTGCTAACACATACAAAGAGGGTGGACATCACCATAAAATCACTCCTTAAAAAAGCCAGCCAGTTGTAAAAGGCTGATGTGACCCTTTTCACTCTCAGAAATCAAAGGCGCTGTGGTCCAGTGGTTCATGATGACCAGCGGCCACTAAAAGATCATGGAAAACGTCATGTGAACATTCAAAGCAAGAATCGTTTTACATTTTAAGAGCCAGTAAGGGCCCTAATGGACGGCCCCCACCCACAAGCGACCCAACCAAAAGTCTGTGTGAAGCAGAGACAAACAACTCACGTAATGAATCATACATGTTCACACAATTTACATGCTTCATATGAAGAAAAACTAATGAGTTTCACTGAGGCGGTGTTGCGGAAATCTAAATACGAGCGGTTTCATCTTGAAGACTTCCTCAAGTGCCCATATTTGCATCTACAAGAGCCCTGCCATTTTAGGTCGTGGCTCGTCTTTTTTAATGCACACACCTGTACGTGTACATGCGGGCAGAGAGTGCACCCCGTGTTTATTTCAAGACGGGAAGTATGTTGATATTCCTGTTCCTTAGTTTTCTCTTTGAGTGTGATCTATAGGTCCTGTCGCTCTGGGCAGAATCTCTCTATTGTGCAACCTCCAGCTAACTGACATGTTTTGTGCCAAAGAGCATTGACATAGCCAAATGAGGGCACTTTGGTTTTCCCCTACAGACAGGCACCCCAGAAAGAGTGAGATGATCTAGCCCGTGAAGGCTGGAATAGATGATGGCGTGCAAACCTGAACGGAGTCCACTTTAAAAAGTGTCGGTTTACGCTCTGTACACATGCGATATGGTGTATAGAGCACACAATGTAAACTGCACATTTGCCAACCGACACACACTACTGCCAGACTAATTATGTTTGAACTAAACACGCATTTGAGACACAGTATAATTATTCTGCTCAACACATTTGCACACTGAAACATGCACTAGGCAGGTTTTGCTGTACAAACATACATATTTAAGTAAGCATGACAATTTTGTATTTATTGTTAATCACTACAGCTGGAAAGAAACCAAAAACAATAACTCTGAGGGGGAAAAAGCTAACTATTTGCTAAATAACCGCATCAGGTGAAATGAACTGGCAGACTAGCAGTGGTTTGAGTTTAAAGGCCACCGGCTCTCTATAAGCCCACCCACTCCTTTAACACATTTTCTCATCTCCTGTCTTTATGTTTTCTAAAACGGCAACATCAGCATCATTAACAGCGTAAAATCTGACGTGTAAAGACCATCTACTTACTACTGAATCAGATACTGTTGTTAAAAAAGGCACGCCTTCGCATTGTACCCACATTCTCAGTGAAACCAGAAATACCAAAATGAATAACAAGGCAAAAAGCATTGAGAAAGAAAAAAGAAAAGTCAAGTTACTAAGTTAGCTTAAAATAAAAATGTGTAAGGTCAGTCAATAAAATGTATTAAAGAGTTTAATTCACAGCTGGAGTACGGGATAATTCATATCAGTGATAAGCAAAGTATTATTAATGAAAAAAAAAAAAAAAAAACTTCCTGGGGTACAATCAGTGTTATAAACGCTTGTGAAGATTCTGATCATAGTTTACACTTCAGCTAATTTATGCTTTTTTTGTTGTTGTTGTTGTTGTTGTAAAATAATAATAATAATTTAAAAAAGCTTTTAGAGGAATGAAAAAACTAGAGCAAAAGAAAACTTTTTTTGTACTTGGTGCTTATACTTAAAGTTTTAATGGTGGAAACAGTGTGTAAAGCATTTGCCATAAAAGGATAAATTAAGGATGAACATAAGGAGTGTGTTTTATTTTGAATGATCAACATCAAAGTCCATGCATGTGATCACTGATATTGTAAAACAAAGATTATAATAAAACCACACAACAAATTAAAAACGTATAAGCACTTTGTTTTCAGATGTAAATGAACACCAGAATATTTAGCAAAGTTTAGGCCTTAAACTACATAAAGTAAACTTGATAAGCCGTGTGTGTGTGTGTGTGTGTGTGTGTGTGTGTGTGTGTGTGTGTGTGTGTGTGTGTGTGTGTGTGTGTGTGTGTGTGTGTGTGTGTGTGTGTTGAGGGGGACAGATCAGATGAGCGTGGTGGTCTCTCAGTATTTTGGAAGAAAACTGTAAGCTATGAATTATGTTTAGCACTTGGAGATTGTTCAAATCATTTGCTCGCACCAGTAACGTCAAACTGATTGATTGACTTAAACAATAAAATCTAACAGGCCCCAACTGTTGGTTATAGATTATCGATAAATGAAACTTTAATAATAGGATATAGTGCACATAATTACATTTGGCAAAAATATAACTTACATATGGTTTATGAGCTGATAATCATAAATGTAACGCACATGTGTAACAATCACAGTATTACATTAAAAAAAAGCAGATCATGTTTACTTACACATATCAGTCTGACTAACAAATAAACAAATAATAATTGTTGTTTTTGTCAGAAAGAAAGAAAGAAAGAAAGATAGAAAGAAAGAAAGAAAGAAAGAAAGTTAGTTTTCACATTGAGAGGGTATGAGTGAGTGTGATGAAGGTGACAGAGGTCTTGTACTCACTCGGTAGGTTCTCCCTCTGTGTGAGGGACAGATGCTGTGGGTTGCCTTGCTTCCGTCGGGACATCGCCCCGCATTTACAGCAGCATCTCACGGACACTTGGACTAATGCGCGCGCTCCCGAAGCTCTCCAAACTTTCCTCCACAGTCCAGGTACTGTTCCACTGCGCTCGCGGGCTGTTCTAGTCGTTACCACGGCACAAACTAACACTTGTACTCTATGAACAGACTAAATTGTGCTCGGCTGTAACTAAGTGCCACTTAACCTGAGACAGCGGTGCGAGAAAATCACTCCGACTCGCAGCAGCTCATTTAACCTCTGACAACATCGATTCCAAAACACTGTCTTTAAACGCACGTATTCTTTCTTGAAAAGTCCTAAAACAGTCGTTGTCCAGTTATAATGGAAATCCAAGATCCGTGGACGGCGGGCTCGCCAGGTGAGCGAAGTCTTTGGCACAGTCCTCCATGTGCGCTTGGCATCAGAGCGTAGAATGGCTCAACCTCTGAAGACAACACCTCCTCTCCAGATCAATCAGGACCCGAGCAATTACGTCTAGCGTTCACGCTCCTCTCAGGGAGGACCCAGAGCCTGTGTCTGTGTGTGTGCGTGTGTGTGTGTGTGGCAGGGGTTGCCTCTGAAGAATGGAATGGGATTCAAGTTCAAGTACGGACGTGATGTGACGTGTGGCGCTGGGGGCGACTAGTGGCGGCAGTCTGGGTACAGAGGGGTCTCCATGCCCACCAGCAATGAGCGGTGCAGTATCGGGAGCAAAAAAAAAAAAAAAAAAACTTAGAGGAAAAAGTCAACTTTGGCTGCAAGAAATTCGCCGACATTACGATTGGCAACGTTTTAGACACTACAGGATGGTATGTTGGCGCTCGTTTGTTACAATTTAAAACCGCATGCCTATGTTTTATTAAAAAAAAGATATACCATCATGCTTAAACAACTAAAATCTGATTTGTACCTTAAAATATAGCTTAGCCTAGTGATATAACCACCATAAACAGAAGAGCACATGCTAATTTAATAGTTCAAAAAGCTACAAACACCTAGTAACACATGACGCTTAGTAAAATAATGCAATAAACACTGCATAACACAATGTACATAAAAGACTCAAATGTAGCCTTTATAACTGATGACGAATAAAAGACGTCACGACTCCTGCACAGATTTACACCGTAAATTATGAGGTGAAATAAATGTAATGTTTTTTGCGAGAACATGATGTTTTGTTATTTAAAAACATAGATTTTACCGTAGGTAAATTCACGGTAATTCAAAGCCAAATCTTTTTAAATGTATTTTACAGTAACAATAAATGTATTGTCAGGTTAAATATAGGCTTATATTGTTCGCAGTGTATGGTAAGATAACATATTTTTACTGTAGCGTTTTCCATTTTTCCCTTTAGAACACTTAAAATTTTTAAGTGCAATCAACTTGGCTGTATAAGTCATTTTAACTTAAATTACATTAAACTGACTTAAATTAGTTGAATCTTGTATAAATTATATTTAAAAAACGATTTTGACGAGTTAATGTAATGTAAAAGCATGTGTTGTCATGACATTGATCATGTTTTTCTACAGTGAATAATATTTTTAAAATGTTTGTATCTCGGTATTAGCCATCACCGTTAGCGTAAAAACTAATGAAACGTTTGAAAGCTTTTTACAACGTGTGGGGAGATGCTGTATTTATTATTAAAATTTTAATTAATTGTGGCAAAACAATAGAAACTGGAAAAGATTTTTCTTTTTTTTTCTAAAATTTACAAAATAATAAATAATTAAATTAATCTGTAGCCTACTCACTGCAGATCCCATATGCTCAGATTTAATGTATAATATTGAATGCAATAGGCCCCCTGCACGTGTTTGTCCTGTTTCATTTAAGCCAATCGCGCCACCTGGTGGTCGTCATTGGTCCTGAAGAGTCTTCATTGAGGCAGAGGTTAGGCAGGACAGGTTTCACGACATCTGCTCCACATCTGCACATATACGGGGAAAAGGTACGGCTAAAAACAATACAAGGGCTAGTTGTCGCATGGGCTATATTAGTTTATCTCAGTTACTATAAGTTTTTGAATTAAAAGTCCCAATCACATAAATGTGTTAGTCTCAAAACGTATTGGGAATCTTAGATTTAAAGGGATAGTTCACCCAAAAATGAAAATTAGCCCATGATTTACTCACCCTCAAGTCATCCTAGGTGTATATGACGTTCTTCTTTCAGGCGAATACAATCAGAGTTATATTTAAAAAGTCCTGGCTCTTCCAAGCTTTATAATGGCAGTGACTTCTTGTTTAAAGTGTCCATAAAAGTGCATCTATCCATCATATAACTGCTCCACACAGCTCGGGGAGGTTAATAAAGACCTTCTGAAGCGAAATGGTGTGTTTGTGTAAGAAAAATGTCCATATTTAAAACTTTATAGACTAAAATAACTAACTTCTGGAGGACCGCTGTACACATAGATTTACGGCGAAAGAGAAACCCTTGATCCTTAAACACTTGACGCATGCGTATTAACGAACGCAGAAGCGCGCAGAGGATAGAGCAAAACAAAACACTGGTCATGTTAGTCTAAAACGAGAATTTTAAAGAGAAATGGCGGAGGATTTCAATATAAGAGAAGAGGGGCTTGAGTTTGTTGCCTAGCCCTATCCACGAGAGGCGTCAAAGCTTGCAATGCACCTATACATCGCGTCAGGTGTTACTCTCTTGCCATAAGTCGACTTGTGTACTGCTGACCGCCGGAAGTTATTTTAGTCTATGAAGTTTTAAATATGGATATTTTTCTTACACAAACGCACCACTTCGCTTCAGAAGGCCTTTATTAACCCCCCAGAGCCGTGTGGAGTTATATGATGGATAGATGCACTTTTATGGACTTCAAAAATTAAACAAGAAGTCACTGCCATTATAAAGCTTGGAAGAGCCAGGACTTTTTTTAATATAACTCCAATTTTATTCGTCTGAAAGAAGAATGTCATATACACCTAGGATGACTTGAGGGTGAGTAAATTATGGGCTATCATTTTTGGTTGATCTAACCCTTCAAGACATTGTAAATCATAGAAACAATTTTAGGTATGTGCCTATAAAGAAACTTAAAACCTTAAAACTACACTCTCAGAAAAAAAGGTACAGTGCTGTCACTGGTGCAGTACCCTAAGGTACAAAAGTGAAAAGGTACATCGTTGTACCTTACTCACCCCTAAATGGTACATATTAGTACCTTAAAAGGTACATATCAGTACTTTAAGAGTGCGTATTAGAACCTTAAAGGTACATATTAGTACCTTTTTTCGGTTTTGTACCTTAGGGTACCGCCCCAGTGACAGCAATGTACCTTTTTTTCTAACAGTGTATCTCAAAATTAAAATGTACCGGGTGAATAAAAAATGCAGTAAAAAAAACTACCCAAAATGGATTTGTTAAGCACAACAGGCTTCTTTCCTTCACTTAAAGCAGATGAACAATGATGAATGGGATATCGCTTCACACTGAAGCAATAACTTCCATACAAATATACAGTCAATGTACTCAAGCCCCAGAGCAAAGTCAGATTCATCAATAAAACATGATGTTTCCATTAAGGGTTACCGTTTTTGCCTCTGGGAGAGGAACACTATTATGGTCTCAAATGGCCAGAAACAAACATATGATGTAAAAATATCTCTAAATTTTCAGACTCTGTCTCCACTCTGAAAGGTGTAGAATAGATTGTGATTAAGAACAGCACACCAGGACTTTATGGGACTTTATTGTACTTAATTATAATTAATTATACTTTATTGTAAATCAATATTGTAGATATTCTGTAAATTATGTATTTGTCAAATTATGACAAAGCCATAAAACACTTGAAATAAATTAGTGGGCCAATATAAATGTAAACACAATGTAATGGGAAAATAAACATTAAAATAAAATAAAAAATGCTATTTTAAAAATTATTTTGTATTCCACATTAAATGACTTTGCACAGATAGATAGCAACACTTTCCTGAGAACCAGTAACTTTCATTTATACATAAGCAGCTCGATAAAAGGTCTATATAATCTAATTATATGTAAATGAATGTGCTCATTTTACGAAGATATATAAACTATTCAACAAAATACACATTTAATTAAAACATTATCAAATAATTGAGTTTAATTTATTTGCCTTACTGTAAACTCTGTTTATAAGCTGAAACGAAACAGATGAGAATATTGTTTTAAATCTGGAAGCTTCATCAATAATGGCAAGAAAATTATCTTATTACTGGTCTTGAAGTAGTTTGGGACAGTGAACAGAAGATCTGACCGGTGAAATCACGGTCAACTACGCCCTCTAGTGGATTCATCTGCACATTTTCATCTCCACACACACACTTTGAATTTTAGGGACTCTCTCCATAGACTCTCCATTTTTATACCCTACAAACTTTACATTCTATCCCCTAACTCTTTAACACTACCCTTAAACATAACCTTTACAGGAGAAAAAAAAAAAAAAAAAAAGAGAGAGAGAGAGAGAGAGAGAGAGAGAGAGAGAGAGAGAGAGAGAGAGAGAGAGATTTTTCCTCATGGTATTACCACAACATCAAAACATTTCAGGTTTTTAGGACATAAAATGCAAGTAATATTTTCCTGTTGTATTTGCAGGAATGTAATATGTACAAAGTAACATTTAATACACAAAGTTTACTTTTAACATTTATCAGCAATATGAAAGTGAATAGCAGGAACAACCACAGGGTTGGCAACTTTTAAGTTCAGGTTGGAGTATGAGTATGACTAATAAGTAAGTTATAGGGGAGACCGGGAGGTTGCAACGGTGGATAGATGTAACTAAGTTTGACAGTTCAGAAAAGAGCTGTGGTAACGTTATCAATATCATACACTCACATCTTCTTTTTGAGCTCACAGGAGAAATTGCATGTGACTGTGAGCAAATTTGTTGATTTTATGACCAACAAACTAATTTTCAGGTAAGAAAGTAAAAATTTTCATCAAGATTATATTTCAAGCAATCACTGAAATGCAGGTACAATTATTTAACTTACATTACCTGAAGTGGCTATTTCTAGTTTATTTTGATGCTTTGTATTTATGCTAACTTCAAACCCATGCTAACCCGTGTTTTTCCGAACTTCTACCCGTGAAAGTGCACTGGAACGGCAGTCAAACCCGTGACTTCCCACCCGTGAACTTATACTAGATCGATGTAGCCTACTCCCAGTTACGAAATGGAGTTCTGTTATACAAATAACGCAAAATAAAAGGCATAACAGCTAATCTTGCCTTATACTCCTGCGTTTCCCTCAAATAAGCAAGAAGTAAGCACCTTTGGCAATAGAAATGATTGTAAATGAGCTTAACCGCCATGTTTTGTTTACATCTAGCTACCCCAATTCCTTGCGCTCAGGCAGTTCGACGTGACTTTGCCTGGAACGCTACAAAGTCGTGAGTCGTGGTTTGAAGTCGTAACTTACGGGCTCAAAAACCTGCCTGGAATGCAGCATAAGTTATGGCTATTTGGGATGGGGTGGCAGTTTATTAAAAATTTTACAACCAACCCCTATGATGATTCCAATGAGTCCAGTTATTAATCACATCCTCTGTTGAGGCAAAGTCATGTAAGTTGTTTTGTTGCATATCGAGGTATTTATTCAGTAAATGTGTACCAGCTAAAAATGATCTGCCTCAATAGAACTGAACCCTTATGTGACGGGAATACAGTACATTTACACACTTACACAAATGTGCAGCAATTGTTTTGCACTATATTTGAAAAAAATATATATAAATACAATATGTTTTTTGTAAGTTTAAATTGTTCACATTGTTCAAAACAGTTTTTTTTTCTTTGTTCTTCAATGATGTGTATGCAAAAATTGGATAGTGTAAGTGTTATTTCAGCAAATGACTATCCCCAGCTAGTTACAACTCACCCCAGTAGTGGGATAGGTTGTAACAACAGGACTCTTTTTACTTGACATTAACTCACATAATCTGTGATTGTGTAGTACTTCCAAGTGAGTGGCTACCATGTATCAAAATTTGAGACATCTAACACAAACAACCACTGTTACTGATGCTCAAACAAAAAGTGTTACAACCATCCCCAGTCACCCCTTACTTGAGGGTTAAATAGAAGAAAAACATATTAACATTAATTAACATAATGTTAACATTAATGTTACCTCTCCATCACTCTCCAGAATAAAATGATACTGTATATATTGTCAACATACTAATCAATTCACACTATGCTGAAATGTTTACTAAAAGTTACTGCAAATGTTTGTATAGTGGAGCTGTTGTCTATCCTGCTTAAAGCCATTTAAATCTGTATTGACAGAGCTGGTTTATTATGGAACTATTGGAGAGAAGTGGAGCTGGACGTCATTTGACTCTGCAGTGAACACGCTCAATGAACCACGTGACCGTGTGGCGGCAACACCGGCGAGATGGCTCTGGCTTTAACTGAGGAGCTACAGCGATCTGTTATGTCACAAGTGCGCCGAAACATATTTGTTGTTTGTATTTCATGTTAAAACGTACAAAATTTAAAAGCTGAGCCTTTGTTTCATATCAAAAGCAGGTTTACCAATTTTGTGAGATTTACTTGGGCAGAGTGAGAGCGTGAGACAGAGCCTGAAAGCGTGTCTCACGCCAAATGTGTGAGAGTTGGCAACCCTTCGAAAACCCTTGTTATAAACGACACTGGTAGCCATTAAGTGAACTGCAGCCAGCACGTAAGCGCACAATTAATGCAGAGTTTACACTGCCGGATTTTAACCTCGATTTTCACTCGCCGACAGGTTTTGCGAAATCGCAGACAAATCGGTGCTCGTTCACACGAGTGACAATCACGCAGTGAATCGCCAACAAGTCGCCGACGCCTGTGAGTCGCTGATGCTGTGTGAAATGTGTTCTGACTGAAAATGTCCTGTCGGCGATGACCTACAGCCAATGAGAGAACAAGATACAGGGCAGCGGGAAGTTTGGGGAGGAGTTATAGACCAGAATATCAGTATTTTCATAAATATATTTACAGTTATATCAAACACAAACAAAGCCGTAACAGCAGCACATTGCAAAATGATTTATTTACCTCCAACTTTCTTTGCAGAACACTATCCTTGATCCCCGCGTCTCCCCAACCATTTCCTCTTCCATAATCTTTTTTTTTTTTTTTTTTTCGTTTTGCTGCAAATCACCACACATACAATTTGGATCGCAAGCTTTCTGCAGTCTATTTTTTTTTTATATAACAATTCCAGTCTCGCGCGTGATCTTGCGTTGTTTCCTTGTCACTTCCCGCGTGCGTTTGGTTGTGAAACATAGATTGCGGACAGGATAGAGTTGTCGGCGATTCTTACTGTTGTACAGTCATGCAATGTGAAACCCCCTGTCGCTGATCCATCATGCAGTGTGCGCACAGCAGCAACTGAATGCTACCCCAGATAGTCATGCAATGTGAAAAGAGCAGTGATCCGGCGAGTTTGAAAATCATGCAGTCTGAACTCGGCATAAACGTAAATGAGACTGAACATGATTCAAGGCTCTGATATACTCACGGCGAAGTTCTTTTTCGTTCTTTGCTTAGAAGTAAAAAGAAGTTAGAAATATCTTTGCAGCAATATAATGTTAGTGAACATCATGACAACGTCCACACTGCTGAGAGTTACGTTTAGATGAATATATAAATATGTGCTACACACTTTCCTCTCAATAACAAAATAAACAACAAAAATGACAGCGGTGTGAAAATAGAAGCCGTTAAGAACGCATCTGATCATAGAGATGTGGATATGTTTGCACCAGCTCTGCAAATCACCAGCATCATGTCAACAGATGAGGTAATCAAAATGACACTGTTATGATGGTTTGATTATAAAGTATATATTTGAGACTATCTGGATATGAATGTGTGAGACAATAGTTTAAACGACAAACTTGTAGACAAACTTTGATGTTGGCTTTAGAAAGCCTAGCCAGAAAGTTTGAAGTAGTTTAAAAAAAAAAAACACAGACAGAAAATGTAGGCATCACATCATTGACCCAGATAGATAGATAAGTTTATAAATAAATATTAGATAGAATACAAACATAATTTAGTCTATGGCTTATACACTCACCTAAAGGATTATTAGCAACACCATACTAATACTGTGTTTGTCCCCCTTTCGCCTTCATAACTGCCTTAATTCTACGTGGCATTGATTCAACAAGGTGCTGAAAGCATTCTTTAGAAATGTTGGCCCATATTGATAGGATAGCATCTTGCAGTTGATGGAGATTTG